>JAESUZ010004752.1:0-527280 GCA_017311185.1 Proteles cristata cristata
AAAACATTTAAAAAAAAAAAAAAGGCAGGTTCCGCTTCAGCAGTGCTGGGTGGGGCCTGAAACTCTGTAGTCCTCACAAGTCCCAGGGGACGGTGAGGCTGCTGGCTCCTGACCTGCATCTGAACGCACCTGAACGCGAGGGTTTCACACCCTACCCTTCCAGGTACACATGATGATCCCGGATCTTTTCCCTAGTGTCGTGAGCCACTGCTTGCTCTAGACAGAGGTCGGCAGCCTCCTGTGCCCTACCTGGCAAAGCCTCTCTTTGTGGTGGGGAGAAAAGCCCGTTCCCTGCAGAGGACCAACCTGAGGTGGTGCGGGCCCCAGCCCTCCCCTCACGCTCCCCGGCTGCAATCCCTCTGAGGGTCAGAAGTGCACTTGTGGGACACAACCCTGTCCTTGGAAGAGGTACCTGCGGCCATCCTGGCCCTGACTGGGAACTCGGGGAAGGGAGTCTCGTAGGGCAAAGGGAGCCCAGGCGGCCTGGGGGGCAGGCACGCACTGCAGGGGGTGCCCAAGGGGCCACGGCCATGAGGAGCAGCGGAAGGGACACCAATAGGAAGTCACAGGGCATCATGAGTTTTCCCATGTGACAGGGACAGACACTTCCCTTCTCTGGGCTCTGGTTTCCGCATGAGGTCCTATTCTCCTAGCTCCGCAGTCTGGAGCCTGGGGCCATGGTGGAGACAAGGCAGGCAGAGGCACCTATGCCCCCAGAGTCTTTCCCGCCTTCTTCCGGGGACCAGAGAATTCGGCACCCCCGCCAGGGCCAAAGAGAACCCTCCAGTCTCAAAGGTTGCACCCACCTGAGAGGAGCGGGGAGGCAATGCCCACCTACTAAGCCTGGGGAAGACACTAAGTGACTGACATTTAACCCTTGACATAGGGAAGGTGGCTCCAATCCAGGGAGCCCTGAGGCTCAGCGGGGAGCACCCAAGGCCAGCCCCATGGGAAGTACTCAAGGAGGGATTGGGTTTCAAGTCCACTGGCTCCTGGCTCGGCTGTCGGCTAAGTCTTGCTGGCTCTCAAGCCTTGTAACAAACCTGCAGTCACAGCCCCACTGCCGGCTCAGCAAGGATTTCTCTGTGGTTCCCTGCGAAGCAGCCCCAGCCTTCCAGCTCTCTGCCTTTTCAAGGGCAGCCCTCAGTCCAAGCTCTTGACCAGAAGGGCCAGAAGAGGCTTCTTTCGAATTTCTTGGTAGATCGCTATCAAAATAGAAAATGGAAAGGCACCCCAGGGAATACCCCCAGGGGGCCACCAACCTGTCAGAGAAATGCAGGGATACCTTGCGGCTCTAACTCAGAAATGACACGTGTATGGGAAAATCAATCACCTGGTTCGTGTGCATCTTTGCTGTCTTTAATGTTTAGAATCCTGAGGATCCTACGTTAATTTCTACCACAACCCTCCAGCCTTCAATTATCTCCTAGGGAGACAGAGCAGGGGTTAAGAAGTTAAGAAAGCCCAGGGGTGCCTGAGTGGCTCCATCAGTTAAGACATCGGCTCAGGTCACGATCTCGCTGTTTGTGGGTTTAAGCCCACACGTCGGGATCAGTTAAGACATTGGCTCAGGTCACGATCTCGCTGTTTGTGGGTTTGAGCCTACACGTCGGGCTCTGTGCTGACAGCTAAGAGCCTGGAGCCTGCTTTGGATTCTATGTCTCCCTCTCTCTCTGCCCCTCCCCTGCTTGCACTCTGCCTCTCTCTCAAAAATAAACAAACATTAACAGAAAAAATGAACGGGACAGCCCAGATTCAGTTCCTCACCAGTGGCTATGTGACCATAGGTAAGTTACTCACCCTCTCTGTCCCTCCTAGATCTATTAAACAAGTTAAGTGTCCATTGTGCACCTAGAACAGTGCCTAGTTCATACCAATCACTTTTTACATGTTAGTATTATTACTGGTGCTGACAGCCCTACACCCCAGGGTTATCAGACGTCCAGCTCTAAGAAATCCTTTGACGGGCACTTGGGTGGCTCAGTCGGTTAAGCGTCTGACTTCGGCTCAGGTCATGATCTCACAGTTCGTGGGTTCAAGCCCCGCGTGGGGCTCTGTGCTGACAGCTAAGAGCCTAGAGCCTCTTTCGGATTCTGTGTCTCCCTCTCTCTCTGACCCTCCCCTGCTCACGCTGTCTCTCTCTCTCTCAGAAATAAATAAAAAAAGAAAGAAAACATTTTAAAAGAAAGAAAGAAAGAAAGAAATGCTTTGAACTGGCTACTTTCTCTCTAAAGCACAGGGAAGCTATGCAATCCAGGCCTCTGTGCTCACTTCCCTGAGGGGGATACAAGTGATAAAGGGGCCTTGGCATCCAGGGAGGGGAAAACAACCAAGATATACCAAGAACTCTATGCATATTCCTTCTCTAATCTTTCCAACAACCTGGAGGTCAAGGTTAAATATGGGTGGCACCCTCAGAGCAGGTAGGTCATCTGATCAAGGCCACAGGCACACTCAAACAGTGGTATTTCTCTGGCCCTCGATGCACTGGCAGAAGCAGAGTCACGCCAGGTATTTCTCTGGTTGAAGGCTAATCCTTGCAATGCACTAAATAGGTAAACAGCTACAAGGAAGGGAAGAGAAGGGCAATGTTCTTCGGGTCCCCACTGCATGCCAGGAATTCTGCCCAAGGTCACGTGGCAAAGTGGGTGGTGCATCAGAGGCTGAGCCCCTGGCCTGCCTGACTCCTGCAAGGGCCGGGGGACGCTAACTGAAAAAGCGGGAACTTGAGCCGTGCTTGAAAAGACAGAAAGGACTAGAATAGGTAAATCCATACAGACAGAACACAAGGACTTAATGAGTCCGGCCTCTCCTTTCGCAGTGATGAAAATCGGCTGGAACTAGACAGAGATGCTAGCTGCACGCCATCATTACTGTACTAAATGCCACTGAATCGTTCACTGTGAAATGGTTGTTTGAATAATTGTTAAATCGATAACTGAGCAATTATTCGCTGTTTTAATGGTATAAAAACACAAATGTTTTTATGTTATGCTAATTTCACTTCAATTAAAAATATGTTTTTATGGGAAGGGCGATACTGGCCCAGAGCCCATTCCAGGCCCAAGGGACCATTATGGTGGGATTCGCCTAAGGGGGCGGCGGGGGACAAGAAGGCTCCAGACAGCACCCAGCCCCCACGCCCCCTGCTCTTCCATATTTCTGATTCCACTGTGGGGGTCTGATGCTAAGAGGCCTTTACTTCCGCATCATCAGGCTACTAACAGGGAATGACAGGCACACTCCCGTTCGGGGAGGTTTGGTTACCAGGGGCCCTAAGACAGGTGGGTGAGGATACCCGATTCTCAACCAGGGCGATTTGGCCTCCACCACAGGACATTTGGCAATGCCTGCAGATATTTTTGGCACAACTCAGAAGGGGCGTGGAGCAGATGGAGGACAGGGATGCTGTCAAACCTCTTACAGTGCACAGGACAGCCCCCACAGCAGAGCATTATCTGCCCATCAGTAGTGCTGCAGTTAGGAAATTCTGCCTTAAAGTACAAGTGATTATCCCATTTCTGAGATGATGAACCTGAGGCTCTGAGAGGCTAACCGAAACCTCCACTTGTGCTCTGAATCCCGTCTCCCGTCATCTGCTCAAGGGCACACTCCAGCAACTGCCCGACTCAGTTTTATCTTCTCATCTGTGCAATTCTTTTTTTTTTTTTTAGTTTATTTATTTTGAGAGAAACAATGACAGCATAAGTAGGGGAGGGGCAGAGAGAGAGAGAGAGAGAGAGAGAGAGAATCCCAAGCAGGGTCTACACCATCAGAGCACATATGGGGCTCGAACCCATGAAATCACGAGATCATGACCTGAGCCTAAACCAAGAATCGGACACTTAACTGACTGAGTCACCCGGGAGCCCCTCCTCTGTGCAATTCTTACCTGCAAGGATGTCAGAATATCTCCCCCTGAATTCACTAAAAGCCCCGCCTGCACCCGCACGCCCTTCCAGCTGCCGGCCCATTTCTCCGCCACCCCGGCCAGCACAGCTCTCCCTTCACAGGAGAGCCGGCCCTGCCGTGACTGCTGCTCCGGGCTCTGCCCCGGGCCCTTCTGTTCCCATGGCCTTCCCCTTGCACATCTGGAGGTGCAGGTGGCAGCAAATGACTCAGTGATGTCATACAACGAACACGTGATACACTCAGCGCTATTCTGTGAGTTGTTCGTGCAATGCACCCTGCACAAGTGCAGTTAACGCTGCATTTCTACGCATGAGGTGGGCTGTCTCAGATGACGTGTGTTCCCGGTTTTCACTGAATAAACCTGCACCTTTAATGTGCCCTAGGACAGAGGTCAGCAAACTTTTTCCATAAACGGCCACACAGTAAACATTTTAGGCTTTGTGGGTCATACGGTCACAAGTATTCACCTCTGCTCTTATATCTCCAAAGCAGCCACAGACAATATAGTACTGAATGAGCAGAGCTGTCTGCAAGAACAGGCCTTGGGCTGACTCACCCTACGGGCCATATTTGGCCAACCACTGCCCTAGCACAATTAATCACACAGGGGTTTTAAACATCACACCAGCAGTGCCAGTGTTTCCAAGCTTTATGGCTACCCAGAAAGCAGTAAGACGGTTACATGTTAGGGGTTCCTGGAAGGCTCTAGACCAGACCCACGCCTTCATCTTCCCTCACCCTACAAGCAACGGCCCACATCAGAGCCTCGCAAGGGACAGGCACACCATCAACACGTGGCCCCGCTGGGACGCACGCCCGCTCCCGTCTGCAGGCACACAGGGGGCTTGGTGCTCTTGGCCCAATGATGAGTTTAGTGCCATTGTTTTTGTTTAATTTCGGTGATCCCCCAAAACCCACCACTGTTCCAAAGCAGAAGCAAAAGAGACTAAGCGCAGAGGGCAGCCTCCTATAGGCCAGAGAGGCATGTACAAGCCCAAGACCAGATCTTCCTATCCCTCTCCACCCCAAGCCCCCCCCCCCACCCCCAGGCCTCCAGGGACAGGCACAGAATGGAAATGAGTGCAGTGGGCAGGGAAGGCATAAAAGGGGGAGAGGAAGGGACTGAGGGGTGCCTCTGGAGCGATGGCAGCTGCTACCAGGCTCCAGCAGATAGCACCCCACAGCGGACAGCACCCCAAGCGGATGACACCCGCAGCAGAAAACACCCTACAGTGGACAGCACCCCCACAGCACACGGTACCCTGAGTGGACAGCACACTATAGTGGACAGCACCCCACAGCCAACGGCACCCCGCAACAGATGTCACCCCGCAGTGGACAGCACCCCGAGCTGATGGCACCCCGCAGCAGAGAGCACCCCGCAGCGGATTGCACCCCATAGCTGACGGCACCCCAAGCACCCCGCAGCAACCCCAGCCTGCAGTCGCCCATCTTGTGGTTTTTCAAGAGGAGACAGAAACTCAGATTTTCATTGCAATTAGTTGGCACCTAATTTTAGAGCAGTGTTTCAGCCAATTCTGCCTGAACCAATGCAACACACCTAGGGGCCAGATCTGCTACCAGCCTCCTGCTCTGAGATACAGGTTAACCCTTTATATCCACCGCGAGATGTGTGCTGGCAGCACCTAACGGAGAAAGGACCTGAGGGGTTTGGGGAAGGGATCACTTGTCCCAGGAGCAGCGCACCAACACCACACCCCCACACACACACACACACACACACACACACGCACGCACGCACGCACCCAGGCCTTCCAACCTCCACAAGAGCAGGCTGACAAACCAACCTCCCCGTGGCTGGCTCAAGTGTCAGCCCTTCCTGCCCCGGGCACAATACACTGCTCTCTACAGGGTGCCCCATGACCCTCCAGCCACACCACAGCCCTAGTATAATCACCACCACAAAAAGGATTGTGGGGATCAGAAATCTCCTGGCACGTGCTTGTCCTTAACTGAGCCTTCTCACTCAGGTGGAACCAGCCCCACTCACAGACAGAGCTCAACTGGTGTTGAGTCAGGGCTCTGGAGTTAGGGTGTATGGCTCCCCAAGTGGCTGCTTTAAATGGAGAGAAAAGATGGGGCACTTGGGTGGCTCAGTCAGTTGAGCGTCCAACTTCAGCTAAGGTCATGATCTCATGGTTCGTGGGTTCGAGCCCTGCGTCGGGCTCTGTGGTGAGATCTCAGGCCTGAAGCCTGCTTCGGATTCTGTCTCCCTCTCTTTCTCTGCCCCTCCCCTGCTCTGTCTCTCAAAAATACATCAATGTTAAAAATAATAATGATAAATAAATAAACAGATGGAAAGGATAGAGCAAGCCAGACTCGGTAGCAGCCCCATGCGGGTAATGGGGTAATGGGCGGAGTGAAGCGGCCTGTTCTGTCTGCTCAGCATTTGCACATGAACGGATAAAGAGACTCCATTCTTCCCCAAAGTCCAGGCGCTAGTTCCCTGTACTGTGGGGTAAAGTGGCACAGCTGGGCCAGGACAAAAGGGCAGAGTGTCCAGCACCACACAATGGGAAGGGGCAGGCTCTGCTTCAAGGCAGAAAGATGGCCTCAGGCCATCCAAGTGGCCTTGTGATGTCTAAGATTAAAGACTAAGTCAACAGCATATTCATCAAAGGGGAAAGGATTTTCTCTAGAGCAGGGCTCAGCAAACATTTTCTGTAAAGAGAAATGGTAAATATTTTACCACTCAATTCTGCCACTATACAACAAAAGCAGTTGTAAACAATACTCAATGAATGGATGTGCTTGTGTTCCAATAAAACTTTATTCATAAAACAGGTGCCCAGCACAGTTTGCCCATCTCTGCTTACAAAAAAAACAAAAACAGAAACAAAACACTAGAAACACACTGTGCAAGCATTTTGAAGGGAAAATGTATCTTCCTTCATGGCTGGAGAAATGCAAATCATAAACCTACTAAGTTAGCTGCCACATGTTACTATTATATAACTACTCAGTTCACCAAGAAAACACTGAAGATGCAATTCTCCATCGCCGGACAGTATGGGGAAGCAGGGACACACCAAGCCAACAATGTATCGCTGTGGTAGGTTCTGAAAAGGCATGTGGCAGTGAATACAAAAAGTTACCAAAGTATCAAAATTCCTCCCTGACACCCTGCAAACAAAGCTACAGAGGAGGAAGTGGGGGAAACGAGAAAAGGAATAAGGGACTATTTCACCAGCTCCTCTATGCTCCAGGTACTAAGGCGCTACAGGCTCATCACTTGCTTTAAATTGCATTTTCTGATGAGGGAATTAAGGGTCAGAGAAGTTCAAGAACATACTCAGGTTCTTCCACGGGGAGTTAAATCCAGGACTGTCTTGGACTTTGTCCCACAACACCACAGTAACTGCCTAACCGAAGCATCATGGGCACTCAGACTTTCCCTGTAGTATTCTGGAACAGGGGTGAGCAAACAAACCAAATCCAGCTGCTGCCTGTTTTTCTAAATAAAGCTTTATTGGAACACAGCCCCATCCTTTCATTTATTGATTGCCTGTGCTGCTTTTATGCTACAACAAGGATGAGTAGTTGGGACGGAGACCAGATGGCCCACGAAGCAGAAAATATTTATTATCTGGGTCTTTACAGAAAACGCTTGCCAATTCTATCCTAGAACATCGTAAAGGAATTCCACTTTCTTTTCCTACAATGGTACATCCATTTGGTGGCATGTTATGCAGCCTTTTTAAAAAATTGTGACAGGAAGGCACATGGATAAATGCTATAATGTAAGTGGAAACACTAATTCAGATGTAGACTCAAGGCAATTATGTAAAATGCATATGCACTGAGCAGAGAGGGAAGTGCAATACCTATAAATCTAAATATTTAATGTTCTAGGGAAGAATGTCTATAGGGATACTCCATATATTCACAATAATCTTTAAAGTCATTTGGAGTTTTTTGCTTTTTTATTTTTTTATTTATTTTTTTATTTATTTATTTATTTATTTATTTATTTATTTTTAAGACGAGGGAAGAAAGAGCAGATCACAAAATATGCAGACTCAGGCAAGGAAAAATAAGATGCGGTGGACAAGGTCCTCTCCAAGTAGGAAGCCAGGGAGCCCAGGCCCCGCGGGGTGCTACAGGGAGGAAGCACCAGCACAGCACCAGGCCCCTGGAGGGCTCCGGGGCAGGCAAGCAAAAGTCAGGGCTGGCGGGGGGAGGGGATGTGGAGCCGTCACTCCCCATGAAGGCTTCAAACTGCTACAAACCACCCCGCCCACCTCAGTGAGATGTCAAGTCTTACCCCTTTCAGCTGCTCAGTAGCAAAACTCTGAGTAACCCTCCACCCCACCCCCCACTTCCCTCAGGTCTCTACTCACATCCCACCTTCGCTGACTGCTCCACTCAAAACTGCAACAGCCCTATCCCGTCAGTTCATCCTCCACCCCGACAACAGGCAGTCAGATGCCACCCTTGGGCTCTGGGCCGGGCGTACAACCCAGACCCGGCCAACGAAGCCACAGGGCTGGGCTCCAGGAGGGCCACACAGCCTGCCAGGCTGCCGTGAGTCAGCCCCAGGGCTTCTGCGGGAGCGACTGGGAAAGAGGCCCAGTCGTTCGGGGGTTGCTACACTGTAGGATGTGACCCAAGAGCTCCTGGTGGCCATCATGCCTCCGTGGGTTGGAGGCTGCTGGAGGATGAAGCCAACCAAGAGGAGAGGAGAATTCCGAAATGGACAGAGAGGTCGTCCGGATGATGCTCTAAGCACAGCCCCATCCCTAGACCTCTCTGTTACAAGATGCTTTAAACTCCGATTTGTCTGAAATCAGCTTCGGCCACAGGCAACTGAAGTCGTGGCCAACACGTCCCTGACTCCAACAAAACCTTTTCAGTCCATCCATTCAATGTGCTTCCACAGCCACCAACAGTCCAGCTGTCTGCTAAGTGATGGATGCAGCGTCAAACTGTCATTCAGTAAAAGTCTGCTGAACGTTGAACCCTGAACTTCCGGCCAGGGTCTGCTGCCGAGAGCCCTCATACCTTCCGGCAGCATTGTAAACCAGTTTGAAAGCAAAAGCACTCAAGAGCTATCAACGCTTCCATTTTACAGATACCTCAGTGAAATCATCCTAAAGACATGTCCATCTAAGGGAAAGAAAACTACCTTAAGCAAAAATGTTCACTGCATCATTACTTATTATAGAAACCGAAAAAAAATCAGAGGAAAACAAGCTAAGTTTCCAAAAGTAGAATCAAATAGTATAGTTTAAAAATTCTACTACATGTGGGGCGCCTGGGTGGCTCTGTCAGCTGAGCGCCCAACTTTGGCTCAGGTCATGATCTCATGGTTCACAAGTTCAAGCCCCACATCGGTCTCTGTGCTGACAGCTCAAAGCCTGGAGCCTGCTTTAAATTCTGTTCTCCCTCTGCCCTTCCCCTACTCACACTCTGTCTCTGTCTCTCTCTCTCTCTCTCAAAAATAAATTTAAAAATATTAAAAATTTAAAAAAATTAAAATCCATCCATGGAAATCGGATTAATGACAGATTATGAAGCCTATAAAAGTGATCAAATATGAAGATCATGTAGTAATGTGACAAAGCTTTATCCTAAAATGTTAAGGGTAAAAGCAAAATGCAAATTTCTATGGTGATGGTAAAATTACTTCGGCTCTTATCAGTGTTTCTCAACCTTTCATTCATTACCTTCCCCCTTCGGATCCCTTTCAGACATTGTTTTTAATCATCCCCTCCGTGAAATGTTAATACTGCAAATACATTGTATATCTGTTTACATACTGCATGCGTATCTGTGCTTTACACGTAACACTAAAATTTCTTTCTCTCTCGAGAACCAACTCTCACCCCCACTGACAACACACGGCCTATGTACAGACAAGATGGCGGCAGGATGGAAGGCACTTTATCTGGAATCACGTTCACACTGCCAGAATTCAGAGAGGTCCAAAAAATCTTGGATTTTAGTTTCATATTTTAAGAGCTCTAAGAACTCGATTTCCTATTGGTTACAGCAAAGAACCAGGAGAGGTGATGTCGATGGG
This sequence comes from Proteles cristata cristata, assembly GCA_017311185.1. Taxonomy (NCBI): domain Eukaryota; kingdom Metazoa; phylum Chordata; class Mammalia; order Carnivora; family Hyaenidae; genus Proteles; species Proteles cristata. The sequence continues at coordinate 9,956 of JAESUZ010004752.1, forward strand.
ATTTAGTCCATTGCCACTTACAGCACAGGACATGGTCAAGTATTTGCTGAGGGTAGAACACTTACTTCTTACAATCTGCCATAATAGATCAACCCAGTGCCTTCGTTAGGGGGAGAAAAAAGTTGATATCATCGCTTTTTCTGCTTTGAATGAAAACCACAACATTCTTGTTTCCATTCACTCGCTTCAGCTCATTCTTTATCCCAAACACAAGCTGCTGCTGGAAAGAACCCAGCCAATGTCAAAGAGAAAACCATGACCCTCAGCATTCCGGAAAAACAAGATAAAGCTGCCAAAATGTACACAAACACCAGGCAATAAACGGCAGCAAATTACCCACTAAGCCCCAAACTCTGATATATTTGACCTCTTTAGGTCTAGCTCTTCCCACCCTTGAAACAGGGCTTTTAGCGTCTCACTAACTTAAAGATTCTTGACAGACTTATAACTGATGCAAATGAGCATCAAGGACCTTCAAATATAGTCTTACAAAAAAAAAAAAAAAGGTGCTTTTGAATCATGACTTTCTGGTCCTTCGAGTTCTACTTTCTAAATACGAGCAAAAGCATTATCTGACAATCATAATTCCTTAGCTCGAGCAGGCTGGTAATCAAGTATTCCTACCTTCTGGATTCTTTAAAGAGAAACAAACAAATCACGACCAGCTATTACCCTAAAACAACCACCCACGCATAGCACGGATCCTTCCTATTGGCAATGCTTCACCTCTATACACATATATGAATCCACAAACATTGTTTCATACACATGCTTTAATGTGCATCAAGGTATATATTTTAGTATATTTCTGCACTCTCCTCCTTTTTAGAGAATGTTAATGTTGAGATACAGCCACAAGGATATGTGTAAGTCCATTTGATTCCTTTTAATGTCCTTGAGGTTTTCCATCATGTGACCACTCATGTGTCTCATCTGTTATGTTAATGCTCATCACAGTTGTTCCCACCTCATGACACCATTCATCTTGTGTGCATTACCTGGGCCTTCCGCTTCCTGCTTATCTGCACTTCATGCATTTGGCTTTGAAAACAGCTGACCTCTGACTCAAACATTTTCAACTACAAAATACAGTAGACTCTAACTGCCAATTTACAGGAAATACAAGAGACTGAGACACATGTCAGACCACACCAAAAGGATGCAATCAGCAAAATCCCACAAAGAAACAGTCTATCCTGTAACAACAGGGATATTTTACATCAAAAACTGCAAGGGATAAAGCAGAGAGATGAGGGGCGGCTGGGTGGCTCAGTCGGTTAAGCGTCCAACTCACGGTTTGTGGGTTCGAGCCCCGCCTCAGACTCTGTGCTGACAGCCAGCTCAGAGCCTGGAGCCTGTTTCAGATTCTGTGTCTCCCTCTCTCTCTAACCCTCCCCTGCTCACGCTGTCTCCCTCTTTCTCTTTCTCTCTCTCAGAAATAAATAAAAACATTAAAAAAAAAAACCAGAGATGAAAGGGCAACCTATTAGTTTACAAAAAAATTTTTTTAATTTTTTAATGTTTATTTTTAAGAGAGACACAGAGCCCAAGTGGGGGAGTGGCAGAGAGAGGGAGACACAGAATCCAAAGCAGGCTCCTGGCTCTGAGCTGCCAGCACAGAGGCCGATGCAGGGGCTCAAACTCACAAACTGTGAGATCATGACCTGAGCTAAAGTCAGATGCTTAACCAACTGAGCCATCCAGGCGCCCCTAAAAAAAATTTTTTTTTCTTCAAAGGATATCATCAAGAAAGTTAAAACACACACACATACACAAAATGGGAGAAGTTCTTATAAATAATACATCTAAGGGACTTGTACCCAGAAACTATATAGAATTCTTACAGCTCAACAATAAAAACAACCCCATTTAAAAATGGACAAAGGAGGGGCGTCTGGGTGGCTCAGTTGGTTGCGCATCTGACTTCAGCTCAGGTCATGATCTCACAGTTTGTGAGTTTGAGCCACACGTAGGGCTCTGTGCTGATGGCTTCGGAGCCTGGAGCCTGCTGCAAATTCTGTGTCTCCTTCTCTCTCTGCCCCTCCCCTACTTGTGCTCTGTCTCTCTATGTCTCTCAAAGATAAATGTAAAAAAAAAATTAATAAAAAAAATGGACAAAGGATTCTGAGCAGACATTTCTCCAAAGAACATACAAACAAAGAGCCAATAAGCACATGAAAATATGCTCAACACCACTGATCATTAGGGAAATGCAAATCAAAACCACAAGAAGATACCACTTCACACCCACTCAGATTGGCTATGATCAAAAAGCTGTTGGCAAAGATGTGAAGAAACCAGAACCTTCATGCAGCACTGTTAGGAATGGAAAATAGTGCGGCCACTTTGTAAATCTGTCTGATAGTTCCTCAAATGGGGCAGGCAATTCTACCCTTAGATATCCACCCAAGAGAAATGAAAAGATACACCCATACAAAAACTTGGAGATACACCCATACAAAAACTTGGACATAAATGTTCAGAGCAGCATTATTCCTAAAGGGGCCAAAACGCAGCAACAAGTCAACTGAAGACTGGCTAAACGAAACAGAGAACATCCAATGAAATATTATTCAAACACAAAATGGAATGAAGTTTAGTTCCATGCCACAATATGGCAGAGCTTAGAAGGATAACTTAGTGAAAAGAGTCTGACACAAAAGGTTACATATTGCGTGATTCAATCTATGTGAAATATTCGCAATAGGTAAATCCATAGATTAGAGGCTGTCTGGAGCTAAGGAGAGGGAGAATGAGTGTTTCTTTCTGGACTAACGAAAATGTTCTCAAACTGATTATGCTGATGCATGCACAACTCTGTGAATATACTAAACACTAAAAAGATAACAATTAAACTAAAAAAGAGAGAGATCTAAAAGACTTAAAAAACACACCAATTTGCATTGTTTAAACCTTATTTATATCCTGAGTCTAAAAAAAACACTATACAATTATAAGGCAACCGTGGAAATCTGAACCTTGAGCATCTAATATTAATGAATTGCTGCTCATTTCTTAAAGGTATGACAATGAAATTGAGCTAGGTTTTTAAAGAAAAGAGTCCCTATATTTTAGAGATACATATTAAAAATTTACAGATGAAAGGATCCGGTCAGTGTCTAGGATTTGCTTCAAAATAAACTTGGACAGAGGTAAGAAAGAGGTATAGAGGGGAAGTGATCATGAGATGGTCAGTGCCCATTAGACTATTCTCTCCACTTTAGAGATGTTTAAAATTTTCTATTTTAAAAAAAGGACAGAGGAAAGAGAGGACATACCTCAATGCAACATTATTTTATGGTGCCCCCATCATCAATCCCAAGGGTGGGAAAACCCTGTTTTAACTGTATTTTCAAGAAATGTGAAGGAGGCTGGGCACCTGGGCTGCTCAGTCGGCTAAGGGTCCAACTTTGGCTCAGGTCCCATCTCACAGTTCATGGGCTCAAACCCTGCATCAGGCTCTGTGCTGACTGCTCAGAGCCTGGAACCTGCTTTGGATTGTATCTCTCTTTGTCTCTCCCTTGCTCATGCTCTCTCTCTCTCTCTCTCTCAAAAATAAACATTAAAAAAAAGTGAAGGGGATAATTGGAGGATGGGGGTCAAAAGATACAAAATTCCAGTTATAAGATACATAAGCACTAGAAATGTCAAGTAGAACAGGTCAACACAGTGGTATGATGTCTAGGAAAGAGTTAAGAGAGGAAATCCTAACAGTTCTCACCACGAAGAAAAAAATTTTCTTCTTTTCTTTTTACTGTATCCAAGAAGGTAGATGTTAGCTGAACCTATCATGGTAATCATTTCACCCTGTATGCCTTAAACTTACACAGTGATGTCAATTATTTGTCAATAAAACTAGGGGGAAAAAAAACTGAAAATACCTCCAACTTTCCTTCCGTCCTCAGCAACCATTTTTTCGGCCTCAATTACAATCTCTCCAAAAGAAGGCTGTCATCCATCCTGAACACTTTTTCCTAAAAAAGCCATCTGTTGGTTTCCTTTTGTAATGATTTTTTTAAACAAATTTTAAAACGTCCTTATCTTTGATATTGTTGGTTTTGAAAGCTACATCATCAATTTCCCTTGGCTTGTCAATCTCACTAGCACCTGGGACCAAGGCAGGAGAATGGTCCAGAATTTGAGGCACAAGCTCCTCCCGTATCTTCAAGGCATACTTAGCCCCAGCCCTGTCCCAGAGCTGGGTCAGAAAACCACCCCACCCGAACCTCGGCTGGGTCCTGACGTCCCCGACAACTGCACTCAGTTCCTGCCTACACACCCCCAGAAGCACAGTACCAAGCACTTTACCTCAGTTACAGTTATTTAGTCATCGCAACAAGCCTAGGTGACAAGTACTCTTACCTACCCCCATTTTGCTGGGACTTCCAGCATGGCCAAGTAACTTACTCTAAATCATACAGCTTTTTCTAGCAGAGTCAGGATTTGAACTCAGGCGTCTGGCTCCAGGGCCTGCACTTACACCAGGTTCCTGTATTACCTCTTGGGTGGAAACCAGCTCATCACCTCTTTGCTGTGGGATGGATCACTAATGTTCAGGGGCCAGGAACTTTAATTAGGCCAAAAGTCATTTGCTCTGACAACAGAAGCTGGTCCATCTTCCAAGGAACGCCCTTCCCAGCTCCCTCACTGGGACCAACTTCACAAATCTTGCTCTTGAAGGGCAAAACAAAAGGCACATGACTTGTTAAAAGTATGACCCGTGAAGATAACTCAAAAGTTAAACATTAAGAGAGACACCTCCTCGCTACCTACCCCCAACCTCCAGAAATGCCTGGGTGAAAGGCTAGGGCCACTGGAGCTGGATGCAGGGACACTTGAGAGGCAATTCCACAGCGGAGAGGAAAACAGGCAGCGTGAGGGTAGGCGGATCCTCCTAAGAAAACCCGGATCCCAGTCAGGGCGGGCTGAGAGGCTTCCCGAAGTCACTCCCCACATACACCACCATCCAGGAATGACTTAGCACCAAAACACCAACAGACCGCCTCAGAGAAGGGCTGAGAATACGCGTCCAAGCCTAGGGACTCAACTTCAGAAACACTGAGGACAGGCTGTCCACACCCACCTCCCTCCCACCCCCGGCCTCCCCACCAAAACCACACCCCTCCCTGCGGGCGGGGGCGGGTGGGCTGGGACCTGCGACGAGACGGTCCCCAGATGGGTTCAGTGTGGGGCAAGAAGGGAAGGGGGTGCAGGACAGGGCCAGGGAGACCTCAAATGAGCCAGGGAAAGAAGTGAAAGGGGCGGGAGTATGAAAAATCATAATAATAACCAAAATGTAAGAAGCAGAGGCCAGTAGGAAAACTGAGAGAGTAAATGGGAACCACTAGGGATGCGGACGGCAAAGCACCGGGGGACAGGGCGCAAGGGAATGGGAGGCCGGGGAAGACAAAGAGCTGGAGAACTCACAGTCCTCTGGGGATCGGGAGCCCCGGGGGCTCGGGGCTCAGGGGTCAGCAAGCTGAGTGTCTGGAGAAGACACCCTGCCTGCCCGGCGACTGGAGTCCCCGCGCACAGGAGGCCTGGGAATGCGAACGGTCAGGGAGCAGAGGGGCCTGGAGCTGAAGCTGGGGCCGGGGGGGTCCAGGAGTTAGGAGGGACTGAGACCCGGGGGTCTGAGAACCGGGACAGTGGGGACCGGGCACGGAGGTGGGAGCGCTGGGAGACACCGCGGTGAGGAGACAGGTGTCTGGGAGCTGGCTGTAAGTGGTGGACAGGAGGCTGGGGTCTGGGAGTGCCTGGGCTCGGGTCGCCGGAGAAGTGCAGGTGACCAGGGTCCAGCTCCCGGGCGTTCACGGAGGTCTGCGAGCGACGGGACAGGGGCTGGCCCGCAAGCGGGACGCGGGGACTCGGGGGCCGGAGTGTGCAGCTGGAGCGGCGGGAGCCGGGGCGGCCGGGCCGGGTGACAGCGGCGAGGCCGCCACTCACCGCTCATGGTGCTGCTCCCGGGCCGGTGCCTGCGCCGCGCTGCCGCCACTGCCGCCACTGCCGCCGCCGGGGCTCCAGACAGGCCGGGAGACAGCGCGCCGCCCCGCCCGCCCCGCCCCGGAAGTGGAGCGCCGCCGCCGCGGACCCGCCCACCGACCCGGAAGGTAAACACTGGAGCGGGCGCGGCGGCACGGCGGTCGTGCGGCGGGGACTCGCACGGGTCGGAGGCGCCCGCCGGGCCACGGGGGTGCGAGAGTGCCCGGGCCTGCCCGACTGCGGCGGGGCGGACGCGACGCTCCCCTCCTGGGCCCACAGCTCGGCCGGGAGACAGTGAACAGGCCACGAGAAACGGGCCAACACCGTTCCAGAGAGTAATAGGAACTGAGAAGGGAAATAAAAAAGGGTAATGGGCCAAAGCGCGGGAACGCGGGAGGTGGACAGCCCCCCGGAGGGCGCCCCTAAGAAGACGACCTTTGAGCCGAGACCTGGATGGTGGCTGGGAGACGGCCCGGAAAGACGGACACAGGAAAGGTGTTCCAGAAGGAACAGCACGTGCGAAGACCCTGACTTGAGGGGTTGACTGGAGCCAGAGGGTGAGTGAGAAAAGAGCATTCAGAGAGAGGAGAGAGAACTAGGTGGAGGGCCTTGCAGGCGGCGGTGAGGACCCTGGACTCTTCTGTGTAACTTTTAAGTAGATAAGGGAACCGGAAGCCACTGCAAGAGTTTACGCAGAGGAGTGACGATCTGAATTAGGGGCCAAGACAATTGCTCTTCCTGGGTTGAGAATGAATTGCTGTGGAGCAGGGTGGGGAAGAGGCAGCTGGTTAGGGAGCTGTTTCAGTCAGTGGCCCAGCAAGAAAGCGTATGCCTGGGGCTGGGGTGCCGGCGTTGGACTTGAAGGTGTGTGAAGTATGTGCCATCACGTGTGCTTAATGGAAAGCCCAGGTTTCTGCCCCGTTTTACACACTGGGGAAAGGGGACCCACCAAGGTTAAAAGGGCGTTTTTCCACCTTGTCTTGCCCTCCACTGGGAGTAAAAAAATACACCTTACATCACAACCCAGTACACGCATGCGTGGTTAAAGGAGACGTTTAAACAAAAACAGTTCTGTTGGTAATGTATTCCCTCCTATTTTTCTTTCTTTTTTTTTTTTTTAATGCGACTGAGACAGTTGATTGATCCACCGATAAATCTTGACCCCGAGTTGAGAACACTGAATTGAGGACCAAACCTCACAGGGAAATGGAGCCAGAATTCCAGCCCAGTTGTGTGTGTAACCCACAGCCCCATGGGCTTCCTACTCCAGTGCCTCTCAACACAAAACCTCTGACCCCAGGAATTTACCTTCTGGGTTCAACAGAGGTCAAGGGCTCTTTGGTGAAGGTTTCGGTGCAGCATTATTTATGATAGCAGGGGGCCCCTGGGTGGCTCAGTCGGTGACACATCCTGCTCTTGGTTTCTCTCAGGTCATGATCTCACAGTTTTGTGAGTTTGAGCTCCTCATCGGGCTCTGCACTGACGTGCAGAGCCTGCTTGGGATTCTCTTTGTCATTCTTTCTTTCTCTCTCCCCTGTTGACGCTCTGTCTGCCTCAAAAATAAACTTTAAAAAAATGATATTAATATGATAGTATAAGAGCAGAAACCACCAAGGCCCAACTACAGAAAAAGAGCTAAGCAGATCGTGGCCCATGTCACAAGGAATCTCCTGCGGTAGTTGAAAATGCTAATTATAAAGACGGAAACCCAGAGAAAAGCCAAAAAGTCTAAAGGCTACCGCTCTTCTTGGCCTTGAAAAACCCGTTGAAGAGATAGTACTGGGGTGGAGGGGAGAAGGAAGAGGGCCTGTGAGGAGCGAGGAGCAGTGTTCCGTACACTGCCCCTGTAACAGCCGAATGGCAGGGTGGGTTAATAAAAGTCATTACAGCAGCGTAACTGACTCAAAGTATTATGAACCAGATAACTTTCATGGGAAAAATATACGTAACACATGTTTGTATGCAAATGAATGTGTCCGTGTGTTTTCATTTAATCCTTAAGACGACCTTATAAGTAGATGCTCTTGTTATTTTCATTTTACAGATGGGGAAACTGAGGCACAAGTGTTTAAGTCACTTTCTCACAGTCACCCAACATTTATAACTTTTAGTAACAGAGCCAGGATTCAAACCCAGGCAGTCTGGCTCCAAGTGCCAGGGCCTTAACCGCTGTACCATATTGTCTCCTGTGGCCCTCCAGAGCGTGGAATAGAACCATTATGGGCCCCAAATGAGTAAAAAAGGGCCCACTCAGTTTCCCCGTATCGCAAGCCTGACACAAAAGCCACAAAGCTCCAAGAGATCTATGCTGTGGTACCAGCGAGCATCCTAATGATCAAAGTCAACATTACCAGAGGACATCACCTGTTGCATAACCTTTCCATAACACCCCAGGACCTTTACACAACCCCAGGAAGGTGACCCCCCCCCCCCAGCAATGACTAAGATTGTAGCTTAAAGAGATGGGGAACTCAAATGGACTCAAACTATTGTGAAAAGAAAACAAAGATCGTGATGCCTGGTTTTAAATCCAGACTCTTCCATTTACTGGCTATGTGAAGTTGCTCTGACTTAACATCTGTGAAATGTTTTTGCCATCATCTGTGGGAAAACTTTATGATTTGCTATGTGTATTAAATGAGTTAGCACAGGTAAAGCATATAGAACCATCCTGGCACATTAGGCTAAGTTTTAATTATTACTACCCGCATTGGGGTCTGAAAATGCTACTACTATACCTTTATCACCATTTGCAGTTACACATTTATTTATGTGATTATAATAATGCCTGATGTCTCCATTAAGCTGAAAGCTTACAAAGTCAGGAACCTTGCCCTCATGCATCGCACACTGAGTTATTGCAGCTGACTCTAGGATTCTCCTACCTATGGGAGTATATAGAACAACCTTGCTTTCCCTGAATAATAAAGAGAAAATTCCAATCTGGCCTGAAATATACATACACATCTCTTGGAGAGAAGGTGGCTAGCCAGAGAAATGCGTGACTATGGGATCTATGCACCACAGTGCTTTTTTTCAGTGAGTCAAGAATTTAATCATGAAACCAAGGAAATTTACACAGCTCAGCTCCCAACAATGAGGTAGGGAAGGATATCTAACAAAGATTTTCTAGAATGACAAGATCAAAAAAGCTCTATCGGCAACGGATACATACAATCATCCTAAAGAGATCTGACACACCATCCTCCTGACAGAAGATTCTCAAAAGCAGCTCAATACCTGCTGAAGTGGCCAGTTATCTGGTAGAAATGGGTTTTTCCATCTCCATGACACTAGCTAGCAAGCTATTGCAGTAGTCATTTGTTTTCGTGGTGACTAGAATGGTTGCACCTTCCTCCATGGCCGGGAGTGGAAAGAAATGGTCAGAATCGACCTTCGATTTGCTCTTGACACAGTCTTCACAGGTGCATTCTTCGACCGTGTACTCCAGGCCCCTCGAGAGAAGTACTTCCGCGCCAGTCCTGCTTTCATAGCTCTCGTGCTGGTCAGCCTCTGCCTCATTCTGGAGAGCCGATCCTGGTGATGCAGAGACAGAACCATTAACCTAAACTCCCCACGAGGTTGACACGTCGGTTGGGACAGTCATTGCAACACACACTCGGGGGCAAAGCAATGGAGACAGAGCTACAGAACAAGGGAGTATGTTTGTGCTAGAAGTCGTGAACTGACAGACCACAGTTGATGGTGGGTTTGAAGACAGACTCTGTTTAGGCCACACAGAGTTTTTAAGTGTTTGCTTACATGTTCTATTGGCCCGCATTTAAAAATCAAGAGATTTTTAAAAAATGGGCACCCATGTAGCTCAAGTCGGTTGAGTGTCTGACTCACGGTTGTGAGATCAAGCCCCATATGGGGCTCAGTGTGGAGCCTGTTTGGGATTCTCCCTCTCCTCTCTGTTCCTCCCCCACTTGTGCTCACACTCTCTCTCTCAGAATAAGTAAATAAACTTCTAAAAAAAAAAATTTTAGGAGCACCTGGGTGGCTCAGTCAGTTGAGCATCTGGCTGGCTCAGATGACGATCTAGAGGTTCAGGAGTTTGAGCCCCAAGTCAGTCTCTGTGCTAACAGCTTAGAGCCTGGAGCCTGCTTCAGATTCTGTGTCTCCCTCTCTCTGCCCCTGCCTCTCCCTCTCTCTCTCTCTCTCTCTCTCTCTCTCTCTCTCCCTCTCCCCCTCACCCTCTCTCTCAACAATAAACATTAAACATTTTTAAATAAATTCTTTTTTTTTAATGTTTTTTTATTTATTTCTAGGAGAGAGAGAGAGAGACAGCGTGAGCAGGGGAGGGTCAGAGAGAGAGGGAGTCACAGACTGAAACAGGCTCCAGGCTCTGAGCTGGCAGTCAGCACAGAGCCCGACGCGGGGCTCGAACCCACGAACCGCGAGATCATGACCTAAGCCACCCAGGCGCCCCTAAATACATTTTTAAAAGATTTTTTAAAAATCGAGATGTCGTGCAAGTCTAGGCAATTGGTCTCTTTAAAAACAATAACAACAAAATGTGGCAAGTTGGAGCTAACATTTCTCCACGGAAACAAATGTCTGGAGTCAAGAGCGGCCCCCTCCTCTGGGACGGACATGGGCTGGTCTCCTGCCAAAAGGCTCCACCTGGCCCACTGCACTCACTGGGTACCCACCTGGCCCTTGGAGGCACTCAAGTACCGGCCCTATTTTACACATGTGAAGTGACACATTACCATATGTTCTAGCACACCAAGATCAGCCTTTGGGTGACACTTCAGAATTCAAAGTAAAGATGCTTCTCTTACAGAGCATTTGGTAACATATCAAATGTTTTTATAATGAATCTTTCATGATCACCTGAGGAAGGAGTCTCTATTATGTCCCCATTTATATGCCTGGGAAGGTAGGCTTTACTACTTTCTCAACCTGCCACAGGATAACCTGCCTCCATCTCCCAAAATGTCGTGCTTAAAGTCACTCCCCATCTCTCAGACCCCAGGGAAGCAGAGGGGGAAAAAAAGGAAAGAAAGAAAAGAAAAATGAATAAATTATGTAGAACAGCCATCTATCTCTCTTTACTGCACTAGGAAGCAAAATGAGGTGGATGCTTTACAGATGATGGATAGAAAATAAGAGAATAAAGAAATAAGCCAATGACTGCAACGTGCTTGGAAATCAGATCATGAACAAAAGTGCTACCGAAATATTTTTATCTTAAAAAGCCCTTAAGTAGAGCATTCATTTCTCTGAGACTGGTTCTCTGCTGCTTAAGAAAGATAATAAGCTTTGAAATGACTACTCAAATAATCGAAGAACAACTGGTCATTATTTATTTCTTGCATTGTTTTGGCAGTAAAATGTTTACCCAAGTAAAAAGCACTTACATTTGTATTAAAAACATGGCCATGGATCTTGCCAAATACATTTTTCCTGATAGTAGTCAACCTGGCTAGCAGTTTCTGCACATCTAATCAATGTGCTAACTTTGGTCAAAGAGATGGATGTTTGTCAAGGAAGGAGCAGTACTTCAAAAGAGTAATTACCAAGGGAAGAATGTGGGGGAGGCTGACACTATAGGGTACCTTCAAAGAAGATCCAGACACCAAAAGTTCATTTAACATATCTGTCCTCTAACACACGCAAAAGGGCTCTAACCAAACAAAATGCTCAACATGAAAAAGGACAAGGAACTGAATCACAATAGCCACCTCTTGGAAATAGATTTCAAAGATGGGCCGTCAAACCAACCTGCGTTTTTAAATGCGTCCTTTGATGGTTCAGAGCTCATCTTCCTTAGCAAGAACATCAACACAAAAACCGTCAAAGAAACTATCAAGCTCAGGCCCAAACAGGTCCAGAGGATTGTATTTGTTCCTTTCACTGAATTAAAAGAATATCAGAGAGATAATGAACTGACAACATAATAGTCACATCAAGCAAAGATTATTTGCCATCCAATTCCCCCAGTTCATCAGCATGGATTTGTAAATTCTAAAACACTTAATTAGAAAGAGCTGGTAAAATCTCAGTTGCTAACAGCGCTGAGTAAAATTGAGTTCAGTTCTGAATAATTGCTTTGCTCCGGTTGGCATTGCATTTAAATACTTGCCTTGTTTCCTTTCACTTTTTGATTCAGAAGATCTCACCATCTCCCCTGTAATGTTTCTTCTTTGAGTAAATAGTCAGTGTAGAGAAAATACATCACACCAGTGAATACATTGTTCAAGCAGTGTTACTTACTTGCATTACAATATCGCTGACATACTGCGGGAGGGGTGTTAGAACATCGAAGGTGACATGGCTTGCAAGAGTTAAGCAATCTGTCAAAATATTCATTTTGGAAGCACTGTTGAGCCATCTGCATCTTGATCACAAAAAGAAACAAGGAAACCTCAGGAAGAACAGCATGGAAAGACAAATAAAATCTCGTCAAGAATTCTCCTGCACATGCAATGGCAGCAGCTAGAATGTCCAGGGTGAAAAAGAACTTCACAACTATGACTTAGTTCTTACAGGGGCTATCTATCTCCTTGTACTGTGGGGAAGGATTTGAATACCAGCTCCAATTCCGGTTTCTAAGTTTGAGACTTGGGGGTGGGCAAGAGACAGAGTGGAAATATCAAGGACAACCCATACCTGAAACAGAAACTGCTTATTTTTAGAGAAACGTTCTATAAATAAACCAGGTGACAGTTGCAAGATGTAGGCAAGCCCGAGGCATCAGGCAGAAAGATTTGATAACCGTTTCTGGGCCATCTGTTGAAGAGCTGTGCTGTGTGATAGGCCCCAGGGAGATGGATGAGGTAAGGTCTGTGCCCCTTAAGAACTTTAATTCTAACAGGGGAGATAGAAATCCACTCAACCACAAAGTGCAGTAGAACTGGTGGAATGTGGAAAAGGGAAAAAGAGCACATTTCCAACCCATGAAGAATTCCAGAATTCCAACAGAAATAGGGACATCTAGGGTCAAAGCGAAGTTGGGAAGAGGGTTGTGGGGAATATAGGTTTGGGGTATTAGAAGTTGCAATAGCATCGGGCATCTGGGTGGCTCAGTCGGTTAAGTGTCCGACTTCGGCTCAGGTCATGATCTCATGGTTTATGGGTTCCACCCCGCGTCGGACTCTGCGCTGAACACTTGCTCAGAGCCTGGAACCTGCTTTGGATTCTGTGTCTCCTTCTCTCTGCCCCTCCCCACGTGCGCTCTGTCTCAATCTCTCTCTCAAAAATAAATAAATGTAAAACAAAAAAACGGAAAAGGAGTAGCAATAGCATTACTAGTAACATAGTCCATGCTCCACTGTTGAAAGCTTAGGAAATACAAATGAGAGAACAGTTATCCATGTCTTAGCATCCGGAAATAATTAACACTTTGATATACCAGAGAGGTTGCAAACAGGCCTGCTGCTGTGTTGTTGGATCAACCACTGATACAGATCTTTCTGGAATGATTTCTGAAAATCGACGAGAGATAGAGCACATTCTCCTCCTTCTATAAATGCATTTTCATTTGCTTTTAACAGTACTGAGGAGGATACTTGTGTAGAGATATCCAGAGAGGTCAGTCAGAAATTTAGGACTCAATTAAAATGCAAGAAGATGAGAAACTCCAAATTCAGTATAGGAATTATCTCTGGGGTACAGGAAAGGGACAAAAGAGACTCACATTTTTATTAAGCTGAATGGTGGATACATTGATATCTGCTGTGTTCTTTTGATGTATGACTTGTTATTCTTTCTTTATTTAACTTTTTTTAATAAAATTTGTTTAATGTTTATTTATTTGTGAGACAGAGTGTGAGCAGGGGAGCAGCAGAGATAGGGAGACACAAACTCGGAAGCAGGCTCCAGGCTCTGAGCTGTCAGCACAGAGCCCGACGCAGGGCTTGAACCTATGAACCGTGAGATCTGACCTGAACCGAAGTCTGACACTTAACCAACTGAGCCACCCAGGCACCCCTGTTACTCTTTTTTTTTTTTTTTAAGTTTGTTTATTTTGAGAGAGATAGAGAGGGGCACCTAGGTGGCTGAGTCAGTTAAGCATCTGACTTCGGCTCAGGTCATGATCTCTTGGTTCATGGGTTCGAGCCCCACGTCAGGCTCTGTGCTGACAGCTCAGAGTCTGGAGCCTGTCTTCGGATTCTGTATCTTCCTCTCCCTCTGACCCTTCCATGCTCATGCTGTCTCTCTCTCTCAAAAATAAATAAAAAACATTAGAGAGAGAGAGAGAACGAATGGGGGAGGGGCAGAGAGAGAGAGGAAACGAGAGGGAATCCCAAGCAGGCTCCGAGCTGCCAGAAATCACCCCCGTTCCCACCCCATGTGGGACTTGAACCCATGAAACTGTGAGATCATGACCTGAGCTGAAAGCAAGAGTAGGATGCTTAGTCCACGGAGCCACCCAGGTGCCCTTTATTCTTTGTTATTCTTGACACCTTTTCATGTGTTTTAAATGGCACATAATAAGTATTAAAATAGTGATAATAGGGATGCCTGGGGGGCTCAGTCAGTTAAGCATCTGACTTCAGCTCAGGTCATGATCTCATGGTTTGTGAGTTCAAGCCCCGGTTAGGCTCTGTGCTGACAGCTTGGAGCCTGGCACCTGCCTCAGATTCTGTGTCTCCCTCTCACTCTGCCCCTCCTCCACTCACTCTCTGTCTCTCTCTTGCTCTCAAAAATAAATAAACATTTTAAAAAATCAAAATAAAATAAAATAGCAATAACAACATCAAATGCAGGACTTAAAAACAACCCTTTTTTTTTCTTTTTAATGAAGGGTTCGAGCCTAAAAGAGAGTGTGAATTCAGGTACTGATGGAAAGCGCACGGTCCTGTGGGGTTCGGGCGGTGAGGCAATCAGGTGGGACTGCCTGGGTGGGCCAAGCACTGACCCAGCAGCTTCCAGTCCATCCAGATCCTGCCACACAGCAAGGCAGACAAAGGTCGTCGAGAAGCTGGGGGGACAAAGATCATCCCCAAAGCAGCCAAGGGAGGAGAGTTTCAGGTCGGGATGGGCAGTGAGGTCAAATTCTACAGAATAGTCAGAGGCGATGCACCAAGGACAGAGGTCCCTGGTGTCCTCTGGGTGTGTCCTTGGGCAGAAGCCATATTGTAAGTCTTCAAGGGACAGAGAGAAAGAGAAGCAGTCTACGCAGGCGATGCCTGGGGAAGAGCAAAGCTGTGATAACTCCGGGGAAGGAAAGCATGAGTGCCTCTAACAGATGTGCTTGCTCGGGGGCCTGGCGTCGGGTGCAGAAGGATGTGCGCCGCCACACCATTCGTGTCCACAAAAGCTTGTCCGTCAGCGGGGACCTCACAGTCGAATACTACGCAGCCCTCCCAAAGAACGCGCTGAATGTGTTCTGATACGAACAATACATCACTGAGTGGGAAATGCAACGTAGCAAGCAGGTGTGTGCTCTGTTCTGCTGATAGCAGGTGTACAGAAGAAAATAGTAGGTAGACAGAGGTATAGACACGCTCCGTCTGGAAAGATACCCAGAAAATTGATCGTAATTACTGCCTCTGGCAAGAGACAGGAAGTGTAGGGTGGGAAAAAGACTACGTTCTCATTGAAAAATCGTTGGTACTGTTTGAATCATTTCTTTTGGAAGAATCATGCTTTAAATAAGAATCATTTTTTTAAGGGGCGCCTGGGTGGCTCAGTTGGTTGAGCCTCCAACTTTGGCTCAGGTCATGATCTCACGGTTCATGGGTTCAAGCCCCATGTTGGGCTCTGTGCTGACAGCTCAGAGCCTGAAGCCCCCTTCGGATTCTGTGTCTCCCTCTCTCTCTGCCCCACCCCCACTTGTGCTCTGTCTCTCAAAAATGAATAAATGTTAAAAGAAATTTTAAAAAGGGGCGCCTGCATGGCATAGTTGGTGAAGTGTCCGACTTCAGCTCAGGTCGTGATCTCACGGTTTGTGGATTCCAGCCCCACATCAGGCCCAGTGACTGGAGCATGCTTCGGAATCTATGTCTCCCTCTCTCTCTGTCTCTCCCGTACTCTCACTCTGTCTGTCTGTCTCTCTCTCTCTAAAAAATAAATGAACATTTTTTTAAAAATTTTTTTAATTAAAAAAAGAATCATTGTTTTAAGGATGGTGTCTTAGTTCATTCAGGCGCTGTGTACAAAACACTACAAAATATAGTTCTGTTAAAAAAAAAAAAAAACAGAAATACATTTCTCACAGATTCGGCGTCTGGTGAGAGCCCACTTCCTGAACCCAGGGAGAATTCCAGAATTCAGACAGAAATAGGGAAGCCTAAGGGAAAAGCTAAATTGGTAAGAGGGTTGTCGGGAGGTGGTGACAGCCACCTTTTCCACCATAATCCTCCAGGGCAGAAGAAGCAAGAGATCTCTCTACAGTCTCTTTTATACAGACACTAACCCAGGGCTCCTGGGTGGCTCAGTCCATTAAGCATCTGACTCTTGGTTTCAGCTTAGGTCATGATCTCACAGTTCATGAGTTCAAGACCCATGTTGGGCTCTGTGCTGGCAGTGCAGAGCCTGCTTGGAATTCTCTCTCTCTCCCTCTCTCTCTGCCTCTCTCAAAACAAATAAACTTAAAAAAAAAAAAAAAACTGTAAGGACACTAATCCCCTTCACGAGAGCTCCAGCTTCATGAGCGAATCACCTCCCAAAGACCCCCACCTGCCAACACCTTCACATTGGGGATTAGGTTTCAACATGAATGGGGGGTGGAGGGGACACAAACTTTCAGTCTGTAGAAGGAGGGGCTTTTGGAAGAGGAAAGAAAGTAGAGCAAAAGGCACGAACAGCATGGACCAAGGGCAAAGGGGTAACAGTTAATGATGTCAGAGAGACCCCTGACTGGCAGCATCTGGGCCGATGTGAGTCCTGAAAACCCAAAGCACCATGGGAAGCATCTCCCAGCCCTTGCTGGGCATTATGAGCAGGGAACACCTGCAGAGGTTGTTCTTAATCATCTGTGAACCTTGTGCAGCTCGGAGAAGCCCGGGGTCTGGCGGACCCTTCCTGGCAGGCCACCAGGCCTCTCTGACATACAGGGTGGGCTCCTAGGAACCAGGCCCAAGGGGCTCACCTTGCCTCACGCCTTTATCCTGAAAATATAATTCTCTCTCCCAGCCATTCCCAGCTTGGACAGAGAGAGCACCACGTCGGTGGTCAGCCCGGAAAGGGTTTTGATACAAACCTGCTGAGGCTCTCCAGGACGGCTCCCCTCGCTCCCCTTCCCCAAGGCTGCTGTCCAGCACATCCGGCCCTGTCTTCAGTCCTGTGGGGGAAGCCTGTGACCCTTCCAATAAACTCCCCTTTGGGCTTAGGTTAGCCAGAGTCAGTTTGGGTTGGTTGCCAGCAACCTAAAAATAAATATAAAATCTTTAACGACATTAACAGATTAATAGCTGATTGCTCCATTCACATCTGAAATGACAAAAGACACCGACTTGGGGGAGGCTCTTCAAGACAGGAGTGACTAGTTAATGCTGACACCTCAAGGCCAGCTGGTTCACCTGCATGACCGGGAAGGAGATGGGGAAACGCAGACGAGGAGGAAACAGAGCTAAGTGTGCAAAAGAGGTTGGGAAATGTCATACTAGTCAGGACTCATTTAAAGAAATGACATAAAAACTTAAAAGGGAATTGAAGTCCAGAAGTAGAATCGGCTTTGGTAGCTTGAGTTTTGCCTTAGTATCTGGTTTCTCCCGGTCACTTGGCTTGGCAATGCCATCCTCTGGGTCTTGCCTCCATTCGCAGGCCCTCACCTCCAGGTCACAAGAAAGCGACAGCACCTCCAGACATCACATGCTCCCGTTCCTTCCAAACCCTCTCCACGGTCATCTCATCTCCTTCTGTGGGGTTTTTTCTTAATGTTTATTTATTTATTTTTGAGAGAGGGAGAATCGAGCAGGCTCTGCGTTGTCAGCACAGAGCCCAATGTAGGGCTCAAACTCACCACCCATCAAATCATGACCTGAGCTGAAACCAAGAGTCGGACGCTTAACTGACCGAGTCCCCCAGGAGCCCCTGTTTCCATGGTTTTAAATGTGTTAACTTCCAAACCTACAAACGCAACTCCAGCCTTGCCCCTGAAATCCAGACCCACCTACCAACAGCCTACTTG
This sequence comes from Proteles cristata cristata, assembly GCA_017311185.1. Classification (NCBI taxonomy): domain Eukaryota; kingdom Metazoa; phylum Chordata; class Mammalia; order Carnivora; family Hyaenidae; genus Proteles; species Proteles cristata. The sequence goes on from JAESUZ010004752.1 coordinate 28,023, forward strand.
ATGTCTCTACTTCCAAGCATATGAAGCACCTCAAGCTTTACTGAAGCACATTTGGATTTTCTGGAAGCGGGAGAGTGTACGCTGCCTTTACCAAACCCACCTGGTCACGGACCCCCTTTTTTCAAGGACCACCTATGAACATTGAGGAATATGTTTCATGGAACTCAATTTGAGAAAAACGAGGCCAGATTAGCTCACGATTCCTCCCAGGTCTCAAAGACTGTGATGCGGGGACTTAGAGGAACAACATTTAAAATAAAGATTTTTTTTTTTTAAGTTTCACGATAGAGTTTGTTGATGTAATAACATCACCAAAAGACCACTGGGTCTGACGTCACTCTACACAGGAGAAAAAAAAAAGAGGAAAACCAACCCCCCACCCAAGTCAAGCCCAAGCTTCTGTACCTCCTTACAGCTCCGAAAAAACAGAGACGCCTCCTCAAACTTGCAAAGCCATTAGCACGCTCTGTAAGGAGAATTCCATCCAACCAGAAGATTCTTCTCCCTACATTACTAAACTAAGATTGAGTTTTCACAGCAGAACACTTTGAACTTTAGCTCTTTTTTTTTTTAATGTTTATTTACTTTTGAGAGAGAGAGACAGAGTGTAAGAAGGGGAAGGGACACAGAGAGAGAGACACACACACACACAGAATCAGAAGCAGGGTCCAGGCTCTGAGCTGTCAGCACAGAGCCCAATACAGGGCTTGAACTCACGAGCCATGAGATCATGACTTGAGCCTGAGTCAGATGCTTAACTGACTGAGCCACCCAGGTGCCCCTTGACCTTTAGCTCTTAACTCCAAACCAAAAGTACACCATTTCTTCCAAAGGCTTTAGTAGAATTTTCACTTGGAGAGAGAAATCCAGGCCTGAACTAGTCAGGTTCTCCAGAGAAATGCAACCAACAGGATGTGTGTGTGTGTGTGTGTATGTGTGTGTGTAAAGTTTACACACACACATACACACAAATATATACAGAGAGAGAGAGACTTATTATAAGAACTGATTCACAATTATCAAGGCTGAGAAGTCCTAAGATCTGCAGCTGTCAAGCCAGTGACCCAAAAGGATCCATAGTGTTGGTGTAAATCCCAGTCCAGGAAGTGACAGGCTTGAAACAAGAAAAGCCTAGAGAGAGAGAGAGAGAGGAGAGAGATTGTAAGGAATCAGCTTATAGCTGTGAGGGCTGACAAGTCCAAAGTCCGTAGGACAGATGAGCAGACTGAAAATCCACTAAAGACTTTGTGATGCTGTCTTGAGTCCAAAATCCAGGCGGCAAGCCAGGAAGTCTGAAAACCCAAGCAGAGCTCTTAGGTTGCAGTTTTGAAGCCAAATTCTTTCCTTGGGAAACCTCAGTCTTTCTGGTTAAGGCTTTCAACTGATTGGGTAAGACCCACCCACATAATGCAGGGTGATCTGCTTCATTCAAAGTGTGCTGACTTAGGGGCACCTGGGTGGCTTAGTCGGTTAAGCATCCGACTTTCGCTTAGGTCATGATCTCGCAGTTCGTGGGTTCGAGCCCCGCGTCAGGCTCTGTGCTGACTGCCAGCTCAGAGCCTGGAGCCTGTTTCAGTCTGTGACTCCCTCTCTCTCTGACCCTCCCCTGCTCACGCTGTCTCCTCTCTCTCTCTCCTAGAAATAAATAAAATAAACATTAAAAAAAAAAGTGTGCTGATTTAAACATTGGTCATATCTTAAAAATACCTTGACAGTCGGTCAAGCATCTGACTTCCACACAGGTCATGATCTCGCGATTCAAGTCCCGTGCTGGGCTCTGTGCTGATGGCTCAAAGCCTGGATCCCTGCTTCCGAATCTGTGTCTCCCTTTCTGTCTGCTCCTCCGCCACTCGTGCTCTGTCTCTCTCTCAAAAACAAATTAATTAATTTAAAAAAAGACCTTCACAACACCTAGCCTGTCACACTCTGGTGACCATTGGAGCTGTTACCAATAACACAGCTCTTTCCTTCTGAGTGCAAAGCCAGGTTGTACTTCCCATACCCTTGTTTGAAGTTACACATGAACATGTAACTTCCTTTGATTAAGGAAATGTGAGCAGAAGAGGCAGAGACTGTGCTTGATTCATCACGTGCCCTTCCCTCTGCCACACCGAATGGCAGTGCCCCAATAGGCCCAAAATGTATTTGTAGGCTCTCTAGCCATGAGTGTGATGGCATTCGGAGGTAGAGCCTTTGGGAGGTGGTTAAATTTAGATGAGGTCATGAGGAGGAGGCCTCCAGAGAGAAATGAATGTCTGTTGTTTAAGCCACCTGACCTATGAATTTTGTTACACCAGCCCAAGCTAACACAGACATGCAACATGAATGAAATTTGGGTGTGTTTGTTACTGCGACACGGCTTCATCTCTCCTGACTGATACAGAGCCCCAAGGTCATGGTAAACCACCGTGCAGTACTGTCTCTTCACAGCCACCAAAAACTTCTTCCTGAGACCGTCCTGAGACCTACTGACTAAACAAGCCCTTTCTAGAGCAGTGCAGTCCAAAATGAAAGAAATCCCAAAGAAGGCAAAACTAACAAGAACAGGAAGGAACAGCAAACTCTTAGCCGGGAACCATTGACCCGCTAGACCATCCACAAACTCCAGATGCTTTCATTTCTTCTTCAACTTGAAACAGAGCCTGAGGGGAGCTGACCCAGAGGCCCCGCTGAGGCGCCTGACCCACATCAGAAGATTCCAATGCAAAGAGTCGATGTCTTGTTTTGCAAATCACTGACGTCTCTCCACCACACTTCTTGTTCCCACTTGCAACACCAGCAGCCACAGGCCCCCCAGAACATACTGACAGCGGTGTCTGCATCATTAAGGGCCTGGAGAGGCAGAGGAAGCCGTCCCAGTCAACACCTAGGGACCGCGTCCCCACCGCGCGCTGGGCTCTGTGCCGGGCACCGGGGATAAAAGTGAGTTCCTTTTGGATGAGTTCCTGCCCTAACAAAGTTGACAATCCGGTGGAGGACACAGAGCAACAATTAATAAACGAAGCGTTTCCAACTGTGAAAGTGCTTTCAAGGAAAAAGCACGCTAGAGAGACATAGACTAAAAAAAGTAGGGCAGGGGTCGCAGAGAAATTTCAGTGTTAGCTGGGGGTCTTCCCAGAAGCGGTCGCCATGATGGAATTAGACCAGTACCGGTTCTGGGGCATCATTCTGGTGAAGGATAAAGGGCAGAAGCCAGAGGAAGAGGAGGAACCAGGAGAGGGTAGGGAAGGGCAGTCAGGCTAGGAAGGACTTCAACCTGCTTGAAGTGCAAGTTCCAGAAAGGTTTGGCCGGTCTGATGGGGAGTTCTCTCTCTCTCTCTCTTTTTTTTTTAAATAAATGTTTATTCATTTTTGAGAGAGAGCTGTGGGGGGCAGGGCAGAGAGAGGGAGAGACACAGAATGCCCCCAGGCTCCAGGCTCAGAGCTGTCAGCACAGAGCCTGATGCAGGGCTCAAATTCATGAACCATGAGATTGTGACCTGAGCCAAAGTCCGACGCCCAACCAACTGAGCCACCCAGGTGCCCCTGATGGAGAGTTCTCGAGCCAAAGTTGCCCATCAGAGGAATCCTGTGTCTTGTAGAAATGGGCCCAGGGCACGATTTCCCTTACCATGCTCAGGCCTGGCTGGAAGCAGCCACAGGAAGCTTGGTCTCAGTGTGAAAGTACTGGTGAGGGCACCTGCGTGGTTCAGTCAGTAAGCATCCAACTTCGGCTCAGGTCACGATCTCACAGTTTGTGAGTTCGAGCCCTGCATTGGGCTCTCTGCTGTCAGCACAGAGCCCACTTTTGATTCTCTGTCTCCCTCTCTCTCTGCTCCCCTCACACTAAATAAATATTTAAAAAGATAGAAGAGGGGCTCCTGGGTGGCTTAGTCGGTTAAGCATTCGACTTTCGCTTAGGTCATGATCTCGCGGTTCATGGGTTCGAGCCCCACGTCAGGCTCTGTGCTGACTGCCAGCTCAGAGCCTGGAGCCTGTTTCAGAGTCTGTGACTCCCTCTCTCTGACCCTCCCCTGCTCACGCTGTCTCTCTCTCTTTCTCCTAGAAATAAATAAAAAAAATTAAAAAAAATTAAAAATTTTAAAAAATTTAAAAATAAATAAAAAGAAGAAAGAGAGTAGTGGTGAGTGGTGCAGCAGGCAGTCAGTCAGGTGAGCTCCCTTGCGGCACGACCCTGAGGTCACTGTCATGGCTGCCACTTAGACTTCTCCAGGTTGGTATGGGGAGCAGCCCACCGTGACTCTCATGGGTCTTACTCCCTGAGGGAAGTTCGCGGTTCACACCAAGGCCTTTGATGGGGCCCCTAGGTGGCTCAGGCGGATGAGCATCCAACTCTTGATTTCAGCTCAAGTCATGATCCCAGGGTCAGAGGATAAAGGCCCACATCAGCCTCCGAACTAAGTGTGGAGCCTGCTTAAGACTCTTTCTTTCTCTCTCTCTCTTCCTCTGTCCCTCCCATTTTCTCTGTCTATAAAAAGAAAACAAAAAAGAAATCAAACTAAGGGGCGCCTGGATGGCTCAGTTCGTTAAGCATCTGACTTTGGCTCAGGTCATGATCTCGCGGTTTATGGGTTCAAGTCCCCCCTCGGGCTCTGTGCTGACAGCTCAGAACCTGGAGCCTGTTTCAGATTTTGTGTCTCCCTCTCTCTCTGACCCTCCCCTGCTCACGCTGTCTCTCTCTCTCTCTCTCTCTCTCTCTCAGAAATAAATTTTTAAAAATTTAAAAATTAAAAAAAAAGAAGTCAAACTAAGGCCTCTGCTGACCTGGCCCAAACCATCACTCCTAAGAGATGTGAACTCCTGGCAAATCACACCCTTCTCAGGCCCGCTTTACCGCACGTGTGCATTCACAGCTTCCGGGGGCAGGGGAAGTGCCAGGAGGTCCCCCAAGTAGGTGCCTGGGCTTCGCACATATTCCCCCCTGCCCCCATCGCATGCAAGCACCCGTGTCTCCTTCCACGGACCAGGCCAATCACCCCGGGAGGAGGGTGACTCTCCGTCTCCCCCACTCGTCTGGGCGCAGGTGTCCGGAGTGACCAGGCACAGCTTGTGGGGACCTGTGCCGGGTCCCCCGTCAACGGGGCGCGCCCCACGGGGACCAGGACTCACAACACTGCAGAGCCCCCAGACTTGCAGAGACAGGAAGTAGAAAATCCCCCCAGTGACTTCGGTGAGCAAGCAGGGATAAGGAACTCCTGCTTCCCTCCCTTGGTGCCTGGCCCCTGGGACACTTCCGGTCAGGGCCCCGCCCCCCACGCGCGGTGGGCGGGGCTCCGACTTCGTGCGTGGGGCAGGGCCACGCCCATCTCGCAGCTGCGCACGCACACGTATAGTGGCCCCAAGACTCCACGTGTCGCTCCCAACTCTGTAGGCGACCAGCTGCTCCTGGATGGCCCAGAATAGGGTCTGACCGGTGGCCAGGGGCGTGTTGTGCGGGCCCCGTGAGAGCCCAGGTAGTGTGGCACTGACTGCGACGGTGCCAGTAGGAGAGGCCGCGCAGTGTCTAGACTACCCCCGGGCAGATTCGGATCCCCGCGAGGATATACCGCCGGCAGCAGCTGGGGCCGCTCAACCCGGCTCCGCACAGCGGGAGATCTGGGGAGCCCTTTGTCCATGGCTGTTCAAGCCCCCTGTACAGAGTTCAAGGAACAAGTTTCTTCAGGACTTGTGCTCAGAGGAACCGCTATAAACAGGGGTTCTGGGGGCATCTGGGGGGCTCAATAGCTGAAGCATCCGCCTTCAGCTCAGGTGGTGATCTCACAAGTCCAAGCTCCACATCGGCTCTGTGCTGTGAGCTCCGAGCCTGGTTTGGTGCCCTGGGCCCCGCCCCTTGTGCGCTTGTGCACTCTGTCTCAGAAATAAATAAACATTGGAAAAAAAGAAGCTGTGGTATATACACACGATGGAATATTACTTCGTGATCCAAAAGAATGAAATCTTCCCATTTACCACAACATGGATGGAATTAGAGTGTATTGTGCTAAGCAAAACAAGTCCGTCAAAAAAAGATAAATATATGATTTCACTCATATGTGAAATATAAGAAACAAAACAGATGAACCTACGGGAAGAGAAGGAAAAAGAAAAGAAAAATAGACAGGGAGGCAAACCATAAGAGACTCTTAAATACAGAGGAAGAACTGAGGGTTGCGGGAGGGGTGTTGGGTGGGGGGAAGGGCCGAATGGGCGATGGGCACTGAGGAGGGAGCTTGGTGGGATGAGCACTGGGGGTTGTATGTAAGTGATGAATCGCTAAATTCTCTTCCTGAAACCATTATTACACTGTGTGTTAACTAATTTGGATTTAAATTTCAAAAAGTGGGGGTTTTAGACCAATTGCCACTGAGAAGCCATTGGTGCATTTTACCCAGGGGAGTGTTGTGACCCAATTTAGCATAGAAACTATTTCCCTTAACTCCACTGTGACAGGGAACAGAGATAGATTTAGCGCCCAACTGCAGGCTTTTGTCTTCTCTCCTAATGACACTTTATTAGCCCACATTCCCTGGGAAACAGACTCTGAGGCAAGGACGGAGGTGCTGATGCTGCACGTGGGACTTGCAAATGGGGCAACGGGAGTGAGAAAAAAGGGGGGATGGGGAGTAAGGAGGATGTGAAGCAATGTAAGTAGTAAGTGTTATGTTCAAGTCCTAATCCCTCCATCCCTGCACCTTAGATTGTGACTGTGCTTAGAAATGGGGGTATTGGGGCGCCTGGGTGGCTGAGTCGGTTAAGCGTCCGACTTTCGCTTAGGTCATGATCTCGCGGTTCGTGGGTTCGAGCCCCGCGTCGGGCTCTGTGCTGACTGCCAGCTCAGAGCCTGGAGCCTGTTTCAGTCTGTGACTCCCTCTCTCTCTGACCCTCCCCTGCTCACGCTGTCTCTCTCTCCTAGAAATAAATAAAACATTAAAAATAAAAAAAAAAAAAGAAATGGGGGTCTTTAAAGAGATGATTCTGTTAAAATGAGCCATTGAGCTGGAACCCGAATTCAATGATGTCCACGTAAGAAGACACACCGGGGAGACACACGCACAGAGGAAATCCCTGGGAAGACCCGGAGGAAGGTGATTGTCAGCATGCCATGGACAGGAGCCTCCAGAGAAACCAAATCTGTGATGCCTCGGTCTTGGCCTTGCTGTCCCCAACACTGAGAAAATTCACTTCTGTTCTTGAAGCCCCCTGCGACCCTCGCAGATTAATACTCTGGTTCCCTCGACAGCTGCGCATTCAAGGGGAGCTTTGAAGAAAGAACACAGGAGCTGTCTGTTCTGCATGCAGGACCTCTCCAGGGGGACTACATACTTGGTGAAATAGTGTCTCCCCAAATTCACATCCTCCTGGAACCCCAGATGTGACCTCATTTGGACAGAGGGTCTTTGCAGATGGAATTAGCTAAGGATGTTGTGGTGGGTGGGCCCTAAATCCAATGATTGGTGCCTCAGAGAAAGAAGGGGATGATTTGGGCACACACCGAGAGAAGGGGCCACACTAAGACAGAGGTGGAGAGTGGAGGGAAGTGGCCACAAGCCGCCTGGGGCTACCAGAGGCTTGAAGAGGTGAAGCAGGATTCTCAAGAGCCTTCAGAGGGAACACAGCCATGTCAACACCTTGATTTAGGACAGCAGGCCTCCAGGACTGTGGAAGAGTAAGTTTTAAGCCACTCTGTTGGTGGTCATTTGTTACAGCAGCCACAGGAAAGTAATACAGGCTGCAGGAAGAAACTACGTCTGAATAGTCCATGAGACCATGAAGGAGGAAAGAGGGGTCGCCCAACTTCCTCCCGCCTGCTGTGTCCCAGAATGCAGAGTGTTCCCGGGACATTAACTGGCCTGAGCTGGTTTGACTCATGCCGCCACTTTGGCAGCCACAGGGGACGATGGGGTTTCATCCACATCTGAACATTACAGGAGGAGCCAGAAACTCTACACGGCCAGCTGGTCGACTTGGCTGCAGGGATGGGTGGAGGACTCCTCAGGCAAGTGACTGGTCAGACACAGCTAGCCAGTGAGGGCTCAGGAGAAGGGCAGCGAGGTCCTCTGAGCAGGACATGCTATGTGTCCCTTAGAGACACCTGTCCCTTGGCAGGTCTGTTGTAAGAATTAAATAAAAGTATGACTGCAATGGATGACCCCAGTGTGGTCTATCCATTTATTGAAATACTGCTCAGCCTTAAAAAGGAAGGGCATCCTGTCACATGCTGCAACATTTGAATTTGGAGGACATGATACAAAGTGAAAGAAGCCAGTCACAAAAAGACACATACTGTGTGATTCCCTGTATATGAGGCACCTAGAGTCATCAAATTCAGAGTCTGGAAGTAGAAGTTGGTTGCCAGGGGCGGGGGGAAGGGGGAATGGGGAGTCAGTGTTTAATGGGTGTGGAACTGCAGTTTGGGAAGAAGAAAAGAGTTTGGGGATAGATAGTGGTAATGATTACTGTATAGCAACGTGAATGTACTCGATGCCTCTAAACTGTACACATAAAAATGGTTAAGATGGTAAATTTAAATTATGTTCAGTTTACCACAATTTGTAAAAGTTAAAAACCTGGGGCACCTGGGTGGCTCAGTTGGTTAAGCACCTGACTTCGGCTCAGGTCATGATCTCACAGTCCATGAGTTCGAGCCCCACGTCGAGATCTATGCTATCAGCTCAGAGTCTGGAGCCTGCTTTGGATTCTGTGATTTCCTCTCTCTCTCAGCCCTTCCCCTGATCTTTCTCTCTCTCTCAAAAATAAATAAACATTTAAAAAAAATTTTTGTAATTGAAAACCTGTTTTATAATGACTGCAAAGCATTTGGCAGAATCTGGCATGTGGTAATCACTGGGGAAAAAATAGTAACTCTTATTGTTCTTATTTTTTGACAGTACCACACAGTATCTGCCGTATGGTAGGCATGCAATACATATTTGTTGCACTGAATTAAAGAATATCAGCTACTAATAAATAGAATCTACTATTCTTCTTGTATTCTGAGTTAGAACAAGGCATCCCTTTGTTTAGTAGACGGATGCCTTTTGGAAAAGAAACGGACCAGTCCTCACCTCTGTACCACCCTCTTCTCCAACACCTAGCAAACGTTCTGAACACGGTCAGCCTCTGACGGGTGCTTGTTAAATACATATATATCCCGTTATAGGGTGTTAACCTGAAACTCTACTGTATTGTGGACATGATAGCTGGGTTTGTCCTGCCCTCTTCCTGCCCCAGTATCTTTGCATATTTCTTTTAATAGTAACTGTTTGGAATCCATTCCTGCGTCATTCCATTCAGTTCATTCAATCATTCAGTCATGAAATTCCTGTGGAGTCTGAGCTATTGGCCAGACACTGTACAAGGCTCTAGAGGTAGAGCAGTAGGGAAAAAAAGCGGTCATAGTCCTTGCCTTCATGGAGCTCAGCATAGCAGAGATGAAAGGCATTGGAGAAGTCATTAATTGCAAATAGTTCTTTATAGGCGATCGGATAGTCTACGTAGATGCTGTAGGAGCGTTGTTTTGTTATTGTTGTTGTTGTTTTTTTTATTTTTTTTAATGTTTTATTTATTTCTAGGAGAGAGAGAGAGACAGCGTGAGCAGGGGTGGGTCAGAGAGAGAGGGAGTCACAGACTGAAACAGGCTCCAGGCTCTGAGCCGGCAGTCAGCACAGAGCCCGACGCGGGGCTCGAACCCACGAACCGCGAGATCATGACCTAAGCGAAAGTCGGACGCTTAACCGACTAAGCCACCCAGGCGCCCCTTGTTATTGTTGTTTATCTGTCCATCCAGCAGCAGAGAACTGTATTAACATTCTCTTTATGTTGGAAACAGTAGTGTTTCTACACCAGAATTGTTAGGACCTACTTGTAACCATCTCAGATCTGTGGTTATTCCCATTTAGTCCACATTAGATTGAGCAAGACCCCGTTACCTTGTGATTTAGAGACAGAAAGTTCATTAGGAAGATGATTGTACATCAGAATGTGTCAAGAGGAATGATTTAATGTCTTCTCTAGATCATCCAACTTAGGATTTTTTTTTAATTCAGTAAAAATGCTATTTGACACAACATTTTCAAAAATGAAGAATGGATTAGGTGTCTGAATAATAATCAGGGCACCTGGGTGGCTCAGTCGGTTAAGCGTCTGACTTCGGCTCTCAGGTCACGATCTCGTGTGCTGACATCTCAGAGCCTGGAGCCTGATTCGGATTCTGTCTCCATCTCTGTCTCTGTCTCTCTTTCTCTCTCTGTCTCTCTGTCTCTGTCTCTCTGTCTCTCTCAAAAATAAATAAACATTAAAAAAAATTTTTTTTAAAGAGAGGGAGGCAAACCATGAAAGACTCTTAAGTGCAGAAAACAGACTGATTGTTGCTGGAGGGGGGGTGGGGAGGAATGAGTTAAATGGGAGATGGGCATTAAGGAGGGCACTTGCTGAGATGAGCACTGGGTGTCATGTGTAAGAAATGAATCACTGGGTTCTAATCCTGAAGCCAAGACTACACTGTGTGTTAACTCACTTGAATTTAAATAAATAAATAAATAAATAAATAAATAAATAAATAAATAAAAATTCCACCTGTTGTCACTTAGTAGATGTAAGACCTGAGCAAATATCCTCAATGAGAAAAATGAGACAGCGTCTACCCCATGCAGCTTTGTAAGGTTATTGCAAGGTAATCTATGTAATACAGTTACTGGGCATAAGACACAAGACACAGTCTCTAAACGGCTTCTCATGTACATTGCATGAGACATAATTTTTACATTTCGGTAGTTCCTGAGCCTACAAATTCCACGTCATGGATGACTACCGGGAACATTGTTAATACAAATCGTGCGGTTTGTACCACGTCACCAACAATGTTCACCTACAAATACGTGACAATATTATGGAGATCCTAACAATCCTGTACCTCAAAAGATAAAAAGTATCAGTTAACGTGTCAAGAAGATTATGTCATATGGCTTGGGAAAAAAGGCAGCATATTTATTTAACTGGTTGTTTACCCCTCCTGCCAAGATGTCAAGTTAAAGGACTTTTACATTCTCTTCAGTACTTTTGGACAACGATGCTTTTGTAAGATATAAATAACTTTATAACAACCACATTTGTGATTTGATGAATTGATTGGAATAGAGGGACTATTGTTTTCCTCAATTCTTACTGTGCAATCATTCAAATGCCTAAAGCAAGGGGCGCCTGGGTGGCTCAGTTGATTGAGCGTCTGACTTCGGCTCAGGTCATGATCTCACGGTTCATGGGTTCGAGCCCCACGTCGGGCTCTCTGCTGACAGCTCAGAGCCTGGAGCCTATCTTCGGATTCTGTGTCTCCTTTTCTCTCTGACCCTCCACTGATCATGCTGTCTCTCTCTCTTTCAAAAATAAATAAAATATTAAAAAACAAACAAACAAAACAAATGCCTAAAGCAAGAGCATTTTTCACAACCTTTCCACTTCGCTTTCTTCATGATGGAGAAAGCAGTGTCAGTACGAAACGCAGTGAGACAATTGACTCAGAGAAGACAATGCAAAGCCCCAAGCAAGTGTCCTGTGATATCAAGTGTCCTGTGATAAGGTGTGCTTTGCTGTTTTATCACAACCTCTTCCACAAGACTTCCTCTCCGGGGCACAGAAAGCCACAGAGCCAGTGCTTCTGATGAAGTGTGAAGAGCGGCATCCTGGCATGATTCAAGGTATCACAGGACACAGAATGCATTGTTGCATCATGCTTTTTCGCTTCCCCTTCTAACACATTTCTTTTCTTCCTGAACTTTGCCCTCAGTTAGACACAAGAACCACTTCAAGCCACAGGAAACATTCCTGCATGGAGTCATCCTGTCCTGGACCCAGACCGCCCAGTTTGAGATTCCAGCAAGTTTCCTGTTACTGATCATGTGGCTTTGGTCAGATTTCTTTAACCTGCCAGAGCCTGGAGTCCTTACTCTGTAAAAGAAAAACAGCAAGGATAGCACCTAGCATCTGGGTCACTTGGAAGATTAAGTGTGATTATACTTCTGACGCCACCACTGGGGACTGTGAGCTGGGTGTGGTCCACCCAGAGGGAAAAAATTTGAAATGATGCAGATGAGAAATCACACACCGTCTCAGGGCACTTGGGTGGCTCAGTCAGTTGAGCATCGGACTCTTGATGTTGGCTCAGGTAATGGCTCATGGTTGTGGGACTGAACTCCTCTGTTTAAGATTCTCTCTCCCTGTCCCTCTGCCCCTCCCCCGTGCATGTGCATGCAAGCACCCTCTCTCTCAAAAATAAATAAATAGGGGCGCCTGGGTGGCTTAGTCGGTTAAGCGTCCGACTTTCACTCAGGTCATGATCTCGCGGTTCGTGGGTTTGAGCCCCGCGTCGGGCTCTGTGCTGACTGCCAGCTCAGAGCCTGGAGCCTGTTTCAGTCTGTGACTCCCTCTCTCTCTGACCCTCCCCTGCCCACACTGTCTCTCTCTCTCTTCTATAAATAAATAAATAAATAAATAAATAAATAAATAAACAAACAAACAAACAACAACAACGATAGAAAAACAACTTCCCAAATCAAACAAAAGCAGTTTCTGAAAAGCAGCTGACCACATCAGTTCGGCTCAATTCTACAGAAAGCCTGACTTCTTAAAAGGAAGCTTTTTTAAAAAAGGAAAGTTCTGGGGCACCTGGGTGGCTCAATCAATTAAGCATCCAACCCTTGATCTTGGCTCGGACGATGATCTCACAGTCCGTGAGTTCAAGCCCTACATCGGGCTCTGAGCTGATGGCGTGGAGCCTACTTGAGATTCTGTCTCTCCTTCTCTCTGCCCCTCCCCTGCTTGTGCGCACTCTCTCTCTCTCAAAATAAATAAATAAACCTTAAATAAATAAATAAATAAATAATAAAAGTTCTCACCAACTTAGCCTTTCAAATCGATGAGAAATTCCAATGTTATTAAATGGCTAGTGCTTGTGCAAGAGCTCTGAGTCAACAGGAAGGTAGTTAGAGTATTTAAATTCATTTCACTTATGGACCTTTTTTTAGCAGCTAATGGATATTCTCTTTACCCTGTACTTGATTCCCCAGATCTGATGTGCTATAATAAAATTATGAATATATGAATAATTTGCACACATTAGATGTTGGAATTGCTCTGAAATGTGTTACCATGCATTTTAAACATTTTTTTTTAATTTCCTGATTAAGAGGTTTTCAGAAATGAAGAACATCAATTCTGAGCCATGATTAAAATGAATCACTTTATTTCTATATTTAAGATTATGTCTATGGCTTAAGTTATATGATTTTAATATAAATGTGAGCTTATTTCAAATTTTTTCACTTATTGTATTGGTATTGTGTGTCTAATGATATGCAAACTAATGCTTTCAAACTTCTCCAAACTTGAATGGGCCAAAACTCTAGGCAAACTGCTTCATCATTTTTTTTTTTTAATGTTTTATTTATTTCTAGGAGGGAGAGAGAGAGACAGCATGAGCAGGGGAGGGCCAGAGAGAGAGGGAGTCACAGACTGAAACAGGCTCCAGGCTCTGAGCTGCCAGTCAGCACAGAGCCCGACGCGGGCCTCGAACCCACGAACCGCGAGATCATGACCTGAGTGAAAGTCGGACGCTTAACCGACTAAGCCACCCAGGTGCCCCTGCTTCATCATTTTTGAACAGTCGTTGGGCAAGCCAGCTCTGGACATGTGATTTTTCAAACACTTTTTTCCATCTTAACAAAGGACTCATTTTCTATAGCCTTGGGCCTGTAGCCTCAAGCCAAAACAAATGCTGACATTAATCCTGAAAGCTAGTGTTCAGTGGACTTTCGTGACCTGTTGGGCACTGTGCTCCACACTTTGCAATGACTCTCAGTTAATCTTCATATCAACCTGGTCAGGCAGACGCCATCATTACTCCCATTCCACAGATGGGAAGACTAAGGCTGAGGCTGAGAGTTTATGGAGCATGTCTGAGATCCAATAGCTAACATAGGGTAATAGGGCAAGAACAGAGTTTAAAGTAGAAAAATGAGATCAAACGTGTGAGTGTGTGTGTGTGTGTGTGTGTGTGTGTTTAATGTTTATTTATTTTGAGAGAGAGAGAGGTGAGAGAAAATCTGAAGCAGGCTCTGCGCTGTCAGCACAGACCCGGATACAGGGCTGGATTTCACGAACTATAGGATCATGACATGAGCCAAAATCAAGAGTCAGACACTTAACCAACTGAGCCACCCCGACGCCCCTAGATTTGTGTTTTTAAAAAGGTAGGAATTGGGGTGCCGGGGTGGCTCAGTTGGTTCAGCGTCCAACTTCGACTCGGGTCATGATCTCGCGGTTGATGAGTTCGAGCCCCGCGTCGGGCTCTGTGCTAACAGCTAGCTCAGAGCCTAGAGCCTGCTTCAGATTCCATGTCTCCCTCTCTCTCTGCCCCTCTCCCACTCACTCTCTGTCTCTGTCTTAAAAATAAATAAACATTAAAAAAAATTTGAAAGGTCAAAATACTAGCTTGAGATTCTTTCTCTCCCGCTCTCTGCCCCTCCCCCACTCATGCTTGCTCACTTGTGCTCTCTTCTCTCAAAATAAATAAACATTAAGAATTTTTTAAAAAGAAAAACAGAGTAAAAAGTTAAGCAACAAGGAGAAATGATGGAAGGTTCTTGCAATAATTGAGAGAGAGATGAAAAGCCGGAGCAGGAGCTATAGACATGTTACCCAGCAATGAACACAAGACAGCTAAAGTTGGTAAGAAGCTGGGGCTGATTATGGGAGGGAATCGATTCATCAGAACCTACACGGTGCACCCTTACTATGTGTTAGACACACAGCTGGACGCTAGGGATACGCGAGAGAATAGAGACATAAACTTCTTGCCAAATGGAAGCAAAATCAGAAACAAAGAAGCAAACAAAATAATTGCCAACAATTAGTTTCCTAGGTAACAAATTAACACAACTTGGCGGCTTCAAACCACCGTAGTTGAGGTTCTCACGGGGCCAGGGGCCAGAAGTCGACAGTCAAGTGTCTGCAGGGTCAAGTTCCTTCTAAAAGCTCTAGGGGACGATCCTCCCTGGTCTCTTCCAGCCTCTGGCGGCTGCTGGCAATCCTCGGTGCTCCCTGGTTTCTAGACACATCACTCCATTCTCTGCTCCTATCTTCACGTGGCATCCTTGTGGCTGTCTGTCTCTTCTCATAACGACCCCAGCGGATGGATTTAGTGCCCACCTTAATCTAGTGTGACCTCACTTTAATTTGATTACATCTAGAAGGACCCTATTTCCAAATAAGTCTGCTTTTCACAGGTCGCGGTGGTTACAACTTGGACACACCATTTTGGACAACATGATTTAACCCAGTGGTAAATTATAGGAGGGAAATGAAAGAAATTCTCATTTAAAGGGGGGGGGTGGAGGGGAGACCTGCTTAGATGATAGAGATGATAGGGAAGCCTTCCCTGAGCGACTGTCACTTCAGCAGAGTCCTGAAGGATGGGAAGGGCCAGGCCTATAAGTGGTATAGCTGAGGAAGCTACAAGTGCAAATGGCCTGGGGCTAGATGGACAGTGCTAATCATGGGAGATGAAAGAAAGCCAGCATGCCTGCCACAAAGGGCAGCAGAAATTTGTTGTTCCTGCCCTCCACCCCCCACCCCCTGCCAAGTAAGAGAGATCAAAGTGCTGTAAACACACACGCAGAAGGGTCAAAAGATGTGAGACGTGTGGGTTTACTGCAGGTTTTGAAACGGCGGAGAGAGAGAATCCATGAGCCAAGACGGCACTGAACGCCTTGCTGTGGGGAGTGTGGGGGAGTGAAGATGGGCCTGTTTTTCATTTGAGAGCCCGATGAAGGGTGAGGTCACAAACTCACTTTAAGGGACTTGGAGGGGCGGGGGTGGTGGTGATCGGTGCAAAATAATGACTGAGCCCAGACACACATCAAAGCTCACGTTTGGAAATCTCTCCCTTGTACAATTTTACCGAATGGCGTTAAGTGGTGTAGGGGAGGGAAAATAATTCTCCCTCTGCTCTCCTAGGCTCTTGGCTGAGACCTCCTATAATAAAAGACAGATGAACAAGAGAAAAACTGCTTTAGTGACATATGTGCATATGGAGCCCCACAAAGATGTGCGACTGCCCAGAAGTGAACAGAGCAGGAAGATTTTATACCTTTTAGACAAAGAAATGATACACTTCTGAAGAGTTGACCAGGCAGCGGGCTATGGGCTCGAGACAGTAAATGGTGAAGAATTAACAATTTCAGCCTTATTGGCTCTAAATTCCCTGTCTCTGGTATTAAGGATGCCTTCTCCCTCCTGGCACAGGGAGGGCACCTTTCATATGGGAGATTTGTCTCCTGATGTCAAGGGTACATAGGAGGATCAGACGGTTCTTGTACTGGCTATTTCTCAAGGAATTTTAATTAAAAATAATCAATACGGTGGGGTACCTGGGTGGCTCAGTCGGTTAAGCATCCAGCTCTTGGTTTCAGCTCGGGTCATGATCTGATGGTTTCACGAGTTCGAGCCCCACAGTGAGCTCTGTGTTGACAGCACAGGGCCTGCTTGGGATCCTCTCTCTCCCCCTCTCTGTCCCTCTCCCACTTGTGCTGTCTCTATCTCTCTCAAAATGAATTTAAAAAATTAAAAAATAATAATAACCACTATGCCAAAGTGGCATGTTTTGGGGTGATATATTCTTTTTTTTTTTTAAATATTTTTTTATTTATTTCAGGAGAGAGAGAGACAGCGTGAGCAGGGGAGGGTCAGAGAGAGAGGGAGTCACAGACTGAAACAGGCTCCAGGCTCTGAGCTGGCAGTCAGCACAGAGCCCAACGCAGGGCTCGAACCCACTAACTGCGAGATCATGACCTAAGCGAAAGTCGGACGCTTAACCGACTAAGCCACCCAGGCGCCCCTTGGGGTGATATATTCTGTACCCCTGTATTGGGAACAATGAAATCTTGTCTTTGGTTGTTATCTCACATGTAATATTCAGCAGAATAGATTCCTTTCTACCACGTTGGCAGCCCACAGCTCCCTGGTGGCTGCGAGTCCTGATGATGTGGGCAGAGTAGACACTGGCCCCGGTACCCCGACTTGGGCTAAGTACTCTACTTTGCAGAGTGCTCTCTGTTAAGTATGCAGCTGTATGTTAATGCAGCAGGCTCTCTGTTAATTGCAGTGTGAGAGCCTCCCAAACGCCCCGACCCTGCCCATCGCTGAGCTAGAAAGTCCCCAATGGAGAGCCAGCCTCCTCGTCTCTAGGTAAGACCCCAAAGCAGCCAGAAGTCATTCCTCACAGACTTCCCACCAGGTGGCTCCAGGGCCTGAACCCCACCGATACCTGAAAGTGTCACTGGCCAATATTCATCTTACCTCCTACTCAACAGTATTTCTCTTGACTTCCCCAGCTTGGGCCTCAGAGGTAGGTTTCATCAGGTGGCATCTCTCCTACAACCTTTATCTGATTTATTCACTCTAAACAAACACAAATCTGTAGATAAGACAAAGGGCCTGAGGTCAAAATTCCAGCCTGAGGACCTGGGTTCAGAATCCCAGTTCATGACTTGCTCGTCCTGTAACTTTCAGGAAGTTGCTTAGTTTCTTTTTTTTTTTTCCTTCTTCTTTTTTAATGTTTGTTTATTTTCTGACTGGGCATGAGCGGGGGAGGGGCAGAGAGAGAGGGAGACACAGAATCTGAAGCAGGCTCCAGGCTCTGAGTTGTCAGCACAGAGCCCGATGCGGGGCTTGAACTCATGGATGAGGAGATCATGACCTGAGTTGAAGTCAGACACTTAACCGACTGAGCCACCCAGGCTCCCTGCTTACTCTTTCCGAGAGCCTCCTATTCCTCTTGAGTAAAACAAGAATTAAATGCTCGTCTACAGGGTACAGGAGGCTGCAGTGGTAAGGCCCCGGCGCCACGGTGACTTGTCCAGGGTCAGAGTTTGGCTTCATGTCACTCATGGAGAGAGAGTCGGCCTGTGGCTCGTGTGTCCAGGCGAGCAGCTGCAGCAACCTCCAGGCTGAAAAAGCACCCTGATACTGCTGCACTGTTTTGGGTTCTCTGCTTCCCAAATCTGGAGGACCAGCAGCCACCTTGGCAATAATCGGTGCTGCATAGATGAAGAGGCAAGTGTGGCTGTGAAGCGCTCCTGAGGTCCTGGCCATTCATGTACCTACCCTGCACCCCCCCAAAACAGCCGGTACCCCTGGGGGGAAGCCACCCAAGAATAGAGACTGGGAACCTGTCCAGAAAAGAAGAGTTTTCACAAACCATCCTGGAGAGTCCGGGGAGGAGGTCCCCTGGGCAACCCCAATATGAGGTGCTGTGACTCAGTCATTTATTCGCCCTCCTGAAGACAGTACTTGACATGGTTTCTCATCCAGGTGGCTGCTGGGAGCAGCTCCCAGGGAGCAGCCATTTTTGAGATGCGATGTAAGTTAATGGAAAGAGCCCACAAAGCCAGGCTCAACCCTGGTTCTCGCGCCTGCAAGGCTGGGAGACTGTTCCTTCCCCGGGTCTCAGTGGCTCAACCGTGACATAGACAGAGCCCCCCCACCAGCCAGATGTCAGTGTCCATCCAGATGCGATGGCATGGGGGGGTGCCCATCAAAGCGGTATTGTTCAAGGAAGCAACACCCAAAGGGAGGAGGCAGAGGAGAGTCTCCTACGTGATTCACGCACTGCCAGCAATTTCCTGCCGGCCTCTGGGATGGAAGGACTCAAAAATAAGTGAAAACTTACGGTCAGAGCAAAGCGTTTGGATCCATGGGGCTTCTGTACTGGACCAAAGTGGCCTGGGGCTGGCTGAGTCATCCAGCCAGCGAGCACTCTTTCCGGTCTGCAAAAGAGAAGTGGGGTTTCACAGAAGCGGTGCGTCGTGGCGTGAGAATGCACCCCCTGGCCATCCCCTGTAGAAGGCTTCCAAACAAGCATCGTTGGGTAATGGGGAACTTTCCGTTGCCACTGTCTGGAAGAATTGGGAGAGATGGGGCTGTGTCTCATCCAAAGATAGCTTCTCTCTAAATCCTTCAGTCTCTATACATGATACCATGGGCTTCCATACGAAAGGAAAGAAGCCGAAGCGGGTGGGGGAATAGATTAAACCAGCCGTTCTGGGTGAATGGCAAGCACGTGGGGATTTTTTTTTTAAACCAATGAACATTTGCTGTTTTTAAATTAAAAAAAAAAGTAAGTATAATATCCAAAGCCCAATACATATCAAAAAGCTTTTAAAATATTCTTTAACCAAGCAATTGCACTTTTAGGAATTCAGCCTAAATTTAGAAAGGCAATGCAGATTGGGGAAAAGAGCTACGCAGTTTTAACAGCAAAAAGTGATGCTTAGTCGGTAGAGCATGTGACTCTTGATCACAGGGTTGTGACTCGGAGCCCCATGTTGGGTACAGAGTTTACTTTTAAAAATAAATAATGAAATCTTTATAATAGCAAAAAGTTGGAAACAACCAAAATGTCTAGAAATAAGACACTGCTTAAAATTAGGGTAAGGCCATTTAACGGAATAGGAGCCAGCTGTTTAAAAAAAAATGATGTGAAAACAAATACTAGGGATGCCTGGGTGGCTCATTCCTGTTAAGCGTCCGACTTCAGCTCAGATCATGGTCTCAGGGCTCAGATGTTGGAGCTCTATGCTGACAATGCAGAGCCTGGAGCCTGTGTGAGATCCTCTGTCTCCCTCTCTGTCTCTGTCCCTCCCTCGCTCATGTGATCTCTCTCTCTCTCTCTCAAAATATAAATAAACATTAAAAAAAGGGAAAACAAATAATAAACTAAGAAAAATAGTTGCATTTCAAATCACAAAGAGATAACTTCCCTAGGCATATAAAAGTTTCTTTCAGGTCAACAACTCACAAAAAAAGGGCAAAGAATATGAAAAACAACGTGTGTGTGTGTATCTATACAGGTAAGCTGTGGGGGAAGTAAGTTCTACTTATATAAATGGGTTAGAAAAAAGCTTGGAAGCTTGGGGCCAAAAGCCACTGCCATGGGGTGAAAAGCACCCGAGGTTAGCTAGAGAGATATTGTAATGGGATCGTTATATCACCTGCAGGAAATTACTTTCCATCTGATGCCAATATACTATTGTGCTTTGATCACAAACTCCACTTGCTCCCCAGATCCTTTGCTTCTTACACACACAAGTTAATGATTACTGTCTGATTGTTTTCCCTATGTTCACATGTGTAAGATCTCGGTTTCCTCACATTCACCACATAAGTAATATCTTGTGAGCTCAATACATACGGAGATGAAACAACTGTTTGGGACTCTCATCTCCTCCCGGACATTAGACTTTTTCGTAGTCAATCCTGCATCCACTCTCTTGCTGGACAGGAGAGAACTCCAGACTCACAGTCTGCAACAGTAAGCAAAGATCCTAATTTGCTAGCACATCTTATCAGGAATGAAAATTAGGATAAGCACCTTAGAGTTTAGCAGCATCAGTACCTACTGCAGTATCTGTATCCACAGCAGTATCTATTGCTAAACTGACCCAGCAATGCCACTTCTAGCAATTTAGTCAATATGCCTAAAACAAAGGATGAACCAGCTTGGGCACCGCAGCAGTGTTTATAACAGCAAAAGGCTGGAAACAACCTCAATGCCCATCAGAAGGAAACTGGTTCAATATATTGTATGGAATAAACTCAGCAGAAGCATGGAATGATGCCATAAATGACCATGAGAACACGAGCAAACCTAACCTGACCCTGAGAATCTATAGGGAATAGATTCAAGCCAGTCTTTTCTAGATTCCAAGAGTCATAAAGATGCCGAATAGCATTTGGGGACATGTAAACAGTGAAGTTGAATTTTTAAAAAAAAATTTTAATGTTTATTTATTTTTGAAAGAGAAAGAGAGAGATGGAGTGAGAGCTGGAGAGGGGCAGAGAGGGAGACACAGAACCTGAAGCAGGCTCCCAGGCTTCCAGCTGTCAGCACAGAGCCCCACACGGGGCTCGAACTCACAAACCAGGATATCATGACCTGAGCTGAAGTCGGATGCTTAAGCAACTGAGCCACTCAGGTGCCCCTGAAGTTGATGTTTATTTTCTAACATAGAAAGATGGCCAAAATACACTATTGATTAGGGGAGAGAGTCACTTAAATATCATGTATACGTGTTAGTCCACGCGTAGCAAAAAAACGGGAAGAGCAGTGTATGCACCAAGCCGCCAAAGCCGTTATTAAGTACCTACTATGTGTTAGGTGCTGGGAACATACAGATAAGTAAGAAATTAGAATGTCATTCCATGAAGAGAGAGAACTTGGCTGTTTTGCCCCAGCATCTGGCACATAACACAGATTCAGCAAACATGTATGGAATGGAAAGAGCAAAGGAAAGGAGAGACGGAGGCAGGGAGAGAGTTCCCGCCGCCAAGCTGCTCACTGTTAAAGCAGATGAACTTTTCTGGGAAGGGACAGTGCTGAGAAATCTGAAAGTAAAGAGTTCTGAGCTACCGGGGCTTCACCTAAACTGTCTCCACCCCCCCACCCCCCCCCCCACCCCCGGTGAATGGAAGAAAATCCAGCAGCAAAGTCATGACTGTGGAGCCAGTTATCAAACTCAAAGCTGATCCAGCTGCAGGGAGACTTTGTCCAGGACAATGCGTTAGGCCCTCAGATGAAAACCAGATTAGCCAGGCTCACTTGGGGGCTCGAGTGCTGGCGACGGACGTCTCCCAGCTGGGTCTTGCAGAGCCAGAGACTCTTGGAAAACGACGCACTTTGTCGATGTCCTGGGATGATTGGCTTCAGACGACTCAGAGGTGACACCCAATGTCGCCAAGGGGAACTACACAGAAATCGCAAGGAGTGATTCCAGAAGAGGGGGGCAATGCTGGACCCTGGGCTTTCGCTTTTCCAAGCATCCGTGAAGTCCTCAGAGACGCCTTTGCCGAACAAGGCAAGCCAGGACTTTGTGAAAAATTCCATGACTCAGAAGCCTGCCTGGGGAGCGAGATGAACACATTCTTCTCTGGGTTGCTGTGGCTTTTCTCTGCCTGAATAAGCCGTTGACGATTTCCCTATTTCACGACTGGGTTCTTCTCCGATTCCTTCCTGATGGCATTTGCTTAATTACAGCTGCATTTGAATAGCAGAAGCCGCAAGAGACGTGTCGATTCAGGCCGAAAACTTTCCCAAGATTGGCACTTTCAGAGGGTCCCTGGAGTCACTCACATGGATGCCCTGCATCTTACTAAGAATGTAGCCCTGCACACATTCCTTCGCCCTCTGCAGCTTCAGTTTCGTCCCTTGTAAAATAGAGTCGGCGACACCTATCTTGACAGACTGTCACGTACATAAAATAAGATCACCTGTGTGCACATAATAACAGAGAAAAAGCTTAGTTAACTGTTTATGGCATTACCATTACAGGTAACATTTGCGTCCTTACTAAACCTTTGACACACACTGCTTTTTTTTTTTTTTTTTTTTGAGAGAGAGAGAGAGAGTGAGCGCGTGCAGGAGCATGCCGCACAAGTTGGGGAGGAGTAGAGGAAAAGAGAGAGAGAGAATCTCAAGCAGAGTCTGCACCCAGCACAGACCCTGATGCGGGCTCAGTCTCACAACTGTGAGATCATGACCTTAGCCGATATCAAGTGTCACTTAGCCAACTGGGCCACGAAGGCACCCTGGCCATTTGTGATCCTTACAACAACCCTATGAACTAGCTAACATTTCTATCCCCCTTGGGTCTGTGGGTAAAACTAAGGTCCAGATGAATGGTCAGTGTCCTGTACTAAGAAGTGGCCAAGATGGGATTCTAATCCAGGCCATCAACTTCAGAGTGTCCACTGTGAACGTAATTGTATAGCGGCTCCAGTGTGTAATTGTTGTGGAGACTATTCAAGATTAAATGCACCAGGGGCGCCTGGGTGGCTCAGTCAGTTAAGCATCCAACCTCGGCTCAGGTCATGATCTCACGGTTCGTGGCTTCGTGCCCCGCGTCGGGCTCTGTGCTGACAGCTTGGAGCCTGCAGCCTGCTTTGCATTCTGTGTCTCCCTCACTCTCTGCCCCTCCCCAGCTCACAATCTGTCACTCCCAAAAATAAATTGCTGGGAGCCGCACCGGCCTCTCTGGATGGCAGTCACAGCAAGGAAATGACAGTGTTTGCACAGCTCCTGCCATGAGAAACGAAAACTGGTATCTCTTTCTGCTACTACTGGCTCATGTTGGAAATGAGCCTGCTGGTATTGACCAGGCCTCACAATATTCCATATCAGACCCATATTCTGAACACAGATATCTCATAAGGAAAAGCATATTCCTGCCTTTACAAAAGAGATTTTAGATAAAAGCTCTATGGATCATTGTCAAAAGGCTCTTCCTATGGGCCTTGCAGATCCAAGACTTAGATAATAAAGGGGGTTAAGAACACAAGAGTTACTATTGAGTCTGGTCCCATGTCAGAAGAACCTAATTTATAGTTAAGGTACAAATAAGGGCAGAACATAACTTACTCACTGGTGATGGTATGGCAGTCCCTTCCTCAAGGCCTACATTCCACAAATATCCTCCCTTACACTGGCAACTGGGATGAGGATAGATAAGAGTAATTAAAACATAAACCCAGATGCAAAGACTGATACATATAGAGCCCCCTTGGTAGTTTCCACAAACAAACCAATTCAGAATCATTCATCCTCTTGAGAGCCAGACAGAATGACTGCTAGCTTATCTATATACGATTTAACCTATATGTTATCCTGTTTTTCACTCAGAGCATCCTGTTATTTCCTTGGTCATAAATTCACTATGACTGGGATAATTCTGCAATTGATATCACAAAAGGCCTCTCATTGTAAGAAATTCCTTTTCTCTGACCTCATATTGTTGTTGAACCTTTAAATAAAGACACCAAAACCGACCGGACAGAGATGCCTGCCTGGTGATCAGAAAGAATCTTGGGGCTCTCTCACTCTCTCGCCGACACCGTACATCCTTCGGGGACCTTTGGACCTTCCGGAGCCGGCCTCCGGCAATAAATAAACATTAAAAAAAAGATTAAATGCACCCAATGACAAAACAGGCAAAGGATCTGAATAGACATTTCTCTAAGGAAAATATACAAATGGCCAACTAGCACATGAAAAAATGCTCAACATTGTTACCGGAGTTACATCCGGAAATGCAAATCAAAACCACGATGAGATACCACTTGAGATCCACTGGCATGGCCACGCAAAGAGTCAAATGACCATCACCACAACCACAGAACAAACAATAACAAGGGTTGGGGAGGAAATGGAGAAACTGGAGCCTCATACACTACTGGTAAGAGTGGTAAGTGTCACAGCTGCTTTGGAAGACAGCTGGCAGTTCCTCAAAAAGTTAGACACAGAGCCACCATATGACCTAGCAGTTCAATTTGTAAACATGGACCCCAGAGAACTGAAAACACTCGTTCACACAAAACCTTGTCTATGAATATTCATAGCGGCTTTGCTCTCTACACCCACTCTCTGCTCATAGCCTAAAAGTGGAAATAACCCAAATGTTCATCAGCCAATGAGTGGATAAACAGAATGTGGTATATCCGTACAACAGAATAGTATTCAGCCATATAAAGGAATGAGTACTGACGTGTGCTACCACGTGGATGGGCCATATAAACAGAATGTAGAGGTCTGAAAAGCCAGTGACAGAAGACCATGTATTGTATAATTCCATTTCTCTGAAATGTCCAGAATTGGCAAACCCATGGTGACAGAAAGTAAATCAGTTATTGCCAGGGGCTGGGGAGTAGGTATGGGAAGAAAACGCAGAGTGACTGCTAATAAGTTTGGGGTTCTTTGGGGGAATGAAGAAAATGTTGTAAAATCGATTGAGGGAATGGTTGGCCAATTCTGAATATACCCCCCAAATTGAAATATTTACTTTAAATGGCAGGGGTGGGGGGTGCCTTGGTGACTCAGTTGGTTAAGCAGCTGACTTCGGCTCAGGTCATGATCTTGTGGTTCATGGGTTCGAGCCCCTGCATCGGGCTCTGTGCTGACAGCTCAGAGCCTGGAGCCTGCTTCAGATTCTGTGTCTCCTTCTCTCTCTGCCCCTCCCTTGGTGGTGCTCTGTCTCTTTCTGTCTCTCAAAAATAAATAAATGTTAAAAAGAAAGAAAGGAAGGAAGGAAGAAAGAAAGAATTACTTTAAATGGGTGAATTGTATCCTGTGTGAACTATACCTTAATAAAGCTATTTTAATTTTTTTTTAAGATTTTATTCCTAAGTGATCTCTACACCCAACATGGGGCTCAAACTTACGATCTGAAATCAAGAGTCATATGCTCCAACTGGGTCAGCCAGGTGCCCCTCAATAAAGCTTTTTTTTTTTTTTATGTTTATTTTTAAGAGAGAGAAAGTGCAAAGCAGGGGAGAGGCAGAGAGATGGGGACTGAGGATAGGATTCATACTCAGTGCTGACAGCAGAGACCCCAACCCGGGGCTCGAACTCACTTTGCAAGATCATGACCTACGTCAAAGTTAGATGTTCAACTGACTGACCCACCCAGGCGCCCCTCAATATAACTATTTTTAAAGGAAAGATTCAATGTATAAATATACTTTAAGACTTCGGTATTTGTCACATAGCTCACACGCATCAGGTAATCCTTACAGAGTCACACACATCACAGTTTTTAGTCTGGGAGAGTAGAGTTGCAGGAAGCAGGTCCTGGACAGACACCGGCTGCAAAAGTTACTGCCCACCCATGAATGCCCCAGCTCATTCCAGCCACGTGCCAGACCCAGAGCCAGGTACCTGGACTCTGGACACACAGTGGTAGGTCTCCCTTCTGGATAAGTCTGTTAAATTGCTCACAGCCCGCCTTTACTGTGGTGTTTTACTGCCCTGATGAAAGATCTGCAGGGTTCGTGCTTTCACGGAACCGCTCACACAACATATAACGTAGTAGCCGATTTCCTGTTCTTTGGATTGTCCTGCTTTGTTTTTTCTTTTCTTTTTTTCGTAACTTGTTTTTAATTTAATATTTTATTTATTTTTGAGAGAGAGAGAGCACATGCAGGGGAGGGGCGGGGTGGGTGGGAATCTTGGGATCTGAACCAGCTCTGCGCTGTCTACAGTGACCCTGATGCGGGGCTGGAACTCACAAATGGTGAGATCATGACCTGGGTCGGGTCAAACACTCAACCAACTGAGCCACCCAGGTGTCCCTCTTTTTTTTTTTTTTAAGTTTATTTATTTATTTTGAGGGAGACAGCTCATGAGCACAAGCAGGGGAGGGGCAGAGAGAGGGAGAGAGGAGAGAGAGAATCACAAGCAGGCTCCTCCGACTGCCAGTGCAGAGCCCAGCTCGGGGCTCAAACTCGCCACCGAGAGATCATGACCTGAGCCAAAATCAAGAGTCGGACACTCAACCGACCGAACCACCCAGGCGCATCGTGTCCTGCCCTGTTCCTGATAAAATTTCTCCAGGGGTCTGCGAGAAGTGAGAGGAGAGAGACACGCCCTCACCCTTACCACACCCCATTTTACCATCAACTTACCTTCCAGACTCCACACCAGCGGAACACTGAGAACCTTGTCCCCAGAGTCCAAATGAATAAAGCATCAGTGTCTGAGTCCATGTGGGCTGCTCTAGCAAAATACCACAGACCCGGCAGCTTGCAACCAACCTACATTTGTCACTCCTGGCTCTGGAAGCTGGAAGTCTGACAGCAGGGTGCGAGGTGTTCAGGTGAGGACGCTTTTCTGGGTGGCAGGCTTCTAGTACCTTCTCTGCGTCAGAAGAGGGGAGCTCTCTGAAGCCTCTTTTGCAAAGCGCTAATCCCATTCACAAGGACTCACCCTCAAGGACCTCCCAAAGACCCCACTTCCTATTACCAATCCCTTTGGGGATTAGGAATTCAACACAGGAATTTGGGGAGGGACACAAACATTTAAACCATTGCGATCAGTACAAGTAGGAAGCGAAAGGCTCTGCAGACCTAGTGAGGAAATTCCAACTTGCCTTTCCTAAAGGCAAGTCTTTCCCAACTTCTAGTCTTTTTCTTCCTAGGAGAAGGAAGGGATGCTGTGTCACCTACCTCTAGGGGACAGTGGTCACTGGGCCCATGGCTGGAATGGGCTGTAAGCTGCAGCTCAGAGCAGAGGAGGCTCGGGCAGAAAAGGGTACCTGCATTCACCTTGGTGTCTTTAGTGTGTCATCCACCCACAGCCGCAGCACTGAGTGCACTGCCCAGGGCTTTGCAGACTGTCTTTGTGAGACAAAAATATTCTGTCCCCCAGCAGGATTATAAGCCACTGGGAAAGCAGGAGACATTATTTATTTATCTTGGAATCTTCTACATAAATGGTTGAAAACTGAAATTTGGGCACAGGGAGCCGTAGGTTGCATAACACTCCAAAGATGTCCACACCCTAACGCCCAGAACCGTGTACATATCGCCTGACACGGAGGGATGGAAATTGCAGATGAGTTTGCAGTGAGGGCTAAGAATCTTGAGATGGGGAGATTGTCATGCATTACCTCGGTGGCCCCCATGCGACCCCGGGGGTCCTTATCAGAGGGGTCAGGAGAGCAAGAATGGGGGCAGAGGTGACGACTCCGGCAGAGTGGGAACGATGTGGGACCAAGGAATTCGGGCAGCCCTGACACTGAGAAGCCCAGAGATGGGTTCTTCCCAGAATCCTTTAGAAAGAATGCAGCCCTGCTTTACTCCCTTTGGACTCCTGACCTCCAGAGTTGTAAGAGAATAAATTTGGTTGTTTTTTTGTTTGTTTTTAGAAAAAGGCCTTCTTTTTAAAGTTTATTTATCCACTTTGAGAAAGACAGAGCATGTGAGTGCACACAAGCAGGGGAGGGGCAGAGAGTGGGAGAGAGAGAATCCTAGGCAGGCTCCGTGCTATCAGCACAGCGCCCAAGGCGGAGCTTGAACTCACAACCTGTGAGATCATGACCTGGGCCAAGATCAAAAGTCCAATGCTTAACTGGCTAAGCCACTCAGGTGCCCCACATTTGGTTCTTTAAAGCCACTAAATTTGTGGTGATTTGTTGCAGCAGCAATAGAAAATGTATATGGTACCTACTTCCTCCTCAGCCTGGTGAAGGGTAATTGAGTTCACTCACATAATCCTTATTAAAACGAATAAATGAAAGGTATCATTGGGGCACCTGGGGGGCTCAGTCGGTTTAGCGTCTGACTTTGGCTCACGTCATAATCTCATGGTTCATGAGTTCAAGCCCCGAGTCGGGCTCTGTGCTGACAGCTCAGAGCCTGGAGCCTGCTTCAGATTCTGTCTCCCTCTCTCTCTGCCCCTCCCCTGTTCATGCTCCGTCTCTCTCAAAAATAAATCAACATTAGAAAAAAAGTTTTAATGTAAAGTATTATTATCTCCACTTTATAGACAAGGAAACTGAGGCTCAGAAAGGTTACATCACGGAAGGTTGCAGACAGCAGAAACTGACTCTGGATAAGGCAAGCCAGGAAGGGAGAAGACCCCGAGCAGGATAAATCCCCAAGGAAGTATCATCTGGGGAGCATGGTGGAGGCTGACCACGAGCCTGCCCAGGTGACACTTCCATCTTCCAGAATGTCTTTCCTTTATGAACTTCTAGTCCTTCATTCATGAAATATTTGTTGAGAGCCTACTATGCGCCAGGCCCCGGGCTAGGTGCTGAGGATATGACGTTGAACCGAAGACCCGGCACGATTTTCACTCACGTGATGTGTGACGCTTAGGGAACATACGTGAATCAGGTCATCCCTCTAAAGGATGACACGGTGCAGCTCCCCTGAGCCCCACGAACGTGACCTGGGACACCAGGGAGAGGAAGCCACTGGGGACAAGGGAGCCACAGATGAGCAGACGTGTGAGGAACGAGCAAGAGTTATTACAAATTGAAAGGTGAAAGGGAGGGGTCACGTGTCCTCTCACCGGTGCCTTAAATGACAACAGATCTTTCAAAAAATTTTGATCTTCTCGGGGCGCCCGGGCAGCTCAGTCGGCTAAGCATCCAACTCTTGATTTCAGCTCAGGTCATGATCTTACAGTTTGTGAGATCGAGCCCCATGTAGGGCTCTGCACTGAGCGTGGAGCCTACTTGGGATTGTCTCTCTCTCTCTCTCATTCTCTCTCTCCCTCAACATAAATAAATAAACTTAAAAAAATAAATAATCAAATGTGCCACTTTAATACTTTTTAAGTGAATAGTTCAGCGGCATTAATTACATTCACAGTATTATGCAGCCATCATCCCCATTTCCAAAACTGGTCATCCCCCCCGCCAGAAGCTCTGTACTCAGGCACCACTAACTCCCCATCCTCCGCCCCTCCCAGACCCTACTAACCGCTACTTTACTTTCTTTCTCTCTGAATCTGCCTCTTCTAGGCACCTCGCATGAGTCATACAAAGCGTGCCCCTTCGTAACTGGTTGATTTCACTTAGCCACATGTCCCAAGGTCCACCCACGTTGTGGCATGTACCAAAGCTGTACTTTTTGCGGCTGACCGTGTTCCGTTGCATGGAAGACACTCGTCTACACCCACAACCTCTTGGACACAATGCTCAGCTTCAAGTGAGTTTTTTCTTCAGACCCATCCCTGTGTTTGTGTCCCCCGCAGCTTCTCCATCTGTAAAACGGGGCAAGTTCTTAAAGGCAAGGCACCACAGAGAAGGGGATTCTATCGCCAGAGCCAGCCCGCAGCATCTCGAGGCCACCATGTAGGCGGGACAGAAGAGGCTGAGACATACACAGCTCCAGATGCACGCACTGCACCACGTCCATTCCACCCAGCTGCTGAAATGCCACCCAGGAAAAATGTACAGAGGCCCTCCGTTCCCCAGCCCAGGACCAAGGCAGGGGGAGAGGGGTGACGGGGTGGGGGCGGGGAGGCCATCCTTAGGAAGCAGGCAATAGAAACGAATAAAGCAGGAGGAGCTTTGGGAACGCAGGCCTGGGGACAAATGGGAGCCAGCAGGCAACAGTGTGAGCATGGAGACCCGGAGAGAACGCACCCCTATCAGCTCCGGTCACCGCCGTGTGGGAATGCGGCCTCAGTGCTGCCAGAGCTGCTGCTTAAAAGATGCTGCAAATCTGGATTTTTTGTGTGTGCACTTTCCCAGTGTTAAATGCTGGCAGTTAATTTGAGAATAGCGAACACAGTGTAGCCAAAGAAAATATATCTGGTGGCTGTTCAGGAACTGAGGGTGTCTCTGAGAGACAGAGAGAGACAGTGTGAGCAGGGGAGGGGCAGAGAGAGAGGGAGACACAGAATCCGAAGCAGGTTCCAGGCTCTGAGCTGTCAGCACTGAGCCTGATGTAGGGCTCGAACTCATGAACCTCAAGATCATGACTTGAGCTGAAGTCGGATGCTTAACTGACTAAGCCACCCACGTGCCCTGAGCATGTGACTCCCGATCTTGGGGTCATGAGTTCAAGCCCCACATTGGGTGTGGAGATTACCAAAATAAATAAATAAACTTAAGAAGAAAATTTCAAAACAGGTATTGAGTGTGCTTTCATGAGACACGCGCAAAGACCAGCTGTCTCTCTGCTGCCAGAGCAGGAGTGGGGGAGGGGCAGAGAGAGACACACACACAGAGAGAATGCCAAGTGGTCTCCAGGCTCTGAGCTGTCAGTGCAGAGCCCAACTTGGGGCTCAAACTCACAAAACCATGGGACCATGACCAGAGCCGAAACGGACAGTCCGACACTTAAATGACCACCCAGACACCCCTGTTATCTCTATTCTTACTTTAAGTCTCAAGCAACTACTAATCTCCTTTCCTTTCTCTTTCTTTCCCTCTTGCTTTCTTTCTTTCTTTCCCTCTTTCTTTCTTTCCCTTGTTCTTTCCCTCTTCCTTCCTTCTTTCCTTCCTTCCTTCCCTTCTTCCTTCCTTCCTTCCTTCCTTCCTTCCTTCCTTCCTTCCTTCCTTTCTTTCTTTCTTTCTTTCTTTCCTTTCTTTCCTTTCTTTCTCTCTCTCCCTCTCTCTCCCTCCCTCTCCTTCTCTCTTCTCTCTCTCTTTTTCTCTCTCTCTTTCTCTCTCTTTCTCTCTTTCTCTCTCTCTTTCTTTCTCTCTTTCTCTCTCTCTTTTTCTCTCTCTTTCTTTCTTTCTAGTAGGCTCCACACCCAACATGAGTGTTGAACTCACGAACCCTGAGAACAAGAGTCACATGCTCTACCAATTGAGCCAACCAGGTGCACACTAATCTACCTTCTATCACAATGGCCTTGCCTTTTCTGAACATTTCATATGAATGGAATCATATAATACATGGTCTTTTTTTTTAATGTTTTTTATTTATTTCTTAGAGAGAGAGAGAGAGAGAGAGAGAGGGGAGGGTCAGAGAGAGAAGGAGATACAGAATCTGAAACAGTCTCCAGGCTCTGAGCTGGCAGTCAGCACAGAGCCCAATGCGGGGTTCAAATCCATGAACCGTGAGATCATGATCTGAGCCAAAGTCAGACGCTTAACCGACTGAGCCACCCAGGCGCCCCTATACATGGTCTTTTGTGACTAGCTTCTTTTCTTAGCATGTTTCCAAGCTTCACCCATGTTGTAGCATGTACGAGTGCTTTATTCCTTTTTATTTTTCAACATTGTATGGATAGATCATATTTTGTTTATCCATTTATCACTTCCTGGATATATGTGTTGTTTCTGTTTGGCTCTTGTGAATAATGCTCTATGGACATTTCTGTATAAGTTTTTATGTGGATATATGTTTTCCTTTCTCTCAGTTATAAATACCTAGGAAATTGATGGATCAATGGTAAATTTCTGTTTATATCATTTTTGAATGTTTATTTATTTTGAGAGTGAGAGAAAGAAAGAGAGAGGGTCAGTGAAGAGAATCCCAAGCAATCTCCACACTCAGCACAGAGACCATTCAGGCTCAATCTCACAACCGGGAGATTGTGACCTGAGCGGAAATGAACAGCCAGACACTTAACCAACTGAGTCACCCAGGCATCCCTCTGTTTACATTTTTAATAAACTGGCAGACTGTTTTCCAAAGTGGCTGCACCATTTTATACTCCTACCAGAAACGTATGAGGGTTCTGGTTTCTCCATATCTGCACCATTAGTTATTCTCTCTCTCTCTCTCTCTCTTTTTAATGTTTATTTTTGAGAGAGGCAGAGCATGATGGGGGAGGGACAGAGAGAGAGGAAGACACAGAATCTGAAACAGGCTCCAGGCTCTGAGCTGTCAGCACAGAGCCCAACACAGGACTCCAACTCACGAACCATGAGATCATGACCTGAGTCAAAGTCAGACGCTTAAGTGACAGAGCCACCCAGGCGCCCCTGTTATTCTCTCTTTTTGATCAGAAAGTCATCGGGATGGACATGAAGTGGTATCTCATTGTGATTTTAATTTCACTGTGGTTTTAATTTGCATTTATGTAATGATAACTGTTGTTTAGCAACTTTTCATGAAACATCTCACTCTTGAGAGCAAGGCATGAATAAACAGTAGTCTTGCTTCTTCTAAACGGATGTGAGGTCCAGGAAATTGTCACCATCCTAGGATGACTGACCCAGAGGAGGGAGAAACTCTGGATGCTGCAGAGGAACAACTTCAGACCATCAGTGAAGTGGCACCCAGAGTCCATCCAATCTCCAGATTTCTTCAGTGCCAGAACCAATGAATCCTTGGTGTGGTTGAGGCCAGGTTGAGTTGGATTTTCTGTTTCTTGCATTTTGTTGAGTATAAAGGAGGGAGGCAAATTCCCTTATCAATTCTGAGGCAAGGGCTGAGCATTTGGAACAAACTTTACATGCTTGCTAAGGCGAAGACTAAGAATTCAGTGCAAGTAGAACAAAGAAGTTGATGCAGGGAAACAATTGTCTCCAACAAAAACATCCAGGAATAAGAATGGAGGAATGTACAGAGAAGAGATGGGCTGACATTGGCCAGAGGAACCACAGCCCACAACATTATTTTAGCCCAAACTAAGAAATTCATGACAGTTTCTAGGGCCACCTGGGGGCTCAGTCAGTTGGGCGTCTGACTTCAACTCAGCTCACGATCTTGCAGTTCATGAGTTCAAGCCCCCCATTGGGCTCCATGCTGACAGCTCAGAGCCTGGAACCTGCTTCAGATTCTGTGTCTCCCTCTCTCTCTCTGCCCCTCCCACACTCTCTCTCAATAAATAAACATTTAAATTTTTTTAAAAAGAAAAAAAGTACATGAAATAAGCCAGACACAGAAAGTAAGTAAGCAAGATCACTTACATGTGCAATCTAAACAGTCAAATTCATAGAAGCAAACAATAGAATGATGGTTGGCATGGAGTAGGGAGAGGCAGACATGGGGAGAAGCTAGTCAAGGAGTATAAGCCTCCAATTATGCAACATGAGTAAGTTCTGGAAATCTAATGAATGCACAACACTGATTACAGGTAACAATATTGAACACTTGAAGAATGCTAAGAGAGGAGATCTTAAGGGTCCTTAAGACACACACACACACACACACACACACACACACACATGAAGATAGTAAATGTATATATACATTTTTTAAAGTTTATTCATGTGTTTTGAGAGAGAGAGAGAGAAAGAGAGGGATAGAGAACACAAGCAGGGAAGGGGCAGAGAGAGAAGCCCACACTAAGAGTGAGGAGCCTGATGTGGGGTTCAATCTCACAAACCAAGCGATCATAACCTGAGCCAAGATCAAGAGTTGGACACTTAACTGAACCATCTAGGAACCTGGACAGTAAATATATTAATTAGCTTAATTGTGCTGATTATTTTACAATGTATATACATATCAAATCAAGTTATACACCTTAAGCATATACAATTTCTAATAGTCAATTAAACCTCAATAAAACTGCGGGGGGAAGGGAAAAATCTCACATAGAAATTTAGCGAATTGAACCAAACAGTGTTTTAAGAAAATAGTATATTAAGGGATGCCCGGGTGGCTCAGTCTTTGGCTCAGGTCACAGTCTCACAGCTCATGAGTTCGAGCCCCACATCGGACTCTGTACTGACAGCTCAGAGCCTGGAACCTGCTTCAGAATCTGTGTCTCCCTCTCTCTCTGCCCAGCCCCTATTCATGCTCTGTCTGTCTCTCTCAAAAATAAATAAGCACTATATATATATTCAGAACAAGGAAGCTAAAATGAAGACTTAAAAAAAAATAGTATATCATGATCAAGTTACCCGGGTAGCTCAGCTGGTTAAGTGTCTGACTTTGGCTCAGGTCATGATCTCATGCTTTGTGGATTTAATCTCCATGCCTGCCTCTGCACTGATGGTGCAGAGCCTGCTTGGGATTCTCTCTCCCTCTCTATGCCCCTCTCCCATTTGCTCACTCATGCATGCATATGTTTTCTCTCTCTCTCTCTCTCTCTCTCTCAAAATAAACAAACTTTTTAAAAAGTAGGGTTTATCACAGGAATGCAAGGATAGCTAAAAACTAAGAAAACCTATCACTGTTAATCCATCATGTCATCAGGCTAAACAGAGTAAATCATATAATTAACACAATTCATATAGAGAAAGCATCTGATATCATTCAGTCACACACAGAGGGACACCTGGGTGGCTCAGTCAGTTAGGCATCTGACTTCACCTCAGGTCATGATCTCACAGCTCATGAATTTTAGTCCCACATTGGTCTCTGGGCTGACAGCTCAGAGCCTGGGGCCTGCTTCGGATTCTGTGTCTCCCTCTCTCTGTCCCTCCCCTTCTGTCTCTCTCTCTCTGTCTCTCTCTCAAAAATAAGTAAACATTAAAAGAATTTTTTCAATAAAGAATGTCATACACAGAAGTCAAAATAACAAAGTAGTATCCCTTTGGGAATTATAAGGGGTGGCATTTTCATTCAGTGCTTACTGAGTACTAGGTACCAAACACGGTGCTAGAAGCACTTCTTACATGGTACCCTTTAGCCCTTGTTAC
Source organism: Proteles cristata cristata (assembly GCA_017311185.1). Classification (NCBI taxonomy): domain Eukaryota; kingdom Metazoa; phylum Chordata; class Mammalia; order Carnivora; family Hyaenidae; genus Proteles; species Proteles cristata. The sequence goes on from JAESUZ010004752.1 coordinate 62,882, forward strand.
CTGCCTTATGTATTAATAAGTTCTATTATGGTTCTAAATGGGTTCTGTTATGATACCCATTTTAAGGATGTTCACAGTAAAGGATGCTTCCCCACTCTGAGTCATGTGGTCCCAGAGCCAGTATCTCCCTCTCTAGAAAACAAGAGTCCAAGCTCTGCCATGAGCCACAGGCACAGAAAGTTTGCTGATGGGTGTTGGAGGCCTCCAGAGAGCATCATGCCCATTCAACGTGCCAAGGTACATGGATCAGCAGAATCCGAGTGTGGAAGCCAGCAAAGAGGAAGCGTGACGGACCTGGGCCGTTACCAGTGTTCTCCTTCCACGAGAATCTGGCTCCAGACAGAACCCCAACCTCATTACTCACAGCTCTCCTTTTCCCAGCTGGAGGGGGGGAGGGGCTCTGTCTGTGTATTTAGCTGCCAAAAGATTTGCCCAGAGGCTGAAAGGCCGACAGAGGCTGGTGAACTGTCAGGAAGAAGTGAAACTGATGACCTCGGCTTATCTAGAAGTGAGCAAAGCCCGTGCATCTGGATGCTGGGAAAGACTCCAGCAAACTGGGTTCCACTCTGGGAGATGCTTCCTCCTGGGGATTCTGTTCTTTTCAGAGCAGCCGCGTACATCCTCCTGACTCCTCACCTCTAGACTCTACTGTTTCCTGGCTTCCAGACTCTATCAATCCATTGTGGGGGCCTGGGTTCAAATCCCAGCTCTGAAAGTTACTAGTGGGACCTCCAGAGAAGTTACTGAATCCCTTTCTGAGCTTCATTTACTCATGTACAAAATGGAATCAGTAAAAGCAGCTACCTTGTTTTTCTTGATGGCTTAGCCCAAGGTCTCGCTTACTGTGCGCCCATTACATGTTAATTACATGACAACAGCTACGGTGGCCGTGGTGATGATTGCTTCTGTTACTATCACCATGACTACCACTACTATCATTCTTACTGCTGTCCCATCTCAGGGTAAAGGAGAAGGGCAGCTGGAGGCCAGAGGCTTCTCAAAATCATTTATTTTATTTATTTATTTTTTTCTGAGAGAGAGAGAGAGAGACAGCGTGAGCAGGGGAGGGTCAGAGAGAGAGGGAGACACAGAATCTGAAACAGGCTGACTGTCAGTACAGAGCCCGACGTGGGGCTCGAACCCACAAACCGTGAGATCATGGCCTGAACCGAAGTCGGAGGCTTAAACGACTGAGCCACCCAGGTGCCCCAAAATCGCTTATTCTTTTGAAGTCCTTGGTAAAGTACTTGAAGGGTCACGTATTCCTGTCCCTCAGGTGGCGGCTGGCCCCACCAGGATGTCTATAAACACCATGTGCTTCCCACCAGGGGCTCCCTCCAGCTTTTGGACAGTTGGAACGTTGTGCGTTATTGCAGAGGACATCTGGAGTTCCCTCCTGAGCTTAATGCTCTCCATTTTCCCATCCAGATCTACTCTCTGCCTCCTCTACCCAGTCTTCTGCCCTAGGGGGCTGATGAGTATGAGCTACATCAATGCTAGTTGATCTTTGCCCTCTTGCTTAGAGTTGGGGTCGGCCAATGGGAGATGCCAGCGTGACAGTGGCACCAGAGAGAAGAGGCTGGGGTATTGATGCCTCCGTCTCCCTCTTACCCAGACACGGCAGGCTGGGTATGTTCCTCCAGTAAATGCCACCGCTCTTGCCGGGCAGCATTCTCCTACATCTAGGGTCACTCTGAGTTCTGGTGACTGGTCTCTCTGCTTACACATTCAAGCAGGAAGATAAGGGCTGTGATCAGGGAAGTAGAAAATGTAGACAGAACAGAGAGAGGGGATGGGGTGCCTCAGTGGCTCAGTCAGCTGAGCGTCTGGCTTCAGCTCAGGTCATGATCTCTCCGTCCGTGGGTTTGAGCCCCGTGTCAGGCTCTGTGCTGGCAGCTCAGAGCCTGAAGCCTGCTTTGGATTCTGTGTCTCCCTCTCTCCCTGACCCTCCCCTGCTCACCCTGTCTCTCTTTCTCTCTCTCAAAAATAAAAAATAAAACATTAAAAAAAAAAACAAGAACAGAGAGAGGGGGCATCCAACCCAGACTGGGGAGGGGGTGGATAAGAGGGTCAGCAAAATGTTTCCCCTACAGGTTCCCCAAACTGTAAGACTTTGTGATCAAGACTCTTTTTTTAATTTTTTTAATGTTTATTTTTGAGAGAGAGAGAGAGAGAGCATGAGTGGGGCAAGGGCAGAGAGAGAGGGAGGGAGATACAGAATCTGAAGCAGGCTCCAGGCTCTGAGCTGTCAGGACAGAGCTCAACGCGGGGCTTGAACCCACAAACCATGAGGTCATGACCTGAGCTGAAGTCATATGCTCAGCCGACTGAGCCACCCAGGTGCCCCTGTTTGGGATCAATACGATTAACCTTCCTTATGGAAAGGAGGCTGGGGAGCTGGTCTGCTTTCCAGCCTTTTGCCAGAGATCCAGGTGGGCTCCAGAGGGCAGGAAGTGATCAGATTTGTTCAGTCAGATACGCCCCTGGAACCCAGCACACAGCCGTGACCTAACATAACAGGCACAGGGTTGCCGAGCCACACAGCTCCGGGGCCCCGTGTCCTGTGTGTCTCCACACATCACACCTCACCCCCGAGAAGCGCACAATTTAAGGGACTGTATCAGTCCGTACACATCTGCTAAATAAAGGAAGGAAAGAATTAGCTCCACTCCCCAAATTAAACCAACCGCAGACTCACTTCATTTGGAAGATTTCTCTGTGGGATTGTGACAAACGAAAAGAGGGGAAATTTTCAATGATGGGAAAGCGGTTGCGTTAGGCAGCGTTCCCCGGAGAACGCAGAACAACAGGAGACACACAGAAACAGGCATTTACTGTAAGGAATTGGCTCACGCCATTCTGGGGGCTGAGAAGGCCCAACGTCTGCAGCTGGCGAGCTGGAGATTCGAGACAGTTGATGGCAGAACTTTCAGTGTGAGCCCAGCCTGAAAGCCGACAAGGCAGCCGACCCCTCTTGAAAACCGTCCCCCTCACCTCTCCTTTTTATTCTGCCCAGTTCAACAATGGATCGGAAGAGCCCACCCACACTGGGGAGGGCAAGCCAATGGACTCCGTCTGCCTGCTCGAGGGTCTAACTCCTTGGTGCGCCTGGGAGGCTCAGCTCCTTAAGTGTCCGACTTCAGCTCAGGTCATGATCTCACAGTTTGTGGGTTCGAGCCCCGCATTGGGCTCTGTGCCCACAGCTCAGATTCTTGTTTCACAGAATCGTCTGTGTGTGTGTGTGTCTCTCTCTCTCTGCCCCTCCCCACCATGCACGTGTGTGTGTGTGTGTGCACGTGCATGCTCTCTCTCTCTCTCTCAAAAATAAATAAACACTTCGGGACACCTGGGTGCCTCAGTTGGTTTAACATCCGACTTTGGCTCAGGTCATGATCTCATGGTTCATTGGTTCGAGCCCCGCCTTGGGCTCAATGCTGACAGTTTAGAGCATGCTGCCTGGAGCCTGCTTCATATTCTGTGTCTCCCTCTCACACCCCCTCCTCGATTGTGCTCTCTCAAAAGTAAATAAAACATTAAAAATAAATAGATGATAGGGGCGCCTGGGTGGCTTAGTCGGTTAAGCGTCCGACTTTCGCTTGGGTCATGATCTCGTGGTTCGTGGGTTCGAGCCCCGCGTCGGGCTCTGTGCTGACTGCCAGCTCGGAGCCTGGAGCCTGTTTCAGTCTGTGACTCCCTCTCTCTCTGACCCTCCCCTGCTCACGCTGTCTCTCTCTCTCTCTCTCTCCCCTAGAAAAATAAATAAATAAATAAATAAATAAATGATAAATAAATAAACATTTGAAAAAAGCTTTCCCCCCCAAATGTTTATCCCTTCGGTAAGAAACACTCTCACAGACACATTCAGAGTAATGATTAACCAAATTCCTGGGCGCCTCTCTAGTGACAAATGAAACTGACCACGTCAGGGATCAGGCCTTCAGAGGTGTCAGAGGCCCGAGCGCCTAGTGCCCAGAAAACACTTAACGTCCAATTTCCTGTAATTTCTGTGGTTGGGCCTTTGTGTTCCCCTCCCCACACCTCGGAGCCCCACTCAGAGACAGAACACACACACACACACACACACACACACACACACACACACACACACACACACACACACACACACACACACACACACACACACACACACACACACAGCTACAGTCACAGCCCAGGACTCCTCCAGACAGAAAATCAGGTGTAACCGGCATCTTCCTGCAATCCCAGCTGGGAACGGCTGGTTTTCACGTGCCCACCAGTCAGAACTTCTGGGCCCACCACCAATTCCCTAGGAAAACAAGGCAAACGCTGGACACTGTCAACAATCGTCCCCCGACCCCAGCAGCCTCTGCTCCGGTGTGCCTGGTCCAGGCCTCTCGTGGGATGCTGATCCCCACCCCCCACCCGCCCCCCGTAGCTAGGCTGGGCGGGGCTGCGTGAAGGAGAAGACAGAGGACCATCAGAGCTAACTTTTTTTTTTAATGTTTTATTTTTATTTTTGAGAGAATGAGCATGTGCACGCATGAGCAAGGAAGGGGCAGAGAGAAGGGGACAGACGGTCCTAAGCAGGCCAACTGAGCCACCCAGGTGCCCTAAGGACTGGCTTTTATTAACCACTAATTATGAGCCAGACACCGGGTCTTACTTAATCCTCACACCTGCTGCCCTGCCCTGGACCCCCGCCGTGGTAGTTCATCGTTGAGAGCCAAAACTGAGGTCCAGGGAAGTCAAAGGACTTGCCCCATTTCACAGATGAGGAAGCTGAGGTACGAGAAGCTGGATGGCTTGACCGTGATCGCAGAGCTGGTGAGTGGGGATGCTTGAAACGATGCCAGACTTCCAAGGAAAAAGGAAAGCAGAGGCGACCGCTGGTCAGGGAGGAAGGGGGAAGGGAGCCACCTCAGTCCACATTTTGATAGGTCCTTTATTTTTTATTCCTGGTCAGCCTCCAGAACCCTTTCTGAGGTTCCTTCCCTGGCTACCCTCCTTCCTCCCACGCCATCCGGCAAACAGACAGCTTCCAATGAATTTTGTTTCAATGTGAATTTATCATTAGCATTTATAAACTGGGAGATTTCACATTTCAAACATCTAGGTATCTAGTCTTTCTTAAAAAAAAAAAAAGTGGGCATCAAATAGTGGGCGCCGTGGAATACCTTGGTGGCTCAGTCGATCAGTGTTCAACTCTTGGTCTCGGCTCAGGTCATGATCTTGCAGTTTCGTGAGTTCGAGCCTCACGTCAGGCTCTGTGCTGATAGTGTGGAACCTGCTTGGGAGTCTCTCTCTCTCTCCTTTCTTCTCAGACCCTCCCCTACTCACTCTCCCACTCTCTCTGAAAAATAAACAAATGTTAAAAAAAAAAATTAGAATGACGGCATTTAGGTGAGCCTTGATCAAATGCTGGTGTCCTTTTAGGAAGAGAGGAGTTTGAACACAGTCACCAGGGAGAAGGGCCATGGGAAGACAGGGGCAAGGTCTCAAATGGTGTCTCTATGGGCCAAGGGACATCTAGAGTTGCCCGCTGTCACCAGAAGCTAGCAAAAGCAAGGGAGGGTTATTTCTAGAAGAACGATGTTTCCTGAGCCAAGGGCCCACCTCAGTACAATCATCTGTGGCAAGTTGGTGGAATAAACTAGTACGAATATGACTAACTAGGGCCATCACTTCAGAGTCACAGTGGGGTACTTCCAAAGAAGGGGGTGCCACCCCACACAGAGAGGAAGAAGGCACGCATGAAATGGGGCCTAGGGAACCGCCTAACCCCCAATGGCTAAACCTCCGGGCAATCGTCAACAGGTGTTGACCGAGCACCTGCTCCGTGAATGCACCTGAGTGTAAGCTCAGCGCAACTGCCCAGCTATTCGTCTTTAGCCCACGTAGAGACTGTGAGTTGATAAGGTACGTCCTTTACAAGAATTGAGAGCCCTGATGATGGTGAAAAGAAAACCCTCAACGGTCCCCCACCTGGGGAAGCTAGCGCCCAAACCCTCATCAGTGGAGTGAAGCAGATGTTCTCGCTACGGATATAGAAGGCTCTTGTTATACACTGCTTCGTTCTCAGATGTTCTGCTGCAAACTTCCAGCGGAAGATCCTGAAGCCAGTGATGGTAACAGTGGCAACAGTGATCACAGCGAATATCCACTGAGGGGCTCATCTTATAACCTCAGTGCACACTAAGCGTTTTTACATTCATTTTGCCATTTACAGACATGCTATTATTTTTATGCCTCTTTATTTCATTTTTTTAATTATTTTATTTATGTATTTATTTTTAATATTCTTTAATGTTTATTTACTTTGGAGGGAGAGAGAGAGAGCGCGAGTGGGGAAGGGGCAGAGAGAGAGAGGGAAACACATGATCCAAAGCAGGCTCTGAGCTATCAGCACAGAGCCCGACTCCAGGCTGGAACTCAGAAACCGAAAGATCATGACCTGAGCTGAAGTTGGACGCTTGACTGACTGGGCCACCCAAGTGCCCCAATTTTTATTTTTTAGAGAGGGAGAGAGAGAGAGTGAATGCACACAAGCAGGAGAGGGGCAGAGGGACAGAGAGAGAGAGAATCTTTTTTATTTTTTAATGTTTTATTTATTTCTAGGAGAGAGAGAGAGAGAATCTTTTTTTTTTTATGTTTTATTTATTTCTAGGAGGGAGAGAGAGAGACAGCATGAGCAGGGGAGGGTCAGAGAGAGAGGGAGTCACAGACTGAAACAGGCTCCAGGCTCTGAGCTGGCAGTCAGCACAGAGCCCGACGCGGGGCTCGAACCCACGAACCGCGAGATCATGACCCAAGTGAAAGTCGGACGCTTAACCGACTAAGCCACCCAGGCACCCCGAGAGAGAGAGAATCTTAAGCATCAAAGTGGGGCTCAGTCCCATGACCCTGGGATCATGATCTGAGCCAAAATCAAGAGTCAGACATTCAAATGACTGAGCCATCCAGGTGCCCCTTTATGCCTCTTTAAAGACGAATGTGATGCACAGAGAGATCAGTGACTTGTCCATGGTCACACAGCTGGTACATGGCATAGCTACTGTCTCTGGGTCTGGGGCTTTAGATCACTATTTGCTCTGCTATCTTCCTGACCTGGACCATCCATTCAAGACCGGTGATGCCACAGAGCAGCACAAACCTCACGCAGACATGAGGAAAGTGGGAGCCCGTGCACTGTGACAAAGCCTTTTTCCTTCGAACATCATTTCCCAGCTGGGTTTAGTGTCGCTGCCATATCTGACACTCCAAGGCTGAAAGACTACGGGCACGTGGAGACAAAAGCCAAGTGCGTTTTCAGAAACAATCGTTAAATAACAAGGGCGCACATATGGGGCGCCTGGGTGGCTTAGTCGGTTAAGCGTCCGACTTTCGCTTAGGTCATGATCTCGCGGTTCGTGGGTTCGGGCCCCGCGTCGGGCTCTGTGCTGACTGCCAGCTCGGAGCCTGGAGCCTGTTTCAGTCTGTGACTCCCTCTCTCTCTGACCCTCTCCTGCTCGTGCGTGCTGTCTCTCTCTCTCTCTCCTAGAAATAAATAAAACATAAAATAAATAAATAATAAAACAATAAATAAATAACAAGGGCACACATAGTGATCCAGAAAGTATCAGAAAATAGCAGGCAAATCATCCTCCTCTGACTGGATGTTAAATTAGACAGCGAATTATGGAGACACTAAATGTGTACACAAACCCAAGTTTCAAATGAATGCCATTTGTCTGGTTTGCTTACTGGAAACCAGCCATTCTCTCTCCACCATGCAATTATAGGCAGCCTCTAATCGTCTGGCTGGAAATGAAAGCAGACCTACTCTGAGTCCATCGCTGCTGCTCTTATTAGCTTAGTAACATGGTAGTGTTTGGTAACAGCCATGAGGATCAGCACCCACTAGCCAGGCTAGTCTGGTAAAGGCAATGAAACCCCCCCAAAGAAACAGGTTGCAATTATAACTGATAAGGGATGAAGGCTAAAATATGTTTCTGAACACCAAACAAATACAATATATCTCTCTGTCCTCTGTTGTGGGTGGCCGGGTCGGCACCGTCTTGCTCCGAGGGGCATCAGGCAAAGTGGAATGAAAGGCTCTAAAATACATATAGATTCTTTGACCCAGAAGTTCATTCCCAGACATTTATGTTTATGAAATTCAGGAAGCCTTCAAAGACGTGGTTATCTGTTTTATCTGAAATAATGAAAAAGCCCTCCCGTGTGAAATTGGTTTAATCAGATGTAGAACGGCTATTCAATGGAGTACTATGCAGCTATGATAAAGGTGGTACAGAACCAGATACCTTGACACAAAAAGAAGGTGGGGACGGTGGGCACTTAGATCACGACCTGGGGCACCTGGGTGGCTCAGTTGATTAAGGGTCTGACTCTTGATTTTGGCTCAGGTCATGATCTCATGGTCATGAGATCGAGCCCTATGTCTTGTTCCACACTGGGTGTGGAGCCTGGTTGAGGCTTTCTCCCTCTGCCCCTCCCCTCAGTGCTTACTCACTCGCTCTTTCTCATTCTCTCTCTCTAAAAAAAATCAGGACTTGAACACACCTTTTTCCTGAGAAGATATAAGATGACCAAGAAGCACGTGAAAAGATGCTCAACATCAATAATCATTAGAGAAATACGAACACAACCACAACAAGCTACCATCTCACACGCATAGGATGCTGGGTACAGAAAGACCAACAAAGAGGCGCCCGAGTAACACAGTCAGCCAAGCGGCCAACTTCGACTCAGGTCATGATCTTGCGGTGAGTTCGAGCCCCGCGTCGGGCTCTGTGCTGACAGCTCGGAGCCTGGAGCCTGCTTCAGATTCCGTGTCTCCCTCTCTCTCTCTGCCCCTCCCCTGCTCTCACTCTCTGTCTCTCTCTCTCAAAAATAAATATTAGAATTTTTTTTTAAAAAGTAAAGTAAATAAAAGCACAGATGGTAAGTGCAGATGGCAGAAATGTGAAGGCTCAAGTCTGAGAAACAGATCTGTGGTGGTGAAGGCATCCTGGTTCGGGATAAGACTGGCCTGGGTTTGAATTTCAGCTCGGCCCCTTGGTGACTCCGTGGTCCTGGGCCAGCGAGTCTACCTGTTGGAGAGGGATAATCCCATGCCCGCGGAGGACTTGTGCGGTTGAGAGAGAGATGTAAGTGAAACACCCGCACACCATCTGACTCATAAAACAAGCCCACTCCATGGATGCTGCTGGCATGACTGTCCCTGGTGCCTCCTGGCTACCTTCTGCCTGTCCTGGTAAACCCTCAGAAGCCTGCCCGTGTGGGGTCCATCCCGGTCCGTGCACTCGGAACCGCAGGGACCAAGATATTTCTGGATTCGGCTCTCACTGCCCACACCTGCTCCGTCTCATCTATCCGTCATGTCTCATTCTCCCATTTGCTCATACTGCCCAGTGCAGCCAGCCAGCCTCGAACCTGGACAGCCCGATCTTTTCTTCTGTTTTACTCACTGATGTGACCCATACGCATTCAGAGCCTGTGAGGCAAGGGCTCGGGGGAAGACAGTAAGCAACGCGGAAGGCAAGGCTGACACTCACAGAACCTTACATTCCCAAAGCACAGAGATGGGCAAAAATAACCACATATAATAATAATTGTTATTATTATTATAAACAAGAAGACCGATAGACATGAGTCAATTTCAGATCATCTGTGTTGAGTCTTCTCCAGAAAAGGACGTTTGCTTGGAGGGGCGCCTGGGTGGCTCCATTGGTTACGTGTCAGACTCGTGATTTCAACTCAGGTCACGCATGATCTCACCGTGCATGGGACTGAGCCCCTCATCAGGCTCCGTGCTGAGAGCACAGAGCCTGCATGGGATTCTCCATCTCCGTGTCTCTCTGCCCCTCCCAGCTTGTGCTCTCTTGTTCTCTCAAAATAAATAAATGAACATTAAAGAAAATGGATTTGTCTCCAGGCAAATATTTCCCTTCAAGCCACCCTCACGGTCCCACCCTCAGTCCCTACCTTTGATGTCACTGCCTGGTTTCTCTAACAGCCCCGTCCCTGCCCCTTGTCTTACTCGGGTCCCAGAGCTTAAGTCCCACACATTTACATACTAACAAGTGGAAAATTCTTTATCTTGCTTGACCAGTCTTGCAACAGTCTAAGCCCATTTTTTTATTTTTTTATTTTATTTTTTTAATATTTTTATTTATTTCTAGGAGAGAGAGAGAGAGAGAGACAGTGTGAGCAGGGGAGGGTCAGATAGACAGGGAGTCACAGACTGAAACAGGCTCCAGGCTCCGAGCTGGCTGTCAGCACAGAGCCTGACACGGGGCTCGAACCCACGAACCGTGAGATCATGACCCAAGCGAAAGTCGGACGCTTAACCGACTAAGCCACCCAGGCGCCCCTAAGCCCATTTTTTAAAAGTTTTATTTGTTTATTTTGAGAGAGAGAGAGAGAGAGAGAGAGAGTGTGTGTGTGTGTGTGTGTGTGTGTGTGTGTGATCAGGGGAGGGTCAGAAAAAGGGGGACAGAGGATCTGAAGCAGGCTCTCCACATATAGCAGAAAGCCTGATGTGGGGCTCGAACCCATGAACCATGAGACTCTGACCTGAGCCAAAGTAGGACGCTCAACCAACTGAACCACTCGGATGCCCCGAAGTCCATTTTCTGTTGTTTTGATTTCAGTAAGAATATAGAGGAGTTAACATCACAATCATGTCTGTTAACATATTATAATTATCACTTTTTGAGCACAAGCAATGTACATTAAGGAAAAGGGCTCAGAGAGGTTAAGTAGCTTATCAAAAGTCACACAACTAGATGCTGGGAGAAGATTCAGACTCAGGTCTATCTGACTCCAACTTGGGCTCTTTCTATTATGTTCTATTTCTCCCCTGGCTCTTTTTTTTTTTTTTAATTTTTTAATATTTTATTTATTTCTGAGAGAGAGAGATAGCACAAGCAGGGGAGGGTCAGAGAGAAAGAGAGACAGAATCCAAAACAAGCTCCAAGCTCTGAGCTGGCAGTCAGCACAGAGCCTGATGCGGGGCCTGAACCCACGAACCGTGAGATCATGACCTGAGCTGAAGTCGGAGGCTTAACCGACTGAGCCACCCAGGCGCCCCATCCCTTGGCTCTTCTTAAACCTATAGAATCTCAGCACTTCTCAGGGCTCCTGGGTGGCTTAGTTGGTTAAGCGTCCGACTTTCGCTTAGGTCATGATCTCGCGGTTCGTGGGTTCGAGCCCCGCATCGGCCTCTGTGCTGACTGCCAGCTCAGAGCCTGGAGACTGTTTCAGAGTCTGTATCTCCCTCTCTCTCTGACCCTCCCCTGCTCACGCTGTCTCTCTCTCCTAGAAATAAATAAAACATTAAAAAAAAGAAAAAGAATCTCAGCACTTCTCTTTATGGGTGATCCACAATGCCCTGTGGCTTATCTTGTTCACCATACCTTGCCCTGTACAGGGTGAATCAAAAGTCAGCCTCTATGGCTTATTATTATTATTTGCAAGGTTTATGATCAGCAAGAGTGGGTTCAGCATATGACCCAAGGTACAGTGGTACTATTTAAGTCTTGAATATTGTAGATTTGAATTAAACATTTGTTAAATGAATAGTCAAGCAGGAAGAATCACATTCTGCCACTTTGGCAGAAAGGGCAAATGTCCTGGCATTTGTCATGCTGTGCCCGTGTTGTGACTGTCCGTCACAGTGTTTGTCCTGGCATTTGTTATTTTTGGTTATTCCACAACATTCCCTCTTTCTAATAACACGTCAATTTCAGGTTGAGGAAATACCCTTGTGGGTAAACTTTCTCTTGCTGGGACGCGGTCCCACATGAGCGCCTTCCACGCTCCACTTCGGCAGGGAAAGAATGTGACAACAGCTTGGCCAGTGGGCAGCTCTGACCCTGGACTCTGAGTTGAGCAGAGGTGAGAGGGACATCGGTGTGCTAGTGGCTAGCAGCTGCACTTGACACCAAGGTCCTTGAGCATAAGTAAGGCAGAGGTAGATATTATAGCTCTCAGACTAGACCAACAATCTGAATACCTGGACCTGTTCTAGAAGGAAGGGTCTGTCCCACCTCAAGAGATTGACAAGTGAAAGCATATTTATAGATTTTAAGCATGCAGGTGTTGTTTTTGTTTTTGTTTGAGAGAGAGAGAGGGAATGCGTGAGCAGGGAGAGGGGCAGAGGGGGAGAGAGAGAGAGCGAGGGAGCAAGACCGAGAGAAAGAGAGAGAATCCTAAACAGATTCCATGCCCAGTGCAGAGTCCGATATGGGGCTTGCTTGATCGCGTGACCTCGGGATCACAACCTGAGCCAAAATCAAGAGGTGGACGCTCAACCGACTGAGCCACCCAGGTGCCCCAGGTGTTGTTTGAAAAAAACACAGAAAAACAAAAAACACAAAACCACAATTTTGGGACACCTGGCTGGCTCAGTCGGTAAAGCACACAACTCAATCTTGGGGTCGTGAGTTCAAGCCCAACGTTGGGCATCGAAATTACACTAAAATATATATATATATTTTTAAATATATAACAACTCCTAAACAAACAAAATGCAATTCCTTGTTTTAAACTGCTTTTTCAGGGAGGCTCTCTATTACATCATGCAACTGGGCCATGCTATAAAATCTCTGCCTTCACAGAGTGGACGATGATGAAATTAAATCTGTAAAAGGGGTTGCCTGTTAGGTAGTAATAAATACTGTGGAGAAAGCTCTTTTGCCATGTCATCATCTAGGCACCTATAGACGGTAAGAGCCTAAGTCCTGCAAACAGTGGAAACAGCAAGTGCAAAGGCCCTGAGGTGAGTGCCCTCTTGGCAAGGTCAGTGTGGCTCAGCAGAGCGATCAGAGAGGTAGCAGGGAGCCAAGTGATGCAGGGTCTGGCAGGCCGTGATGAAGACTTGACCTTCGTCCCTGGGAGATGGGAAATCACCTCACATGGCATTTTGAGCACAAGAATAACGCAAGATGACAACAGCTTCTGTGCAGAGAAAAGATGGAGGAAGCCCGGCAGCGTGGGCAGCGAGCTCGACTGCACAGCCATTGTACCACTGAGGCTCTGCAGGAACTGACTTGGTCTCTTTCTCATTTTATTCCACATGCCACCTTCTCCTGACGCACCCCCTTCCCGACATTCTTTCTGTTCCTAGAATGAGCTACCTTACACCGGGGTCTTCGGGAGTCTGCGTTCCCGAACCAGCCTGCAGGTGAAGCAGATGGCATTAAAATCCGAGAGCCACCGAGAACCTCCGCCTTCAGGTATGTCGAGGACACAGTCCTCGAGCCCTAGGGAGGGAAGCTCTGCTCCAGGGTTCCCAGGGTGACTTATTACATACCCGGGAGGAGCAGACTGGTCCGAGGTAATTCACAGAACCAGGCTCTCATTTCCGTCCCATTTCCCCCCTCACCCACCATCCCCCTGGAGTACCGGACAGGTCTGCACTGGCTGCTGCTTGCTAGTGGAGGGGAGAAAGGAAGTCTTTTTCCTCCACTTTCCAGCTTGTGTTCTCTGGCCGGGGCCCCGTAAGTTGAACTAACGAAAGACCAGACCAGGGGAAAACAAACAGAGGTTTATTAGCACGTGCATTAGGTGAGCACTGCAGGGAGCACTCTGGCAAGTAAGGAAGGGGTGGTGGTTAGAACTTGGGCTTATACAGCATCTTAACAAAAGAACAACCCATTTTCGGAGAAGAGACTTGAAAAGGAATTTGAGCTTCTACAGGCAGCACATTAAGCGAAGGTAAATATCTGGGGAAACTAATGATAGGTAAGGGCTAGTCTTAATTTTTTTAATGTTTATTTATTTTGAGAGAGAGTGCAAATATGAGCGACGGAAGGGGAAAGGGAGAGAGGGGATCAAAGGATCCGAAGTGGGCTCCTTCGGATCCCACTTGGGGCTTGGCCTCACAGGAGTTGTGAGATCAAGACTTGATCAGAATCAGGTATTTAACCAACTGAGCCACGCAGGCTCCCCAAGGGGCAGTGTTTAGCAGGATTTGTTGTGCAGCTAAGGGTCTCGAGGTGTCCTCAGTGATTAACTTCTGTCCTTCCTGGCTTCAGGAAAGGGGCGATGCCTTTGCAAATTTCTGCCTTGCTTGTAGGCAAGTAGGAAAAAGGCAGGGAGTTTTTCTTGAAGCTGTTTCTTCTCAGTTGCCAATCGTTATGCCAAAGTGGCATAGATGGGGTGGCATATTTGGCTACCCTGCAATAATCAGGCCATTTTAAATAAGTCAAACCTTAATCTGCTCTAAGAATTATGCCCAGGGAGGGGGACAAAACATAAAAGACTCTTAAATATGGAGAGCAAACAGAGCGTCACTGGAGGGGTTGAAGAAGGGGAGATGGGCTAAATGGGTGAGGGGCATTAAGGAATCTATTCCCGAAATCATTGTTGCACTACATGCTAACTAACCTGGATGTAAATTTAAAAATAAATAATTCTTAAAAATTAAACATTAAAAAAAATCTTGGCCATAAATTTCCCCCAAAGTCTCTAGGAATTGAATTGAATACGCACATCACGCAAGTTAATATTGAGTATCGTTTTCTTTGGTGAACTCCTATCCGTCTTTCAGAATGCAGCTAAGGGTCACCTCCTCAAAGAAGACTTCCTGGATATTCCTCTCAAGAAATTAAGTATTCCCTGCCCTGAAACTTTGCATTGATCATTTTCACCAAAACAAACAAGCGAACAACAGCAAAACAAAACCCCACAAGTAACTATGTGAGGTGTTAATTAACCTGATTATGGTAACATTTCATACTGTACAGAGGTATCAAATCATCACAGTATATATTTTAAATATATTACTTTTTTAAAAATGAAGGATGGGGCACCTGGGTGGCTCAGTTGGTTTAGCGGTCAACTCGATCTCAGCTGAGGTCATGATCTCATGAGTCATGAGTTTGAGCCTCGCCTCAGGCTCTGCACTGACAGTGCTTGGGACTCTCTCCCTGTCTCTCTGCCCCTCCCATGCTCTCTCCCGCTTTCTCTCTCTCTCTCTCAAATAAATACACTTTAGAAAAAAAAAGCCTTTAGGGGCGCCTGGGTGGCTTAGTCGGTTAAGCGTCCGACTTTCGCTTAGGTCATGATCTCGCGGTTCGTGGGTTCGAGCCCCGCGTCGGGCTCTGTGCTGACTGCCAGCTCAGAGCCTGGAGCCTGTTTCAGTCTGTGACTCCCTCTCTCTCTGACCCTCCCCTGCTCACGCTGTCTCTCTCTCTCTCTCTCCTAGAAATAAATAAAACATTAAAAAAAAAATTAAAAAAAAAAGCCTTTAAAAAATGAAGTATAGTTGGCACATGATGTTTCCATGGTTTTCGATGGTGATTTGACAGCTTTATATGTGATGCTGTGCTCACAAGTGTATCGACCATCCATCTCCATACAGCACGATTGCAGCAGCATCATTATATTACCTGTGCGGTACCTTCCATCCCAACCACGAATATGTTTCATAACTGTAAGCCCGTACCTCCTTTCCCCCTTCACCCAGTTTGCCTATCTCCCCACCCCCCAAACATATTACAGTTTTATTCCTCAGTGATACTTCAATAAAGCTGAAAAGTAAAATAACAATAAGCAACTAAAAAATGCCTTGCCTAGATTTCTTTTGCCACATAAGTCAGACCTCTAAAAATCATGAAACATTTGGGGGTGCCTGGGTGGCTCAGTTAGTTAAACATTAGGATTTTCTCTGTGTGTGTGTGTCCCTCTCCCGCGCTCATGCTCACTCTCTCTTTCCCCCTCTCTTTCCCCCTCAAATAAAAAATAATTATGAAGTATTTCAAACATAAGGTGCAGAGAAATAGCAGACATCTGCCTACCTAATGCTTAGAGTGAACACACAGAAACAGTCTGCAACATTTGTGTAAAGCCTCTTGTAAAAATAGGGAAGTAACTTACTAAATAAAAATGTTACATGGGCACCTGATGGCTCAGTCAGTGAAGCGGAGAGCCAGTGACCTTGATTGCGACTCAGGTCATGATCTCCCCATTAGTGAGGTGAAGACCCACATGGGGTTCTGTGCTCTCAAGTGCAGAGCCTGCTTTGGATCCTCTGTCTCCCTCTCGCCTGCCTCTCTCTCTCTCAAAAAAAAAAAAAAAAAGATGGCTCAGTCGGTTGAGCATCTGACTTCGGCTCAGGTCATGATCTCATAGTTTGTGGGTTCGAACCCCGTGCTAGATTCTGTGTCTCCCTCTCTCTCTGTCCCTCCCCTGCTCACGCTCTCTCTCTCTCTCTCTCTCTCTCTCTCTCTCTCTCACACACACACACACACACACAAATAAAACCATTTAAAAATTTTTTTAATTCTACCAGAAAAAACCATTATAAATAAAATGTTACATGTTTAGCTGAAACCATGCCCTCTCTCGGTTTCTTTCCCCCTTCTTTCTAGAGTAAAGAATAAAGAACAGACAGAGAGGAATGGAGCCCAGAAAGACAATCAGCACTTTCTGATGCAAGCCTCTCTTCCATCTTTTGCTAGTTCTCAGAAGATTCATGACATCTGGAGGAGGAAAATCCCATCAGAGAGGCTGCAAGAGAACTAGATGCTGTTGATGAATCAGTAAGGGGAGAATAATTATGGTGACACGAGCTGAGGACAGAGACTTTTCAGTGTCACTTGTGGCCTGAAAACCGCATATTCGGCTTACGTAGGTTCATGCGCTGGTAAACTGTCCGCCTTCCTGAGTGTGCTCCGGTGCTTGTCGGGACCCCAACAGAGAGGTGTCAACAACGGAGGCCAGTCACATCTGGGGAGGCCAGAAGTCAGGGAGGGAAGGTGGGACCCCAATACCCCAGGTTGTGTGGTGTTGATTGTGCTAACATCAGTTTCCAGGAAACGACTTCAAGATGACTAAAGAGTCTGTTGGCCCTCAGTAGCCTCACGATGAACTGAAATCAAATGAACGAAGGAAGGAACAAACTCGTGTATTCTCTGCTCCCGAGGAGAGATACACAACCCACCCCTCTCTCTCCTCCCTGTGTGAGAAACTGGAAATACTGTGATCAGTCCCTGTATCCTTCTTCACTCAATAAACCTTGATATCCAGAGGTGCCTGGGTGGCTAGGTGGGTTAAAGGTCCAACTTCAGCTCAGGTCATGATCTCACAGTTTGTGAGTTCAAGTCCCACGTTAGGCTCTGTACTGATAGCTCAGAGCCTGGAGCCTGCTTCCGATTCTGTCTCCTTCTCTCTCTACCCCCTTGGGCTCTCTCTCTCATAAATAAATAAATAAAAATTTAAAAAATCTTGATATCCTTTCCCCTTCTCTCCATATATCTTGGTTTCTTTTTTTTATAAGTTTATTTATTTTGAGAGAGAGAAAGCACACATGCGTGCACACACACGTGCGCACACACACACACACACACATACACACACACACAGACACGAGCTAGCAGGGGGGGGGGCAGAGAGAAAAGGAGAGAGAGAATCCCAAGCAGGCTCCCCGCTGTGAGTGCAGAGCCCAATGCAGGGCTCAGACTCACAAAACTGTGACATCATGACCTGAGCCAAAATTAAGAGTTGGACGCTTCACCATCTGAGCCACCCAGGTACCCCTGCATATCTTAATTTCTGACTTTTCTCTTGTTTTATGCTTTTTGTCACCATTGTCCTAGTTTTGTTATAAAATGCTTCCAATCTTCATTGGAAGTTGATGGGAATTTGATTCCATGACATTTCTAGAATGCTCGGCCTTCCTGATGAAATCAGTGACATTTTTAATCCAGAGATTCGGTTTCAATCCAACAGATCAGAAAACAGCTTATTTGTTAAAGCAAAGCCTTGCAAAGCCTTCTTTACAGGGACTAGCCTGTGCAATTTCTGATTGAGTCCCTGGTCAAGATACACCACTGATATCGGGATTATGTGTGGGATTATATCTGTAATAGCTTTGCAGTCTGACAGAGCTGGACTCAAGTCATTCAATGTCTTGAACTCTGTTTTCTTCCCTTGACAGTGGACATACTGTATGCAGACGTGGAGGTTATTATTAAAGATAATACCCATATGATCCAGCAATTCTACTTCCACTTCGGGATACATACCCAAAAGATTTGAAAGCCCAGACTCAATAGATACATTGTACACCAACGTTGATAGCAGAGTTGTGCAGAGTAGCAGGAGGTAGAAACCACCAAGTATCCATCCACAGATGCTTGGGTAAACAAAACATGGCAGGGGCGGCTTAGTTGGTTAAGCATCTGGTCTCAGGGTTCGTGAGTTTGAGCCGTGAGTGAGTTTGAGCCGCGAGTCAGGCTCTGTGCTAACAGCTCAGAGCCTGGAGCCTGCTTCGGATTCTGTGTCTCCCTCTCTCTCTGCCCCTCCCCATTCATGCTGTGTGTCTCTCTCTCTCAAAAATGAATAAATGTTTAAAGAAAATTTTAAATAAAAATTAAAAAAAACAAAATGTGGCATATTTACACATTGGAATATTATTTAGCCTTACAAAAGAATGAGATTCTGATACTGGTTACAACCTGGATGAACCCTGAAAATATGCTAAGTGAAATTAGCCAGGCACGAACGGAATATTTAATTCCACCTCTATGAGATACGTGGAGTAGACAAATTAATGGAGACAGAAAACAGAATAGAGGTTTTCAGAGACTGGGGAAAAGAGAGAATGAGGAGCTGTTTTGGTTTTTGTTTGCTTGTTTTAATGTTTATTTTGGGGAGAGAATGAGTGTGAGCAGGAGAGGGGCAGAGAGTGGGAGACGGGATCCAACGTGGGCTCTGTGCTGACAGCAGAGAGCTGGGCATAGGACTCCAACTGGTGAAACATGAAACGTGGGATCATGGGATCGTGGCCTGAGGTGATGCTTAACCTTAAGGGGCAGAGCCAGCCAGGCGCCCTGAGGAGCTATCGTTCACAAAGTTCCTATTAGAAACAATGCAAATTGCAGGGGCTGGATGGTGGTGAAGGTTACAGAACAATGAAGATGTATTTAATGCCGCTAAATTGTTCCATGAAAACAGTTAAATAATAATTGCTATTATTATGTACTTGTAAAATATATACATTATTTAATAGGCTAGCTGTGCAGCTTAAAGCTACTGACTTTAGTTGTATTTCCTCTTCCCACCCAGGAATCCCCTTCCCACACATGAAATCTGTAAAGACACGTCGGGACCCTGGAATGAAGTTAGCCGGCCTCTTTGGTGTAAAACACAATAAGCGAGATGTTAATACCTCGGGGATGGTGAACCCTGATTTCTGCAGAATCAATCATCTTTTCATCTGAGTGAACTGATCATTATCGGAGTTTCTCTGTGCTCTCCATTATGGGTCTTTTACATTCACAAAGGGCATGTAATGAGATAATCATTAGCAACGGGACAGCTATTTCACATGTAAATCAATAGGCCAGTGGAACTGGGAGACTGCTGTCCTTTAGACGCCTTTTACTGGCCGAGCTCTGCCAGCACGGGGAGGGGAGCAGAGCTGGCCCAGGCTGGCCAAGGAAACAGGCAGGTCTTGGGGGGGGGGGGGAGGGAGAGAGGGGTGCTGGTGGCTCCTTCTGCTTCAAGGAACAAACCCTTGGCCGGGAAGCCAGCAGGAGCCAGCAATCATTAACCATCCTGGCGTGTAGACACGGAGGGAGCACGCGATGACGTTGGCTCAGATCTCTGGCTACAAGCATTCCCTCCGGGCGGACGGTCTTGGCAAGGAAACCTGCAAAGTGACGTAGTAGATACTTACGTGGAGCGTCTCCGAGTCCTGGGGAAGCCAGAACAACTGGTTTTCGTAGCCGTTTCATTGAACTGTAGGTTAACCCACCGTAGCTGGTTTGAGGAAGCCAATGTTGGCCCAGGAATTGGGTGACTGACTCCGTCAGATGGAGCTCTGGGGCTCAAGGTCGTGGCGCTCGAGTTGGCCACGCGAAATTTAATATTGTCATCTGCTATCAACTCAGCCTTTTATATTACCTTTCTGTTTTTAATGTTTATTTATTTGTTAAAAATTAAAAAAAAATTTTTAAAGAGGAAGTGTCAGCAGGGGTCGAGCAAAGGAGGGTGGACAGAGCATCGGAAACAGGACTAATGTGATCAGCAGCGAGCCCTATGTGGGGCTTGAACTCACAAACTGGGAGATCATGACCTGAGGTGAAGTCAGAGGCTCAACCAACCAAGCCAACTAAGTGCCCCTAATGTTTATTTATTTTTGAGAGACAGAGCACTAGCAGGTCAGCGGCAGAGAGAAAGGGAGACAGAGGATCCCAAGGAGACTAGGCGATGACAGTACCGAGCCTGATGGGGGCTCGAACTCATGAACCGCGAGATCATGATCTGAGCCTGGCGCCCAACTAACTGAGCCACCCAGGTACCCCCTTTCATTACCTTGCTTGCCTTGCACCGTGCGGTTTTCTTTATAAAGAATGGCTTACATATTTTGCGTCTTATCTCCCTTTTTTTGCTTGATGTCAGCTATTGGGTCATTTCATTCCAAACTGCATTTCCATTAATCCAGACTTCGAACACGAACAAACGGTGTGATATTTGGTGACGGTCGCACAGCAACAGAGAATATACTAAAAAACCATTGAGCTGTACTCTCTAAATGGAGGAACTGTATGGCACGTGAATGGAATCTCAATAGCTGTTACAAATACACAAACCACATGAAAGGAGAAAGTCTAGCCAAAGTGCAGAACCAGTCAATTTACCATAGCATTTGCTGCCAATTCTGATAAAGTGTTTGCTGGGTGAAGAAATTAAGCAGCGAACAGCGTATTTTCTATCCGTTATGGTTATCTGGGCTACTGTGCTATGCTGGTTCCAAGTTGCTATGAATAATTTAGTTAGAAACCCAACTGAGGACTCTGTACTTTTAATTCTGAGTAGTATTTAACACTGAGTAGTATTTAACAGGGTAATTGATTCCCCAACATTTCTTCCTTCCTTCCTTCCTTCCTTCCTTCCTTCCTTCCTTCCTTCCTTCCTTTCTCTTCCTCCCTTTCTTCCTTTCTTTCTTTCTTTGCTAGATCATATGTCTTTAGATCAAGCTTGGCCTCACATAGAGATCCCATATTTAAAATGTATCGATCTTGGGTGACTCAGTTGGGGGATCTGGAGCATCCAACTTTAGCTCAGGTCATGATCTCACAGCTCATGAATCTGAGCCCTGCATCGGGCTCCATGATGACATCTTAGAGCCTGGAGCCTGCTTTGGATTCTGTGTCTCCCTCTCTTGGCCCCTCCTCCACTCATACTGTGTGTGTCTCTCTCTCTCTCAAAAATTAAAGAAAAAAAATGTATCAATGCCCAGGTCCTATTTAAGGCCAATTAAATCAGAGTCTGGAGATGAGTTAGGTTTAAAGTTTCCCCAGGTGAACTGTTGCTTAACATAGTGCTGGAAGTCCTAGCATCAGCCATCAGACAACAAAAGGAAATAAAAGGTATCAGAATTGGCAAAGAATAAGTCCAACTTTCAGTTTTTGCAGATGACATGATACTCTACATAGAAAACCCGACAGACTCCACCAGAAGCCTACTAGAACTGATCCATGAATTCAGCACAGTTGCAGGGTACAAAATCAACGTACAGAAATCGGTTGCATTTTTATACACCAACAATGAAGCAACAGAAAGAGAAATCAAGAAACTGATCCCATTCACAGTTGCACAAAAAACCATAAAATACCTACAAATAAACCTAACCAAAGATATAGGAGATCTGTATGATGAAAACTATAGAAAACTTATGAAGGAAACTGAAGAAGACACAAAGAAATGGAAAAACATTCCATGCTCATGGATCAAAAGAATAAATATAGTTAAAATGTCATTACCACCCAAAGTAATCTACACATTCAATGCAATCCCAATCAAAATGGCACCAGCATTCTTTTCAAAGCTAGAACAAACAATCCTAAAATTTGTATGGAACCACAAAATACCCTGAATAGCCAAAGTAATACTGAAGAAGAAAACCAAAATGGGAGGCATCACCATCCCAGACTTTAGCCTCTACTACAAAGCTGTAATCCTCAAGATAGTATGGTATTGGCCCAAAAACAGACACATAGACCAATGGAATAGAATAGAGAACTCAGAATTGGACCCACAAATGTATGGCCAATTAACCTTTGACAAAGTGGGGAAAAGTATCCAATGGAAAAAAGACAGCCTTTTTAAAAAAATGTTTTTTATATATTTTTGAAAGAGAGATAGAGACAGTGTGAGCAGAGAGGGAGACACAGAATCTGAAGACAGTCTCCAGGCTCTGAGCTCACTGTCAGCACAGAGCCCAATGCAGGGCTCAAACCCATGAACCCTGAGATCATGACCTGAGCCGAAGTCAGACACTCAACCAACTGAGACACCCAGGCACCCCAAGATAGCCTCTTTAACAGAGGGTGCTGGGAGAACTGGGCAACAACATGCAGAAGAATGAAACTGGATCACTGTCTCACACCATACACAAAAATAAACTCAAAATGGATAAAGGACTTGAATGTGAGACAGGAAACCATCAAAACCCTAGAGGAGAAAGCAGGAAACAACCTCCTTGACCTCAACCGCAGCACCGTCTTACTTGACACATCCCCAGAGGCAAGGGAATCAGAGCAAAGATGAACTATTGGGACCTCATCAAAATAAAAAGCTTCTTTACAGCAAGGGAAACAATCAATAAAACTAATAGGCAACCGATGGAATGGGAAAAGATAGTTGCAAATGACATTTCAGATAAAGGGTTAATATCAAAATCTATAAGGAACTCACCAAACTTCACACCCGAAAAACAAACAATGCAGTGAAGAAATGGTGCAGAAGACATGAACAGACACTTCTCCAAAGAGGACATCCAGATGGCCAACAGACACATGAAACGATGCTCAGCATCCCTCCTCATCAGGGAAATAACAATCAAAACAACAAATCAAAACAACACTGAGATACCACCTCACACCTAAAGTGGCTAAAATGAGCAAATCAGGAGACCATAGATGCTGGTGAGGATGTGGTGAAACGGGCACCCTCCTCCACTGTTGATGAGAATGCAAACGGGTGCAGTCCCTCTGGAAAACAGTGTGGCGTTTCCTCAAAAAATTAACACTAAAACTCCCCTATGACCCAGCAGTAGCACTGCTAGGAATTTACCCAAGGGATACAGGAGTGCTGATGCATAGGGGCACATGGACCCCAATGTTCATAGCAGCACTCTCCACAATAACCAAACCATGGAAACAGCCTAAGTGTCCATCAACTGATGAATAGATCAAGAAGATGTGGTTTATCTATACAATGGAATACTACATGGCAATGAGAAAGAATGAAATCTGGCCATGTGTAGCAACATGGATGGACCTTGAGGGTGTTATGCTGAGCGAAATAAGTCAGGCAGAGAAGGACAAATATCATATGCTTCCACTTACAGGAGGATTAGGAGAAACATAACAGAGGACCATGAGGAAGAAGAAAGGGAAAAATAGTTGGAGAGAGCGAGGGAAGCAAACCATGAGAGACTCTTGAATACTGAGAACAAACTGATGGGGGGTGGGGAGGGGGATGATGGGCATGGAGGATGGCCTTGTTGGGATGAGCAATGGGGGTTATATGGAATCCAACTTGACAATGAACTATGAGAGAAAATAAACAAATAAATAAAGTTTCCCTAGGTGATTTTAATGTACAACCAACAGTGCAAACCACTGATTTAAGGGAGTGTGAGATATAACTTCACACTCACTAGGATGGCTAGTATTACAACAAACAAAATGGAATGTAATGCATGCTGGTGAGCAGGTGGAGAAATTAGAACCCTGTGCGTTGCTGGTAAGAATGTAAAATGGTGTAGCCTTGTGGAAAACAGCATGGAGGTTCCTCAGAAAATGAAACATAGAATTACCGTATGATTCAGCAACTCAACTTCTAGCTATATACCTGAAAGAAGTGAAAACAGACTTGAGCAGGTATTTGTACACTCATACCAATAGCTAAAAGATGGATGAAACCCAAGCATCCATCAAGAGATGAATGAACAAAACACACACACGTGTGCATGCGCGTGCACACATACGCACACACACACGCCCACGCACATAACAGAATATTATTCAACGCTAAAAAGGAAGACAATTTTGACATATGCTACAATATGGATGAACCTTGAGGATATTATGCTACATGATACAATATTTCTTACTGTAGAATTCACTTACACGAGGCACCTGGAGTAGTCGAAGTCGTGGAAACAGAAAGGAGAATGGTGGTTGCCAGGGACCGGGGAGAGGAGAATGGGAAGTTAGTGTTTAAGAGCGTAGGAATTTGAGGCTGGAAAAATGAAAAAGTTCTAGAGCCAGATGGTGGTGATGGATGCACAACAATGTGAAATGTACTTATTTAAATGTTTATTTCTTTATTGTGAGGGAGGGAAGGGACAGAGAGGGAGAGAGAGAATCCTAAACAGGCTCCACACTCAGTGCAGGGCCATCCCAACATGGGGCTAGATCTCAACACCTTTGACATGACCTGAGCAGAAATTAGGAGCCAGACACTCAAATGACAGAGCCACCCAGGCGTTCTGACAATGTGAAATGTACTTAAAGCCTCTGAACTCCCTGCTTACAAACTGGTTAAACTGGTAGATCTTATTTTTGTGTGTGTATTTTACCACAGTAGAAAGAGACGTCCTTTTCAAGAATGGGTATCTGACCCAATTCGCACCAATGACATGGGGGAGATATGTCCTGGAGGGCTTCTGGGAAATATTTCTCATCCTTGGACGAAAGCTGCGGGACAAGATGCTCTCTATGGTTTCTCTGGACTCGACATCTGGGTCTCTGCAGCTCTCGTACGACCAGCCTAGGAGGAAGCCAACACCCAAGCCAGCAGATGGATGGAAAGGTACAGGCCCTTGATGTCATTAGGCTCCTGAGCCAATGGAATAGGAAGTCAGTCCTATCTTAGGTTTTTTTTTTTTTAATTTTTTTTCAATGTTTGTTTATTTCTGAAAGAGAGAGAGAGAGAAAGACAGAGAGTGAGTGGGGGAGGGGCAGAGAGAGAGGGAGACACAGAATCTGAAGCAGGCTCCAGGCTCTGAGCTGTCAGCACAGAGCCCGACGCGGGGCTCGAGCTCATGAGCTATGAGAGCATGACCTGAGCTGAAGTCAGACACTTAACGAACTGAGCTGACTTCCGACACTTAACTGACTGAGCCACCCAGGGTTTTTATTTATTTATTTGTTTGTTTGTTTGTTTTTAATTATTTTAATTTTTTTTTGAGAGAGATAGACAGACAGCGTGAGCAGGGGAGGGGCAGAGAGAGGGAGACACAGAATCCGAAGCAGGCTCCAGGCTCTGAGCTGTCAGCACAGAGCCCGACACGGCGCTCAAATCCACAAACCGTGAGATTGTGACCTAAGCCAAAGTCGGACGCTTAACCGACTGAGCCACCCAGGAGCTCCTTTTTATTTATTTTTAAAAATGATTATTTATTCGTTTTGAGAGAGAGAGGGAGAGTGAGAGAGAGAGATAGCATGTGAGTGGGAGCAGTGGAGGGGCAGAGAGAGAAGGAGAGAGAGAGAATCCCAACAATGGGCTTGATATTGAGAACATTGAGACCATGACCTGAGCTGAAATCAAGAGTCAGATGGTATTTTTATTTTTTAATTAATTAATTAATTTTAAAATGTTTATCCAAGTTAGTTAGCATGCAGTGCAGTAATGATATCAGTAGATTCCAGTGATTCACCCCCAGGTATAAAACCCAGTGCTCATCCCTACAAGTATCTTCCCAATGCCCCTCACCCATTTAGCTCATCCCCCTACCCCCACCCCTCCAGCAACCCTTAGTTTGTTTAAAAGTCTCATGTTTTGTCCCTCTCCCTATTTTTATATTATTTTTGCTTCCTGCATGAGTGAGATCATATGATATTTGTCTTTCTCTAATATCACTTAATACAATATGCTGTAGTTCCGTCCACATTTGCTGCAAATGGCAAAGAATTTCATTCTTTTTGATTGTCAAGGAATACTCCATTGTATACATATACACACCACATCTCCTTTATCCATTCATCCGTCCATGGACATTTGAGCTGTCTCCATACAGACAGCTCAGTTCGTTAAACGTCTGACTTTGGCTCAGGTCATGCTCTTATTTTCAGAAATAAGACAACAGACCTAGAATAGAGTCACATGCTAAGCCCATGTCACCAAACTGAGACTTAATTGAATTCTAGGGTTGGTCTCTCCCAGAAATGGAATCTTAAAAATCGGCCAATCAGGAATCACCTGGTCAGCACTCATGAGGTCCTCTGCCTGATAGACCCCTGCCATCTGCCAAAGGAAAGTGACCCTGTCGCAACCAATCTGCCTTTGTGCTGGTATCATTTCCTTCTTCCCGCTTCCTCCTGCCTATAGAAGTCTTTCATTTTGTTCAGCTCCTCAGAGAGAGAGAGGGAGGGAGAGAGAAAGAGAGAGAGCGAGAGCGAGCGAGCGAGCGAGAGAGAGAGAGAGAGAGCCTAAGCAGGGAAGGGGCAGAGAGAGAGGGGTGCAGAGGATCTGAAACAGGCTCCAGGCTCTGAGTTGTCAGCACAGAGCCCAACTCGGGGCTTGAACCCATGAGCTATGTGATCATGACCTGAGCCAAAGTCAGGAGCCCAACCGACTGAGCCACCTAGGCGCCCCAATAAAAGATTTTTTAAAGGAATTTGCCTCCTGCAGGGAAACCCAAACATAAAGAGCTAGAAGTAAAAAATTATAATGTCTCCTTCTTCTAGCTGCTTTCCTTTCCACATCCAATCCCATCCCACAAACATATCTCCCATGAACCGTTTAATATGTAACTGTCCACACTTTAAAAACTCTTATAATATATAAAGAGATACATATGTCCCTTTCTCAAATGTCTGTTGATTACTCTATCCATGCTAGGCATAGTTGTAGGTGATGAGAAGGCAATAGCAAATAAGACAGGGTCATGGAATTAGTTTTCCAGAAGGAGGACATGGGCAGGAAGCATGGGAACCAATAAAGAATTTCAGATTGTGCTAAGGCATCTGAAAAAAAGAAAGCAGGGTAAGAGGGTAGAGAGTGATGTGGGTTGGTGGAGTGCCAGGGTAGGTAGGAGAGGGCACATCGGAGCTGAACGACAATGAGCTGGAGAGGTGAAGGTCTAGGGAAAGAGCATTCCAGTCAGAGTACCATCACTCATTTAGTCATAATTTCCCTGTTGATGGAGAGTTAGGTTGTCTCTGCTTTGGAGCTACTGTAAAAATAGAAGAAAGGACAGGTTTTTACACTCGTGTTTGTATTTCTGCAGCAAGCATTTCTGGGAGTGCCCACGTCACCTCAAGTGTCCGTCTGTGTGCACACATTTTCTTTTTTTTTTTAATGTTTTAAATTTTTAAATTTAAATTTAAATTTTTTATTTTTTTACAAATAGTTTATTGTCAAGTTGGTTTCCATATAACACCCAGTGCTCATCCCCACAAGTGCCGTCCTCCATGCCCATTTCCCCCCTCCCCCCCACATCCATCAGTCCTCAGTTTGTTCTCTGCATTCAAGTCTCTCATGGTTTGCCTCTCTCCCCTTCCCCCACTATTCCCTCCCTTCTTCTCCCCCACGGTCCTCCGTTAAGTTCCTCCTAATCCTCCTATACATGCAAACATATGTTATTTGTCCTTCTCTGCCTGACTTATGTTGCTCAGCATAACACCCTCAAGGTCCATCCACGTTGCTACACGAGCGCCAGATTTCATTCATTCTCATTGCCATGAGAATGGCATTCCATTGCATTGTATAGATAAACCACATCTTCTTGATCCATTCGTCCGTTGATGGACACTTAGGCTCTTTCCACGTTTTAGCTATTGTGGAGAGTGCTGCTGTGAACATTGGGGTACATGTGCTCCTATGCCTCAGCATTTCTGTACCCCTTGGGTATGTGTGCACACATTTTCATCCATTAAACCCTGGGATGGCCGTGAGTTTCCATATCAGCCCCGTGTCTGGAACCATAAAAAGATAAACTTTCAGATTAAAGAAACAAAGTGCCGTGTGGAAATCTAAAAGGTATAGGTGCTGAGATCCTGATTCGTTTCATTTGTTTTTACTTTTAAGTTTGTTTATTTATTTATTTATTTACTTATAGAGTGAGGGAGAGGGACAGAGGGAGAGACAGACAGAGAGTGGGAATCCTAAGCAGGCTCAATGCTTGAGGCAGAGCCCAAGGGGGTCTTGGTCTCACAACTGTGAGATCATGACCTCAGAGGAAATCAAGAGTCTGATGCTTAATGCACTGAGCCACCCAGGCGCCCCATTTTACTTTTTATTTTAGAGAAAGAGTGCGACCAGGGGAGTGGGAAGAAGAAGAAGAAGAAGAAGAAGAAGAAGAAGAAGAAGAAGAAGAAGAAGAAGAAGAAGAAGAAGAAAAAGAGAGAGAGGTAGAGGGAGAGAGAGAGAGAGAGGGAGGGAGAGAGAATCCCAAGCAGGCCCCATGCTCAGCTTGGAGCTCAACATGGGGCTCCATCCCACATCCCTGGGATCATGATTGGAGCTGAGATCAAGAGTCAGATGCTTGACCAACCCTGATTCATTTTAAAGGCAGAATAACTAAAGGAGGAGAGGAAGAGAGCAGAGAACGAAAGAGCGAGAACACTTAGAAGTGCCAGCTGGTGGTGCTAACGTTGGAAGATGAGAATTCTCCGTCCTGGAATGGCTCACATCTTGAACGAGCATGGCGTGAAGCAAAGGGCTTGTCAGGCTAACCCTTTGTGTGCACCACAGCAAAAAGCAGGAGGTTCTTGGGAAAACTTTCTCTTAAAGCTGAGAGTCGGTCTCAATAGCCCTAAATGAGCATAAAAGGGCAGTATTGTCTGAAACTCTTCAGTGATGCACTGATTCATTTATGAAACATTTGTTAAGCACGTTTTCTATGCCAGGCATCATACTGAGCATTGGGAATATAAAGAAAATGAAGACTCTGACCTGAAGTCGTTCAATCTTAGCACAAAAGCAATTCTCAAGAAAAGCCTCTCACTTTTCTTTTGGAGCCGTGCCTCAACCCTGGCGGGTCAAGGCTTCTGAAAACCAATGGAGTGGATTCTTTCCTGAATTTCCCATAATTATCTTCTTCAGGGACTTGGCAGTTAATGAAATCAACTGCTTTTATAAGCTGTGGTCTCAGCAGTTTTTGTCTTTGTCTCTAGAAAAAGCCGCAGGCACAAAGACAGCGCTAATTTAATTAGTGTGAAGGACTACCTAAGAGGGATCCATCCCCTGATGCCCTATGGTTGATCCATATTGAAGTATGGCATCCAGTGACAAAGCAGTTGAAAGTCAATGTGGTCCACTCTTTGAGTCAGATGCTTGTGCTGACATTTTTTAAGGAGTAGGTTAGGGAGTGCCAATCTCCAATGAGAAGGCACTTTATTTTGGACACACGGTATTTTCGTCTTGTTGTGAATAGAAAATAAAAATATTTATCTCACTCAATAGCAATGCAGGTCTCCCTTGTATGAAGTTCTGAGTTTTTATATCAGTTGTTAATAACTTCTTAGTAAACCTGAGGGCAAGCACTTAATACCAACTTTAAAGTGGGACACTCCCTGTTTTTAAAGTTTATTCTGAGAGAGAGAGAAA
Source organism: Proteles cristata cristata (assembly GCA_017311185.1). Classification (NCBI taxonomy): domain Eukaryota; kingdom Metazoa; phylum Chordata; class Mammalia; order Carnivora; family Hyaenidae; genus Proteles; species Proteles cristata. The sequence continues at coordinate 92,438 of JAESUZ010004752.1, forward strand.
GAGAGGGGGTAGAAAAGTGTGTGTATGAACTGGTGAGGGGCAGAGAGAGAGGGATAAAGAGAATCCCAAACAGGTTCAGTGCTGTCAGTGCAAAGCCTGAGGTGGGGCTTGGTCTCAGGAACCAATTGTGAGATCAAGACCTGAGCGGAGATCAAGACACCTACACTTAACTGAGTGAGCCACCTAGGAATCCCTAAAGTGGGACGCTCTTAAGAAAGATTCAAATAGGTCTTCAGAGAACTATATTTAGGCTGTAACCTGAACTTTGTATTAATCAGGGGAATATATCATCTGTCATGGAAAAAAAATCAATGTCCCGAAAATTTCAGGGAGTATGGACCACATATCTAAAGTTAAACTTAAAGCCAGCCTGGTTATAATGGAGGTCTCTGTTTTTTTTGACATTTACAGTACTTTATATCCCGAGTGTTCTGAGTTAAAGAAAAAAACATTGATGAAAATTGCTAGTTTAATATTAAACACAATTTCAAACCACTTTAGCATAGGATTTGTTTTGAAAGGTACCTGACAGCTTTGTTTTCGAGCTGACTCATGAGGCGGGATTCTCTTTTATCTTTAAAGTACAGATATTTTAAAATTTCAATTCATACCTAGATCTAGATTTTGGACTTTAACATAAGGTTGTTAGGAGACATCTCTTCTCTGTGTGTCTGTGCCTTTACTCTGTAATTTGTGGCAGGTTAGTTGCATGCTGTCTAGACTCCTTGGAGAAAAATATTAGCAATAGGTGAATTACAGGAAATTAACAGGTACTCTGAAGAACGTTGTTTTCCTACTTCATGTAATTGGGTCTAAGTATTTATTTTTTGCCTCCCCCCACCCCCATGTTTACCTCAACGCTCAAGCTCACAGTCAGCGTTGAGTGCGAGTCAGTTAATAAAGCACTACGGGAATACTTGAGCAAATCCCATCATTCAGAAGAAAACCACTTCACCTAATGGTGCATAAAGAAGCTGGACGCACCCAAAAAAAAAAAAAAAAAAAGAAAAGAAAAAAAACTCAAAACAAAAAACAACAAAAGAACCTTACTAGGTGACTACGGCTGGATACATCTTGGGATACAGGAATCCTCTGTTTGATTTTCAAAGCCCTTGGCCGGGAGGAGGGAGGGATGGAAAAGTTTGGGTGAAGGCTTTAAATGACTAGTCAAACAGACGGTGAGTCATTCCAAGTTTCCACTTAATAATCCCCTCTGCCGGGGCAGAGCCTGGGCCCGAGCGCTTTACGAGGCACACTGCAGTTTACGTTGGCCTGTCTCACGGTTTTATCCTCTTCCACCAAATGAAGACATAAAACGCAAGACGCGCTTGGAAATGTAGGGCAAATTCTGGCTGGGGGCGGGGAGGAGGAAGGTGGGAAGGAAGAGAAGGTAGGGGCCCTAGGGAGGCGGAGAACGCAGAAACTGGTGACACGAGAAGGAAGGAATTCCAGGAGCTGAGAGCCTTGTTTGGCGCGTTAGAACTGCTCTCCGTTTCTCCGCACCCTGTGCCCCACGGGGCGGCGTGGACCAAACCTGCGGCTGAAGAGTCACGCAAGGACTCGCCCTCATCCCTGCCCCCACCCGGTGACAGGTGGGGCCGCCGAGCAACTATCGGACCGCCGCCTCCCCGCGCTGCCTGCCGGGAGCCGGAGTCGCTTCCGGTTGCTCTGGAGCCCCGAACTCCCACTCCCGTCGGCCCATGGGAAAACCGCAGCGGGGTCGCGCGGGGGCTGCCGGAACTCGTAGTTCCGTCTGCCGCCGTGGTTCATAGCCAGAAACGGGGACGGACAGGGCGGAGAACTACCGAGGCGAAGGTACGGGTGGCGGGGAGGGGTCAATCGGCGCCGGCGTAGGGCTGGCGCTGAGGCGGTCCGAGGTGGTTGGGGTTGGGTGGGAGGAGATCCGCTCGCACACACGAGGAGGGTTGAGCTGGTGCCGCCGTTGTCGTCGCGAGTGCGGAGTTGGGACTGGAGCCTTCGCCGCGACGACCCCGGGGATTGTGTCGCTAGCCCCCGGTCCCCCTGCCTCGCCGCTTCGTCGGGTCAGCGCGGCCTGCTCCTGCCCGGCCCGTCGCCCCCGCCTCCATTTCCCGCCCTCTCTTTACCACACACACGGCCCCCCCGATCATGGATCCGGGCAGTGGTGGCGGCGGCGGCGGCGGCGGCGGCGGCGGCGGGAGCAGCAGCAGCAGCGACTCGGCGCCCGACTGCTGGGACCAAGCGGACATGGAAGCCCCCGGGCCGGGCCCTTGCGGTGGCGCCGGCGGCCCGGCGGCGGCGGCGACCGAGGCCCAGCGTGAGCCCCTCAGCGCGGCCTTCAGCCGGCAACTCAACGTCAACGCCAAGCCCTTCGTGCCCAACGTCCACGCTGCCGAGTTCGTGCCGTCCTTCCTGCGGGGCCCGGCCCAGCCGCCGCCGCCCCCAGCTGGCGCCGCCGCCCCCAACCACGCAGCCGGCAGCGGCGCTGGAGGGCCTGCGGGTAAAGGGCCGGGCCGCGGGGCAGGTGCGGGGTGCAGCCGGGCTGCGGGGACGGGAGCGGCCGGCCTGAGTCCGGAGGCCTTCCCTCCCGCCCCCCGCCTCGGGGAAGGGGCCGGGTCGGGGTGGGGTGGGCTCGGGCGGCGCGCCCCGCTGGGCCCGGCGGCACGTGGGGCGCTGACAGCCCTGGGTGGGGCGACCCGGGGCCGGGGAGGCGGCCTGCGCGGGGAGGCCGCGGCGGAGGGCCGGGCGGGGCGGGGGTGGCGTGCGGGGGGACACCCGCGGGGGGGCCGCTCCTGCCCCGGGGGGAGGGGACCGCGGTCCCCCGCTGGGACTGAGGAGCGTATGGGACGCAGAGGGGGCCGCGCGGCCGGTCAGTGCCACGAGGCCTAGAAGCGGGGACAGATGGAGCCCGGAGTGGGTCGGGGCGGCGCTGAGACCGCCGAGGAGCTGGGGAGGGCGAGTGCTCGAGTTTCCCCTTCACCTTAGGGCGAGGCGAGAGCGCGTCTCTTGCTGCAATTTCTAGTATTGAGACTGTAATTACGTTTTAAGTATCTGTGACACGGAACCGTCCTGAAGGAATCCCAAGATGCATTGCAGGCGTGTGATCCGGCAGAAACTGTTGGCTATCAATACAAAGATCTTTTTCACCCGTAGCGTTTGTAAGCCTGCGAAGTTCACAGAGTGTCACAAAGTTAGAGTTCCTCACTTAGCATTCGTGTGTCGGGAAACCAGGTTGACTTGTGTGGCCTTTTTCTCAAACCGGGGCTCGGGCTTTTCTCCTTAGTGACACGTTTAGAATTTTCGTTGTTACAGTCGTTTGCCTTTATTCGGGTTGCTTGGTACAGAAGTCGCGCTTTCCCTCTGTTCCCGTGTCAGTAGTGAATCTCTTCATACACTTGAGCTTTTGTTAGAACGTGATAGTCGTCATGTGCCGTTTTCGTCGTCGCCAGTAGGCATTCTTCCTGTGGTTTCAAGTTGAGTCGGGTCTTTACAATCTTCCTGTATATTCTGCGCCAGCGGTGGCATGCTTTCAGGAGCTGATTTAGAAGAACGTGGACTTTGTACGTCCCATATAAAGGCGCTTACTTTAGGAACCGTCGGTATCTAAAGACAAAAAAAAAGGGAAAAGGTGCAGCGTCCTTCCCATTACTTAACCAGGGCGTTGGGGACTGGGTCCTGGATGTTGCTGGCAATTTGCGAGTGACAGCAGATCGTTGACTTCTCTTTAAAGTTCTGTGTTGTGGCATGTCTGAGTGGACATCGTAAAAGTGCTCTGCGAGGTTAGTTTCTTCAGAAACTTTTACTGTATTTTCTCTTTGGAAGCAAAAAGAGAGTTTGGAGAAATACTTCTGCAAAGTATGTGTGTGAGCACAGAGTTTGGATTTGGGTGGCTTCATTGGCTGATGTTTATTTGTATGAGTGGTTGATGTTTTCCTTTTGAGTAAGGAAATTCAACCATTATTACTTATTTAGTAAGGTAGGTAGGTAGGTAGGTAGGTAGCTTAGATCAAGCCATTTTGGCTGCTGAAACTAGTTCATTATTTCCCCATACTTCAGCATGCAGATTGCTTTTATCCAGCCATTTTCTCTTTTGAGCCTCCCTCCTCCCTCTGAAGCCGCCAGCACCGCTTGGGCTACACCTAGCGCTCCTTTTACATCCTCTGAGGCCGGCAGCCATCAGCGGACAGCCATCCTTAGGCAGTGGTCAGGAATGATGGTCATTGTGAGTGACTTCGTATGCTGGGGGACTGGCTCTTCTCTTCCTGATATTTGCCAGTTTCAGCCTCACTCTTGACCCTTTCTCTGGCACCGCCAGGAGTCGGAGATGTAAAAGACTGCGGGGAAGTTGTTGGTAAGAAAATTCCCTACATTGTGGTCGGTTTTTTCTGTCTTTTTTTGTAAATCAGAAACCTATTTTGAAGTTACTGACTTTATCCGCTGCTTCTACAAAACGCCTGTTACTGTTAAGGCATAATCCTCCATAGGATATCTATTTAGACAAAAATGGATTTTCTAAGCTGAGGTCTAGAGTTATGTGGGACTGTTGGATCGCATGCTCCAGCCCATTCAGGTCCATAAAATAACCACCATCAGAGCAGGGAACCGGGCTTGGAAGAAGCAGGAGAAAAGTTGAAAATAGCACTTGGATTGAAATTTACAAAGTGGGACCCATAAAGTTTGCACGTTTTTTCATAGGGAGGAAATAAGTCAGTAGGGCTAGCCTACCACTTCTTTTGTTGTTAAGCCGTAGCTGAAATTTGTGGTGGGTGTGTTTTTAAACTAAATACCAGGAGAGCTGTTGAAGGAGTCTAGGGGTAGAGCACTCGAATGAATGACTTATAAAATATATGTTATTTCTCCCCCCAAAACAGGCTAGATCACTTTTTTCTTCCTTTCTTTTTCTCTATCTCTCTCTCTCTTTTTTTTTTTTTTTGAAAATACTTTCAGTGGTGCCTTGAGCAAGAGGAGGAAGATGCTTTTGCCCCAAGTGTCATTCACCTTTCTGGAAGGCTGCTACTTAGGCCTGTTTCTGGCCCTCACAAGGACCAGAACTTGGGATTCAGTGTTGACCTCAGATCTCTTTGAAAATTTAATACAGGTTTCCAAAGGAACGATTAAGTAGAACCCATTTAAGTGTAATTAAGTATAATTCATGTAAGTGTAATTCCCTACATATCCAAGTGCATTGGCTAAACGATGCCCCTTAAAGTGGAGTCCCTGAAATGAATCAAAATGAATACGACAGGGGTTACTTGTATTAAAACTACTGTTTTCTCCCATTGAACGAACATATAGTTCCAGTTTGCATCTAATTCAGTTTTTTCTTTGTGAAATGAGAAATCGATTTAGTGGCGGTGATCAGGGTTACTTGGTGTCTTGGGGCTGCTATGACAAAGCAGTGCAGACTGGGTGGCTTTTAAACCACAGAAATTTGTTACTGGCAGGTCTGCAGGCTTGGAGTTTGAGGTCAGGGTTCCGGCCTAGACAGAGAGCCCTCTACTGGGTCGCCAACTGCGGACGTTTGTGGACGCAGCCCCAAGGGGCAAGAGAGGTCTCTGGGACTTCTTTTTTTTCCCCTTTAATGAAAGCATTAATCCCATTGTGAGGGCCCCACCTTCCTGACTTCGGGCATCCCAAAGACCCCGCATAATTTTATCACATTGGGCATTAGGATTTCAACATAGGAATGCAGGGGGTAGGGGGGACACAGATATTCAGACCATACATAGCGCTTGGACTTTTAGAACGGAGAGAGCTTCTAAAATAGGGGTGTACCTAGCCCACCCTCAGCACCTCTCAAAACTCTGCCAGTAACAGCAGCCCGGAATAAAGCCAGCAGCCCTCAGTAGGCCCTCAGGAGGAGGAATTGTCTCCCAGATGTTGTACTTTGTCTTGTGGAACTTGAATTTTAAAGAGAAATGTTCTGTTTTGTAGTGTTTGCATTTCACTGAGTATATTTTCGTAGGGGAAGGATTTTCTTTTTTTTAATGATTGAGCTCTAACTCATCATAAAATTCACCTTTTAATTTTTCCCAATGTTTATTTCTTTTTGAGAGGGAGAGGGTGTCCGAGCAGGGGAGGGGCACAGAGAGAGGGAGACACAGAATCCAAAGCAGGCTTCAGGCTCTTAGCTGTCCACACAGAGCCTGATGGGGATTCTCGAACCCATGAACCTTTAGGTCATGACCTGAGCCGAAGTCAGATGCTTAACTGACTGAGCCACCCAGTGGCCCTAAAATTCACCACTTGGTGGATGCTTGTTAATCACTAGTCTCTCACAGGTGACCTGTTCTGAGCCACCAGAGTGAAGATGGAGAATAAAAGTAATAGTTGTTTTATCCAGAAGAGCTCTTACACTTTATTTACTAAACAATACCTGTTGAAACTGATAGATAGGTTTCTGTAGAAGATAGATAAGGTTCTTATGATGTATTTTTTCATTTTCTTTAAGACTGAAATGCTTGCAAAAACAATTCTAAAGGGTTTTTCAGGCTTTGATGGGCTAGTAAATGGAATAGAGTAAGCAGAGGAAATCAGGGAAGAATATTGTTAGGGGAGTGTGACTTCTTTTGCTACTGAGTTTTCTACCTGGATGTTACTCTTCTTACCTTGACTTACTGATTACTAGACTACTAGATTTGGACTCTTCTTTTATGATTTTACATGCTGGATTGGCTGGTGCGTGGGGATTAACGGAACAAGCGAGGCATCAACTAGTGCTGTGCCGTGCTGAGCAGCTTTTGAAACTGTTGAATGTTTGGGAAGAAACCTGCCTTCTTTGGGCAGGTTTTATTTAGTGTAGATAATACGTAACTTACTGCATTCTTCCGTCCTTTGCTTATTTTCCACCTTTTCTGGAAATGTACTCCGTGAAAAGACAGCAGTTAAAATCTATCATGCGGGTTAGGGAAATGGAGAGGACAGATTTTTAAGCCTTAGTTTTGCTTGCTTTTGTTTACTGGGGAGGAAAATGGCTTAAAGTGTTAAAATAGTATTGTCTTTCTGGTTGAAAAAGAAAGGAATGAAAAAGAGATTTGATAACCTTTTGGGGTGAGTTAGCAGAATTAGAATGGAATGTTTGGAGCCAGGAATCTGGTTTTGCTTAGATATACAGCAGTTAAGGAACAAACGTTTGCCTGCCTGCAGAACACAGGATGCTCGGCGAGGCACTTGAAGGGATGTCACCAAGATGACTAAGTTGTGATTCCTTAAGGAGCCTAGAAAGTGATCAAATACCCATTTTACGCTCATGGGAGACACAAGGAAGTAAGAGGGCCCTTGCCACCTTGGAGGGCTTGGAGGGCTTTCAAGGCTCAGAGGGGGAGTTGTGCATAGATTTCCCTACGTAAATGATTGCAGCCTTGTCATCCTAATCATAAAACTAAAGCTCTCTTTTCCGTCAAGTGTTTTCTTTGTGTGTGTGTATGTGAATACCTGGGTTTTTTTTTTTTTTAATGTTTTATTTCTGAGAGAGAGAGACGGCGTGAGCAGGGGAGGGGCAGAGAGAGAGGGAGACACGGAATCTGAAGCAGGCTCTAGGCTCTGAGCTGAGCTGTCAGCACAGAGCCCCACATGGGGCTTGAACCCACGAACCGTGAGATCATGACTTGAGCTGAAGTCAGACGCTTAACAGACTGAGCCACCCAGGTGCCCCAACCTGGGGATTTTTTGGATTGAGATATAGTTCACATGTACAGTTCCCCTTGTGTTTCTGTATTTTGTTAAGTTTGTTAGGAACTTGCTAGAGTAGAGCATTGGTTATCTTTTATTAATTGAAGGATAGTTGATGCACCACGTTACACTAGTTTCGGGTGCACAGTGTGGTGGGCCCCTCAGCAGTCACCACACTGCCGTACCGTTGACTACGGTCCCGTGCTATGCCTGGCGTCCCCGTGAGCATCACTTTTCTTTTCACACCACTCGCTGTGGCTTTCGTATCAAGCAGCAGTGAGTCCGGCAGCCCTGGTGGCGTGTCTGTCGGGCCTGTTGATGTCGGATTGCGCCGTTCCGTGCACAGTTCTTAACAAATCCTTGGGAAGCAAGAATTTGGCCACTAGTTGAAGGTTCTTGATTGTTCTGAGGTCCTTAGCCTCCTTTTTTAACTGCAGTCATTGATTGGTACCAAAGCTGCTTACAAGTTGTGTCTTTGTTTTCAGTAGATTTTAACAAAGCATGGCTGGGCTGTAGATGTATTTGGTTTTTTCAAAAATGGCTTTGTTTGTCTCGGTGCTCCCACTTGAACCAGATCCCCACCGTAATTCTACTTTCAAAGTGAGCAGAACACTTAGTAAGGATTTTCTGAGCGTCTTTCGCTAGCCTGGCCCAAGAGTGGTGACACCAAATTTCGAACCGCACGCTGACTTGGTAAAGGTATGTCCCTTCACTTGAAACAAAGTGCATACCTTAAATGTCAGTGGGGTGTTTCCTGCTTGACTATTTCTGGAGAGGTCCAGCAGGTTGCCGTGCTAGTGAGTGGTCTGTGGCCATTGCCTTTGGGTAGTTGATTTGGGTTGCATCTAGGTGCTTTCCTCTTATCTTTGTACCTTACTGGGGCTGTCTGAAATGGTTTTACTGTATGTATTTTAAGTATACCTCAAGTCGTTTTTGAAGTAGGTGGGATACAACTCATAGATGTGTGTTTGAGGGTTGTTTGAAAACCATAGTGGGATTTTACTCTCAGAGAGAGCCTGGTCTGGCCTTGCTTTAGGGACTAAATAAATAGGACCTTGGAATGTTAGGGCTGGACATGACCCGAGCAGTAATACGGTTGCCTTTTGGGTAAAGTACTAAACTGTTGATGGATAAAGAAATGAAGCCTAGAGATGCTAAGTGAATGCAAAAGGTCTCTCACAGCTTTAATGATTGGTTGATTCTGGAATCCACATTTGCTAACTGCTAGTTCAGTGCTCTCTGCACATACCCCACTGTTTAATAATGGAGTAGAGGCTGTTCCTACAGGTGATAGTACAGCCAGCATGGGTCTGTCTTCTTACTTGGGAATTTGCCTTCTGTTTCATTGTTAAGTTTTTGTAATTATTATGGGGCTCTGGAATGATTGTTGTAATAGTAAATTTACTGAGTGGTTACCATTTGCTTAATGTGCCCTTACCTTTACTCTACTCTCTTGAGGTATAGGTACTGTTAAAGCATCTTACTGGTAAAAAAGGCCCAGAGAAGCTAAATAAATTAGCAAAGTGACATCCATGAATAAATGGAGGAACTAGGATTAGAATCTAGGTCTGATTTCAAAGTTTATTCTAGGGGCACCCGGGTGGGTGGCCCCGTCGGTTAAGCGTCCGGCTTTGGCTCAGATCATGATCTCACTGTTCGTGGGTTTGAGCCCCACGTCAGGCTCTGTGCTGACAGCTTGGATCCTGGAGCCTGCTTTGGATTCTGTGTCTCCCTATCTCTCTGCTCCTCCCCGCTCATGTGAGCGCCCGCTCGCTCTCTCTCTCAAAAATAAACAAACCTTGAAAAAAAAGAAATAATACTTTGAAATTGCTTCTTTATACATTTTAAGAAATGATGACGTAACAGGATTTAATCAGCTCTGGTCACTGCTGTCTGTGACATCGTGGCTTGTCCAGAGTGCTCGATATCAAGGCAAAACCATGGACCTGTGCGTGTGTCCTGCGGGCTCTTGTGTCTGATGTCTGCCTTTCCTGGTTTCTGGCGCCTTCTCTGGGAGACCGTTTCCTCAGTGTGCAGTTTGGGTTAGACTGTGGTCGCCCGGGTGCTGGGGAATTTTGAGTTCCTTACTCAGACCGTACTTCAGCATCTCTTGAATATTGTTTCTCTGAGCCCCCGTTCAAAAGTGGACACAGAGAAGATGGGCTGCACCCGGGGCCTTCCTGGGAATGTGGGACCTCTGTGCAGACTGAGGTGACAGGGCACAGGAAACCGGCCCCGTGGAGACCAAAGGGAAGCTGAGGTTAACTCGGTAGGATCAGCTGTATCTGGTCCGTTCAGGACGTGTGCTGTCCAGCCTGCGGGGACTGCAGGGGCAGAGAACGGACGCTCCGTGTTGCGGAACCGTCGCTCCGGAAGTCTGCCCTGTCCTGGGGAACCAGACGGACACGTGCACGCACCTGTACTTGAAGGCAGGGTCCTAGCCTGGAAGGGCTTCACCAGGGATCGTTAGCCTTCAGGTGGTGGGCTGGCCAGGGAGTGTGATAAAAGTGGGAGATCGGGGTGCCTGCGGGGCTCAGTCGGTTAAGCGCCCACTCTTGATTGTGGCTCAGGTCATGATCTCATGGTCCTGTGATCGAGCCCCGCGTCGGGCTCTGCGCTGAGCTTGTGGAGCCCACTCGGCGTATTCTGTCTCTCTCCCCTCTCTCTGCCCCTTCCCTGCTCCCTCCCTTTCTCTCAAAAGTAAATATAAAAAAAGTTTTTTAAAGAAAAAGAAAACACGTAGCTTGAGTTAAAACATGGCTTTCAATCTACCATCTAGCTGGCCTTGACTGACTTGTGCTGTATGATGAGCTAGCAAAGTAGAAGTCTATGTGTCGAAGTCCTTTGATCCATGATCATAGCTTAGTTAGTTATTCAGTTATATTATTGTATTGATTGTATTGATTGATTGATGATTGATGAGCTCCATGCCCAATGTGGGCCTTGAACTCATGACCCTGAGAACAGAGTTTCACACTCTATTGACCGGGCCACCCAGGCTCCCTCCATGATCAGATCTTTTAAAAATATTTATATTCTCTTTAAAAAGGTGAAATCTATGTAACATAAAATTAACCATTTTTTAAAAAAATGTTTATTGTTTTGAGAGAGAATGAGTAGGGGAGGGGCAGAGAGGGAGAGAGAATCCCAAGCAGGTTCCATGCTGTCAGTGAAGAGCCAGGTGCAGGGTTTGAACTCAAAAGCTGTGGGATCATGACCTTACCTGAAATCAACAGTCAGACACTTAACCAACTGAGCCACCCAGGTGCCCGGAAATTAACCGTTTTAGAATGAATAGTTCAGCCAGTGTTCTACAGCCATCTTTTCTGTCTAGTTCCAAGGCATTTGTGCCAGCCTGGAGGGAGACCTGTACCCATTAAGCAGTCACTTCCTGGTCCCCTCTCTTCCTCCCAGCTTCTGACAACCACTGGCCTGCTTTCTGTCTCTATGCATTTACCTATTCTGAACATTTTACGTAAGTGAAATTGTACAACAGGTGATGATCTGTGTCTGACTTATTTCACCAAGGTCAAATTTTCTCTAGTGATTTTAAGATTCAGATTATCATCTGTGTGAAACTATAGGCAGTACTCTAGTGTGACAATGTTCTGGTGAAATCTTTCATTTGTTTTCAAATTTGTGATAATATACCTAGTATCACAGCCAGTTCACTAATCTTCCTTTATCATAAATTATAGTATTACTTTTCCTTTTGATTTGGGGCATCGCAGTTTTACTCACTGATGCACTCTGATAACTTTCCCCCTTTGTTAGAATTGTTCCTCTTTTGAACACTTGACCAGGGTATATTTCTGAACATGGAAACACCATTGGAAAATCTGAAACCGTGATTTTACTCCTCACTCCTTGGGAGGTTTACTGTTCTTTCACTAGCAGATATGAAGTGTGCTGGACTTGAGAAATCACGGTCATGTTTGCTAACCGTGAACAAATGACTTTGGGCCCAGTAGTAGTCTAAGCCCAGGCTCCTTAGTAGCCAGTAATGTCAGGAGGTGATGATATGCAGTATGAACATGATCTGAGTAGAATGAGCTGGAAAAGGTTGCCTGTAAGTGTGTGTGCGTGAGAAGACTGGGTACAAGTATACTGAGAAGTTAAAGTGGTTTTTTTTTTTAATTTATTTTATTTTATTTTATTTTTGAGAATGAGAGAGAGAGAACGAGTTGGGGAGGGGCAGAGAAAGAGGGAAATAGGATCCGAAGCAGGATCATGACATGAGCCGCAGTTGGACACCAACCGACTGAGCCACCCAGGCGCCCCGAGAAGTTTAAATTTAAAAGAACATCTTGCTATATCTGATTATTCTGGTTCATTTTTCCAAAAATAATAGTTCACAAATGTCACTAGCATTGCCGTTATAATGTGATCCATATCTGAATGTGTGGAAAGCTTTTTTCCACCTTGGGAAAGTTGGGTCAACTTACATTGGGGGCCCTTTGATATCATCAGTGTACATGTGAAGCACTGCATTGTTTTTGGTATGTGACTCTCTGTGCCCCGTAAGCTGTACAGACTTAAGGCACACATATGGCGAATGGAGGATGTAGTGAAAAGTAAAAGCAGGAGCACATTTTCAGGGTGCCGTGAGCTGCAGCCACGGAGGCCGTCCCGTGACTGGGCTCGCTGCCCCGAGACGCGCCTCTCCCTCTTCTGCAGTGCTGTGGATGCGTTAGCCTGGGAGCCAGTGCGGGCCCGGGAAGTCAGGGGTGCAAACTGTGTGATGTTGTAAAGGTCAGCCACAGTTGGGGTGTCTAACTGCCTGACAGCAGATCCCACCATCCCTTTCCTGCCTTGCTGACTCAGTTTACTTGCACTGAGTGATTTTTCAGCAGGGGCTCTTTGACGAAGGCAAGTTGGTACTTGCCTAACTTGGAAAAGCCTAGTGGGATTTGTCTGAGTGTCAGACGGGAGTGATGGCAGTTGTCTGTTTCACGGCACTTGGGGCGGGGCGGGGTGGGGGGGAGGGTCTGATGAGTCAGCACACGAGGGCTTGTTAGAAATCAGGCGGAGGTAATGTGGCCCCATCTCCAGCAGCCTGTGGATGCGTGAGCCTTTATGTCCAGTCTGGCCCACGTTTGATACTCAGTCGCGCTGGCTGATAGGGTTGAGTTTGTCCTCGTGCATGTTCGGTTGTAGAGACTCACACGTTGAGTATCTGCTTGGTGCCAGGAGTTACTTAATAGACACCGGACAAATGTATTCCCTTGTTTATTCCTGTCAGGTGGGTGGCATGTCCTGTCCCTAATTCCAGCGAAATAACTGCGTCGCACAGCTTCAGGTGACAAGCCAGCACAGGAAGCGGGGGTCGGCTCAGTGCTTGCCTGTCTGTCCCTTCCAGCGCTCGGGGGGCATAAGGATGTGATTCCCTTAGCACTGCCTGGCTTTCTCTCAAAATGGAGCAATTTGTCCCTTACCCTACCCATAAACTTTTCTTTGAAATGGAAAATGAAGAAAGGTTAATCTGTATTATATCTGAAGTATAATTCCTGTTCCCTTCAAATGATTTTTTTTTCTTATTTTCTGTTAATTTGTTGCTAATCACGTAGGCTGGGGTCACCGTAGACCTTTCACTCTTCCTCCTTCTGTTAGATGAAGCCTCTGTTATCTTTGCACTCACCGCTCCTCCCCAGTCGTACTCTCACTTGTTTACGTGACGTGCTTTCCCGAGGTGGTGGTGGTGGTCCTCCTGGCAGGGGTGTACTTTCCCTCCCTTATCGTCTCTGTGCTACCGTGATCTTCCCAGGTGACACTCAGCATGTCACTTCCTCCTCGGAAAAGGTTGGTTGCCCTTTACCTTTCAGGAACAGGAAATTACTTCCTTAAACACTTCATGTTACTGAAGATTGGGCCCAAAAATTTTTTTTTTTTAATTTTTTTTAATGTTTTATTTATTTCCAAGAGAGAGAGAGACATTGTGAGCAGGGGAGAGTCAGAGAGAGAGGGAGACACAGAATCTGAAGCAGGCTCCAGGCTCTGAGCTAGCTGTCAGCACAGAGCTCAGTGCAGGGCTTGAACCCGCGGATCGTGAGATCATGACCTGAGCCGAAGTCGGATGCTTAGTCGACTGAGCCACCCAGGGGCCCCGGGCCCGAAATTTTCTGGGCTTATAGGTGTTCTGGCGGTGATTTTAACTATGAGCTTTGCAGTTTATGAACACCTTACTCTTTATTGATTGGTGTGCAGAATTCGGGTGGCTTCAAATTCTCTGATACCTTTGGTATCTTGGAGATTTTTTGAAGCAAGGGCACTTTGATACTGGGGTATCATTTAGATATAAAAAATAAACTTACAGATTTGGGTGTCAGTGTAGATTTCTCCTCCACCTCTTCCGCTGATGTCATAAGTAGATTTGTAGTGTGACAGCTGTAGAAACGGGATTGTGGTTTGATCTCAGAATTCTAATACAGGACAAAACTGGCATTGTAATTACCTTTTCTGAGGCGTTGTAAGGGATCATTTGCATTTCAAGGACTTTATGTTACTGTCCTTTTTATTTTATTGATATCAAATAGAATTGATTCAAAGACCTTGAGGAGAACACAGGTGATTATAGAATCTTAAATAGAGCTAATCATAGACTTCTTGGGCTGCAGCTTCCAGGAGAGTCTAGAGAAATAATGGATATTGGTTAGGCAAAATCTGATTAATTTGATCAGCACTGGGTTGCACATTGCTTTTATAATACCTTTGAAGGAAAAGTTGTATGAAACAAATTGAGAGAATAATTACGCCTTTAAGAATATGTTTCAGTTAATGAAAATGTTTTTAAATTGTCCATAATCAGATTTTTATTTTATTTTATTCTATTTATTTTTAAAAATTTTTTAATGTTTTATTTATTTTGAGAGAGAGAGAGAGACAGCGTGAGCAGGGGAGGGTCAGAGAGAGAGGGAGGTACAGAATCCGAAACAGGCTCCAGGCTCTGAGCTGGCTTGTCAGCACAGAGCCCGACATGGGGCTCAAACCCACAAATCGTGAGGTCATGACCTGAGCTGAAGTCAGACGCTTAACCTACTGAGCCACCCAGGCACCCCAATCAGTAGAAAAAGATTATTTATTTATTACTATTTGTTGTTTTATTTTTGTGTGTGAGAGAGAGAGAGACAGAGCACCAGCGGGGGAGGAGCAGAGAAAGAGGGAGACACAGAATTCAAAGCAGGCTCCATGCTCTGAGCTGTCAGCACAGAGCCCGACGTGGGGCTCAAACTCATGAACCATGAGATCATGACCTGAGCTGATGTGATGTTGGCCGCTTAATAGACTGAGCCACCCAGGTGCCCCTTAAAGATTATTTTTTAAAAAGAGACTTCTAGTTTGAACACCTGAGATGGTGGCTGTTGGTTTACATTATTGAGGTTTTTGTTGGGAACTGAAATTCTGTTTTTATTGTGTCTTGAAAGATAAACACAAATGGATGCATAGGGCTTAATTTTTAATAGAACTTGTTTCTATTAAACAGCACCCGCGGAACCTTTTCAAGAGGAACCGTCGTTGCTATGTGAAGGTAATTTTCTACGCTCGAGCCTTTGAATGTTTAACTGAGAAAACGTTAAGTTGTCTATGATGTGTACAATTGTTTTGTAAATGTGTTATATCTCAATTTCTTGTCTAGGTTCAAATTCAGCTGTTAGCATGGAACTTTCAGAAACTGTTGGTAAGAAAATTTTTGACTGTATTAATACAGCAATATGAAACCCTCTCACTCTCAAGATAGAAAGTACAAATGTAAGCGTTAGGGTTATTGCAATGCCTCCATTTAAACCTGACATTGAGTCTCTGCTGTTGGGATTTAGAGAGCCGGGCTAGCTGGACGGCAGCTGCCTGCAGACAGGCGCCTAAGAGCGGAGGGCAAGAGCGCGCAAGTCAGGTTAAGGACTTGGGCTTGTTGCATTTCCTTTGTGAAGTTTCCCTCCCTTATGTAACTTTCTTACTGTTAAGGGTGTCCTGTTCCCAAGAAGATCAACCAAGTTGATGCTAAAGTTCTTGTGGAGGAAAAGGCAGAGCCCTCATAAATCCTGTGTTCTGATTTTAAACTCTGCTCTTTGCCCTCTGTCAGGGTCCTCTGACCCTGGGATGACCGGGCTGTTAGGAATGGTACATCTCCGGTTGTGTCTTGTGTGTCCTTAAGGAAATGAAGCTTCGTGAAGATCGCAGTCTCTCGTAGTCTCTGATGTCAGCTTTGGTGTCAGCAGTGGGACCGGGCTTGAAAGCTGTCATCCCTTTCTTTTGTGAAAGATTTCCTTCCTTACGTTTCACTAGGAATTAGGAAATGGAACTAAATATGCAAAGATCCTTTAGCTGTTTGAAGACATCTGTGTTTTAGAGCACAGGCTGTATGTCTTTTTCAGAGTACTAAGTTAACTGTCTCATTTCAGTAGAAAATGGGGAGACAGAGATGTCCCCAGAAGAATCATGGGAGCACAAAGAAGAAATCAGCGAAGCGGAGCCGGGGGGTGGTTCCTTGGGAGATGGAAGACCCCCGGAGGAGACCACCCAAGAAATGATGGAGGAAGAGGAGGAAATACCCAAACCTAAATCTGTGGTTGCGCCCCCAGGGGCTCCCAAAAAAGAGCATGTGAACGTCGTGTTCATTGGGCATGTAGGTAAGTTGCCCTCGTAGCAGTGAAAGAAATGACTGGCCATTGGGTGCATCCAACAGCTACTTGGAGATGCTTAGTGAATCTGAACTGAGTTCATCTGAAACAGTTTTTAGTTTTAACTCATTAGGGTTTTGCTTTTTTTTTTTAGCTGGCAACAAACTGCCGGCACTTTGTTTTTGAAGGTTGGGCAGAGAAATAATGTTGTAATTATGGAAGCAGGACGAAAATCAGCCTCCGTATATTTGTGTGTGATTCACACTGATGGCGGCCAAGTGTGCTGTGACACTTACACATTAATATACCCCAGAAAACGTGCTTACGGGTTTGGGCAACTTCGGTTAGTTTGTTTATTTTATGGGCTTCATCTAACCTCGATAGTTTAATTTTGTCTGACTAGGAAATTAATTTGAAGTGACTTCGAGATGCTTGTCAGGTTGCTGGTTCAGCACAAAACGAAACCCTGTTTAATTGGCTCAGACATTCCCTGACCGTCTGACTTGATCCCTCGAATTGTGAGAAAACACAGAACTATGTGTTTTTTGTTTCCCTTTATTTTTGCTTCCTCCTGAATATAATGCTACCCCATGCTATTTTCGTAGCAAGAACTCCTCTGAAATTTGTAAAGGAACACCTGTATTTGCTAAAATAAGCAAAAGGCAGGCTACCGAAATGTAGTGCACAACTCCTTGGCTACTTCTGCTCTCCCCTGAGGGTCCCTTGGGTAATTTATATTCTGTTGCTGCTGTGCTCTGAGCTGAAGGTCATAGAGCAGCCTGTTCAAATTCTTCTTTATCAGTAAAGTCGTTCTACATTCTTTACCAGCAGTACATCGTTGTTGAGCTGGGAGGGGTCTTAGCTTCATTCGCAACCGAGATTATGTACATAGATGTGCTAAGTGGTACCCTTAGTTGTGTTAGCGTATATAGTAGGCTTTGTTTTATTATTTTTTTTTTTACACCGTGGTTTACATATTATTCATGATATTGTTACTTTCAGATGCTGGCAAGTCCACCATTGGAGGACAGATAATGTAAGTCTACATTTGTTGTTAAATAATAGAGTTAACTTGATTGAAGGAATTTTGGGCATTGCGAACATACCAGTCAAGTGAGGGAGATCAAACAGGCCACCTGAAAAAGTTCGAAAGACATTACCTGTAAGGAAAGCTGATGTTAATTAAGATGAAATTTCTGCAATGTGATCATTGTTAGTATTTTCTACATTTTTTTAAATGTTTGTATTTGAGATAGGCATATAAATGTAAATGAATTTATATTTATATATGCTTGAGCAGGGGAGGGGCAGAGAGACGGAGACAGAATCTGAAGCAGGCTCCAGGTTCTGAGCTGCGAGCTGTCAGCACAGAGCCCCACACAGGACCTGAACCCATGAGCAGCAAGATCAAGACCTGAGCTGAAGTCAGACATTTAACTGACTGAGCCACTCAGGCGCCCCATTGTTAGGGATTTTAGGCCTTCCCTAGAATTCTTTTGTTATCACTGTCAGATTCTCATGGAACTTTAACTAAACGTATTTCTGAAAGCTGCGTTTTAGATTTTTTTAAAAATCAAAACTAAAATATACTCCTGGATTATAGGAAATCTTAGTTTGCTTTGAATATAATTTTCTTGGGAATAATCAAAACCAGCACTTGAATCTGGTATGTGGGGGGAACCCGTTTTTCCCATATCCATCAGCTCTTAAATCCAATGTGCATCACTCAGACACGTGTTCTGGCTAACATGCTAAGGTAACTTGTTATCACATATAGAAGCTATGTAAGGATGAGTGCACTGTGCTTGACCTTCACAATATATTCTAGTATCAACAGTTTTCTAAAGTTTATTTTGAGAGAGAGTGAGTGAGCATGAGTCGGGAGGGGGCAGACAGAAGGAGAGAGAGAATCCCAAGAAGGTTCTGTGCTGTCAGTGCTGAGCCTGACCTGGGCCTCTCTCTTACGAACCAGGATATCATGACTGGGGCCGAAACCAAGAGTCAGACACTTACTGATTGAGGCACCCAGGCGCCCCTGAAAACATTTTTTTTGATTAAAAGTTCTTACAGTTTTGGGGGACCTGGCTGGTTCTGTTCGTGGAGCATGTGACTCCTTTTTTCTTTTCTTTTCCTTCCTTTTTGTTTTTAAATTTCTTAAGAGCATTCAACTCTTGATCTCAGGGTCTGGAGATCGAGATTATTATTATCTTTTTAATCCCTTCTAAATTAGACCCCTTTTCTTTAAACTGTACCATCCATCAGAGGATCTTGGGGGCATATCTTCACTGTTAAGTAATCATGTTGGTCATCTTGGCCAACTACCAAAAATTTCTGCAGCAGACCTTGGAATAGGGTATTCAATAGAGATCCTTAAGGCTATCAGTAGATGGAAGTGTTGGGCCCATTTGATTTTGTGTTTTTGTTTTTAAAAAATTTTTTAACGTTTATTTATTTTTGAAAGAGAGACAGAACATGAGCGGGTCGTGGGGGGCAGAGAGAGAGGGAGACACAGAACCTGAAGCAGGCTCCAGGCTCCAAGCTATCAGCACAGAGCCCCATGCGCGGCTCTAACTCACAAACTGCAGGATCATGACCGGAGCCGAAATTGTCCGCTTAGCCAACTGAGCCACCCAGGCGCCACTGATTTTGTGTTTTAGGAGAATGTATATTTTTTGCTTATGGGCTATCATTTTCACGGATAGGATTCTGTGCTCAACTGGTTAGGAGCGTGCACCATAGATGACTGCAGAGGACAGAGATGAGAGAGCTCGAACAAGAAGCCTTGTTTGGATTGGATCAAGGGAAGCAGTCCAGTATTACTAAGGAATCGCTTAAAAATTATAATCTTACTTTGACAATATTAAGTATTGAATATTGACATGATTAATAAGATTGAACTGCCTGAGCAACACTGTTGGAATTATTTTCCTTCATGTAGTATTTCTGTTTGCCCTTCAGAAATTTATTCGGAAATAATTTTAGACTTAAAGAAAGGTTACAGGAACAGCATCGAGTTCCCATACCCTTTTCCTGCCGCCTACCCTATAGCGTTACCGTGTTCAGTAACCATAGCACAGTCATTAAACTGGGACGTTCACATTGGTTCAGTACTATAAACCGTGGCTCTTAAATTTTACCAGTTTCTCCACACGTGGCGTTTTTCGGTTCTAGAATTCTGCGCTGCATTTAGATGTCCCATCCTCCGGTTCTCCATCTTGGTCTTCTCCACCTTGTGACATTGCCTCATTCTGGTCTTCCCTGACTTCCTCATTTGAAGGGTGCTACTTACGACCTTCTTCAGTTTGGGTTCAACTGATACTTTTTCACCTTTAGATCGCGGCTATGTATTTGGGCAAGACTATCACACAAGGATGTGTGTTTGCTCTTTTAAGAGCATCCTGTCCGGGGTACCTCATGTCAGTGTTCAATGGGTTTTCTTTTTTTTTCTTTTTTTTTAATTATTTTATTTTTTTTTTGTTTACTTTTGTTTATTTTAGAGAGAGCATGAGCAGGGGGCGGGGGAAGGGCAGAGAGAGGGAGAAAATCCCAAGCATACTCCTTCCTCAGTGTGGAGCCTGATGTGGGGCTGGATCCCACATCCCTGGGATTGTGACCTGAGTGGAAAACACGAGGGGGACACTTAACCGACTGAGCCACCCAGGCACCTGTCAGTGTGTTTTCTTTACTACTGGTGGTATCAGCCAGGATTACAGGCTCTCGTGCTGTCTGTTTGGATTCTCTGCTGTGAAGTTATTATTTTTCCCCTTTATCTGTGGGGAGATAACTTGAGACTCTGTAAATACCTTTTCCTCTGAAACGTTCCAGGAGTTGAGCATCCATCAGTGGCTCCTTTATTTTGAAATAGCTGTTTTCTGGAGTCAAAATTCCCCTAAAGAGCTTCAGAGTTTCCCTAAAGTGCACCGAGTAGTTGGTGAGTGGTGAAGTGTTTACTTCTTGTTTCTCTGATTTCAGGTATTTGACTGGAATGGTTGACAAGAGGACACTTGAGAAATATGAAAGAGAAGCTAAAGAAAAGAACAGAGAAACCTGGTATAGTAAACTTTGACGGCACTATAAATTACTTCTAAGGAAACGCTGCCTACTCAGTGCCTCTGTTGTCTACTATGATACAAGCGCACGGGGTCTGAGCTGGTGTCCCGACAAAGGAGAGGTGTCCTGTCCCCTCGCACTGCACAGTAGATCAGCCCCTGACGACTCTGGCGCCGCACAGGGAATCTGGGAACACCCAAGTGTCAGTCACAGACGCGGGATAAATTCCAAGCCATCCATCTGGCGGGTCGTTACCTAACCGCCAAAACATTGCATTTATCGAATCTGTAATAACTCGAAGTAGAGCTTAGGTTACAGTGGGATTTGGGGGAAAAGCAGGTGACATGATAGTGGTTAGGATGTGATCAGTAACGATGTATATAAACCCTGGAAAGAAAAAAGTGGACACAATTATTGACAGTGGTTGCCTTTGAGAGATGAGAGAAAAGGTCAGGTTTTTTTCCCTAATCTTACCTTTCTTGTAAAAGTTCAGATTTTATCTGGGACATTCATGGTTTTTGTTCTGTTTTTTTTTTTTTTTTAATTGTTTTGCTCTGTCTTAAGGGGAAAGATCCTTACCAATGTTTTTTTTTTTTTTTTTTTTAATTTTTTTTAATGTTTTTATTTCTAGAGAGAGAGAGAGACAGCGTGAGCAGGAGGGTCAGAGAGAGAGGGAGACACAGACTGAAATAGGCTCCAGGCTCTGAGCTGGCAGTCAGCACAGAGCCCGACGCGGGGCTCGAACCCATGAACCGCGAGATCATGACCTAAGCGAAAGTCGGACGCTTAACTGACTAAGCCACCCCAATGTTATACTAAAGCCCCAACTAAGCCCCAACCAATGTTATACTAAAAAATGGATGATACACTACAAAATATAGATGATGAGTTCATCTAAATTAACACCTACTATTACAAATGCTTTGAACTTACATAAATCGTTTTCACATGGCAAAGAGGTACCGAAATGATTTTTAGCAGGTAATCATTGCTCCCGGATGGTAGTTAGTGGCTTCTGCTTTTGAAAAATGTCCCTCAATAGCGTTTTTTTGTGTTATTCTTCGTGCCAGCTGATTGTAGAAACCCACAGTGATACTGGCATTGATCCTAAGTAGTCTTTCTGTGTAGTCAGCTTGTGTTCATAAATACCGTTTGCTTATAGAATATATATACTGGTTTTCCCCTGTATATCCAAGAGTAGAATGTTCCATTCAAATCTTTTGTAAGCCAGTGGCTTAAAGCAAAGAAGCAGTTGTCATCAGTTTCCCTGGAAAACATTTGTTGAGTCTTCCCAGACCCAAAGAGGAACCTCTCTGGCTTTTCTGATACCTCGGGACAAAATAAATGGAGCCCCCGCGCAGATGCGCAGGCACAGGTCAAAGCTGTGACCACCTGCCACAGAGACGCCTGGGGAAGGAGCGTGTGGCGCCGCGCCGCCTCCATCACAGTTCGCTGCAGAACGAACGCTGAACGCTGTTTTTGCCTTTCACCTTTTTTTGTAAAAAAAAATTTTAAAAATCCTCTTCTAATATCTTTCAGTTTATAAACACAGGTACTAAATGTAGGTCTTTTGTGAAAGCGAAGTGGTCTAACAGGAACTTTCAAAAATCAGGGAATACCTGTAATTGACTAGATATTTGTAAAAGCTCAAAGTGTTTGAATCACAATAATACAAGTTTTAGTCTATTACTTTTCATTTCTACCCAGTCTTATTCATGTGGTTTTTTTTTTTTTTTCTTCAGAGCGGGGATGGGGGTACAAGTGAGCAAGGGGCAGAGAGAGAGAGAGAGAATCCCAGGAGGGGCAGAAGGAGAGACTGGGAGGAGAGCAGGAGGGAGAGGGAGAGAGAAGGGGAGCTCGAGCTCACCCTGTGTGGGACTCAGACTTAGAAACCATGAGATTGTGACCTGAGCCGAAGTAGATGCAAGTGACTGAGCCACCCAGGCGCCCCATGAATTTTTCTCTTAAGATTTTTAAAAAAGTTTTAAGTAATCTCAACACCCAGCCGTGGGGCTCCAACTCACAACCCCGAGATCAAGAATTGCACGACCCACCAGCCAAGCCAGCTGGACGCCCCTGCGCTGTTCACGATTCAGACGTTGTGTGCTAGACGTGAGGCGGACGTCCTTGTCACACCTTTAGCAGTAGGAGAATATTGTAGAAACTCCTACGTTCTTAGCAGTATTTCTCTTCTTGTAAAATGATTTCAGGTACTTGTCTTGGGCCTTAGACACAAATCAGGAAGAACGAGACAAGGGTAAAACAGTCGAGGTGGGCCGTGCCTATTTTGAAACGGAAAAGAAGCATTTCACGATTCTGGACGCCCCTGGCCACAAGAGTTTTGTCCCAAATATGATTGGTGGTGCTTCTCAAGCTGATTTGGCTGTTCTGGTAAGAAAGACCTTTCTGGTTCACCTGTGTATTTGTTGGTTTTGTTTTGTTTTGTTTTCTGATGGAAAGAAACGTTTTTAAAAATTTTAATGTTTATTTATTTTTGAGAGAAAGACACAGAGTGAGAGACAGATGTGTGAGCAGGGGAGGGGCAGAGAGAGGGAGACACGGAATCCAAAGCAGGTTCCAGGCTCTGTGCTGTCAGCACAGAGCCCACTGCGGGGCTCGAACCCACGAGTCCCGGGATCATGACCTGAGCTGAAGTCAGACGCTTAACTGACTGAGCTGCCCAGGCGCCCCTCGCCTGTGTATTTGCTAGCAGCCCCACTGCAGTGGGAAGTGCTTGATTTTACCCTCTAACAGCTAGAACGCAGGTTGCAGCGAGCTGTGCATACGGTGACAGGTGTCACTTTTGTCTCTCCCGCTCTCAAGCAGTCTTTGTCATTGGGTTCACTTAGGCAAACACATTCCATCTTGTCTCTGCCGTCGCTGTTATCCATGACCGTGTCAGAACTTAGTGTCGGTTCAGCGCCACGCCCGATCCGTTCTGTACATTCCCTGTGTGCGGCGGGTCTGCAACTCAGGAAGAAATGATCTGTTTCTTCAAGGCCTTCAGGCATTTTGCAGGGTTGTCCGCTTTGTCAGCGTGCTGGCCCGAAGTCACATGCAGGTGACTTTGCAAATTACAGTGGCATGTGAGATTTTGGAAAATTGGAGGATCGGAAGAAACTTTAAGCCATTTAGATGTGCTGTTCAAAAGCACCCATGTCATATAGCTCATTCACTGTGATTTTCTTGCAAAAAGCTTATAAAACTGAGAGGAAAGACTTTTCCGCTGCTCGGAGGGTACACCTGAAGGGGAAAGGTAAGCGTAAACTATTGGATTTCTTGGAATAGGTCATCTCTGCTAGGAAAGGGGAGTTTGAAACTGGATTTGAAAAAGGCGGACAGACGAGAGAGCACGCGATGTTGGCAAAGACAGCGGGTGTGAAACACTTGATCGTGCTTATTAACAAGATGGATGACCCCACGGTGAACTGGAGCAGCGAGAGGTGAGCTTCGCTGTTTTGCTGCTACGTGCTGTGTCCCCCTGTGGATATTCCAAAACCTTAATTTGTTGGGGGCTCCTGGGGGGCCCAGTTGGTTAAATGTCAACTTTGGGGGCGCCTGGGTGGCTTAGTCGGTTAAGCGTCCGACTTTCGCTTAGGTCATGATCTCGCGGTTCGTGGGTTCGAGCCCCGCGTCGGGCTCTGCACTGACTGCCAGCTCAGAGCCTGGAGCCTGTTTCAGTCTGTGACTCCCTCTCTCTCTGACCCTCCCCTGCTCACGCTGTCTCTCTCTCTCTCCTAGAAATAAATAAAACATTAAAAAAAAAAAAAAAAAGTCCAACTTCGGCTCAGGTCATGATCTCATGGTTTGTGAGTTCGAGCCCCATATCGGGCTCTGTGCTGACAGGTCAGAGCCTGGAGCCTATTCTGTGTCCCCTCTCTCTGTTCCTCCCCTGCTCGTGTGCGCTCGCTCACTTGCTCTCTTTCTCTCAAAACTATAAATAAAAATTGAAAATTTTTAAACCTTAATTTGTTTCATAATGAAACTAGAGTTCACTTGTTTTATATTATAATGGGGTTATTTATAAATGTTCACAGGTATGAAGAATGTAAAGAGAAGCTAGTGCCATTTTTGAAAAAAGTTGGCTTCAATCCCAAAAAGGACATTCACTTCATGCCCTGCTCAGGACTCACTGGAGCAAATCTTAAAGAGCAATCAGATTTCTGCCCTTGGTACACGTAAGTAACCTTTCCTTCTTTTCAGAAAAAGTTTATATCTTCATAAGTAATTTCAGAAAATACTTTCTCTAACTGTGGCTTTAAAAATACCATGACCTTCGCTGAATTTGTCATCATGTTGTCTTCTTCTAAGTGAGTTGGGAGGGTTCCTTCCGTACTGGGTAGAAGTCCTTTATCAGGTAAATGATGTGCACATATTTTCTCCTCTGTCTTGTCTTTTCACTTTCCTGATGGTGTCCTTTGAAGCACAAAAGATTTGAATTTTTATGAAATCCAGTCTGTTTTCTCTTCTGGTTGTGCTTTTGGGGACACCCTTAGGGCACCCTTGCCTCACAGGCACGGACACTGCGCCCCTCTTTTCTTCGAAGCCTGCCTCAGTTTTTGCTCTTTCAGTTACATGTCTGTCTGCTGCGTTTTGGGTTAATTTTTTCGTTACGTAAAGTCTTGATTACTGAGCTTTTGTAAGTTTTCAAATTGGGAAGTGTGATTCTTTGAATTTTATTATTATTTTTTTTCCCCAAGATGGTTTTGACTATTCTGGGTCCCTTGAATTTCTATATGAACATTAAGATCAGATTGTCATCTTATCCCAGAAGGCAGCTGGGATGTTCAGGGGGAATTGCACTGAATCTGTAGATCAGTCTGGGGACCATTGCTATCTTGGCAGTATTAAGCCTCCCAGTTGATACACTGTAGTGTTAAAGGGGAAATGATTTTATGGAATCCTAATTTCAGAGCTGGAGAAGGCCATAAAAATTAAGTAGCAGAAAGAAAGCCAATTATTACAAAATGTAGGCCATTTGCTATAAAATATTTTCTAAGTCTTAAGTTTATGATGAAGCTTTTTTTATTATATCTCTAGAGCTATTTTGTTATATTTTTATTTTTCTGAGGAATGGAGGAGATGGACTGGATAATAAACTGGTTGAATGAGAGAGTACGTGGGTAGAATGGAAGTATTATTAGAACTTTTGTAGAAGGTTACAGTCTTGTAACTTCTTAAAATTCTTGATACTTATGTTGATTCTTTTTAATGGATGTTACTCTGTTTTCAGTGGTTTGCCATTTATTCCGTATCTGGATAATTTGCCAAACTTCAATAGATCAGTTGATGGACCAATCAGGCTGCCAATTGTGGATAAGTACAAGGTACCCCGAATGTTCAAGAAATTGGGTTTTATGGGAGGTGAAGTCATCGTTTTGTGTTTTAAGTTACAAAATAACCGTGATAATAAAAAACATAGCATAGTTGTCTCTTTTTTAGTTTTTTAACATTTGTTTATTTTTTGAGAGAGCGAGTGAGTGCGCATGAGTGGGGGAGGGGCAGAGAGCGGGAGACAACAGAATCCGAAGCAGGCTCCAGGCTCTGAGCTGTCAGCACAGAGCCCGACGTGGGGCTCAAACCCACGAGCTGTGAGATCATGACCTGAGCCGAAGTCAGGGGCTTAACCATCTGAGCCACCCGGGCACCCCTAGGTGTCTTCCTTAATGGCCATATGTTGTTCAGTGATCTAGATGGGTCGCAGTTTAATCAGCCAGCCTAGTTTATTTAAGCAGTTCCCCAGTGAGCCAGTAATCATTTTGTAGAGAGAAAGTCATACAAGTAAAAACTGCTGGAGGCAGGGGACTTACACATTACCGTTGATGGACACGGGCCAGGAGCCTTCCGAACGCCAGCAGCAGTATGGGAATGCGGGTCGCCCCGCAGCCTCACCAACACGCTTTTCACCATTTCTCAGTATGTGATGCTTTGCCCTCCTCAAATACTTGATTCTTCCACTAGCTCCATGCTATGTTTTTTGAACGAGTATTTTTCTAATTTTACACACGAGGGAGCAGGCTCAGAGTTGTGAGAGAATCTGAATGAATTTCAGCAAAATAATTCATATCTTCAGATGTATAATTCGGTGCTGTTTCCATTACCATGCTTTTTTTAGCTGGAAGGCGTACTTACTAGTATTCTGATCGTACATGTGCCGATGACAAACAATATGGAGTATTTGTTACATGTGCTGTGTTTAAGGTTAATCCTAAGCCTTTTGCCACTTGAGCTGAAGATTTTCTTGTATGAGTAAGCCCCATAAGATTTCACTTTGGGTTGTTGAATTGTCGTAGAGTAGTAATAAAAGTCTGCATCTCAATTTTCTGATTTCAAATCGAAACAGGACATGGGCACCGTGGTCCTGGGAAAGCTGGAATCAGGGTCTATCTGTAAAGGCCAGCAGCTTGTGATGATGCCGAACAAGGTAAGAATTAGTAATGCTCTTACTTGCGTTTTGTCCTGAAAATGTTAGCAAGGTGCTAGAACTTTTAAAAACAATGTAGGGATTTCTGTTAACAAAACTTTTAAAATCCAGGATTACATTTTATTAATGTCAAGTACACAATTTACTCCAGGGTAAGTGGTGTGTGTCACAGGGACGCAGTGACAAATGGGGAGGGCCAGCATTAGCCCCGTGTTAGAGCCGAAAGGTGTATCAAGAGAGTGTTGCCTTCTATCTTTCACAAGAGCCACGTAGAGGCCTGCAGTGGATAAGTGACCTGTTGCTGTTAACACGTGACCTCAGCGAGTGGGGCCAGGGATGAAAAGTCAAGTTTAATAATGGTTTCATTGCCCTTTTTTTTTTTCTTGTATGTAGTTATGTTGGATACTGTAAAATAATGTGTCCAATCTGTGCTCCTCACCTATTTTAGAGAAGAGGATTTGCCTTTACCATAAATGAGTCTTGTCAGAATTCTTTCTTCCTACTTTTTTGTAATCTGTTTACTGTTGGAGAGGGTTTCATTAAAACACGCAGAATCCCCGTGAACTCTTCCTTTGTGTGATTTCTGACTGCTTGGTTGCTGATGACGACACACACGTAACTAAGGAACTCTCTTACCTGCTTCCCAGAGCGGCCTTCTCCCAGCTCCAAAGGCGCTGTGTAGGAAGGTAGACTTTAGCCATCAGAACCTCCAGATAGGGGTTTTGTTAGTCTAAGGGAGAATTTCTTCATGCTCATTTTAGGCTCAGTGAATTAGGGAAAGGATCCCTTGTCTCTGTAATGTTTAGGTATAATTGGCACCTTACACACTGTACTTTGAGGTTCCTTGAGACCTTATGCATTGGAGACTGGAGTAGCCTGTCCTGGTCTCTTGTTATTTTACTAAGGTATTTATCACCGCAATTGAATGCTGGTGACAGTGAATGAAAATGGAGCTCATTGTGGATCTACAGAGCAGTCACAGAAGTAGTTTGGTCGTGGTGATGGAAGGCAGATTGATTGGTGGTTCCAAGAGGCAAGGGGACAGAGAATGGGGAGTGACTGTTTAATGAAGGGCGCAGTTTCCTTTTGGAGTGATGAAGATGTTCCGGAACTAGATACTGGTGATGGGTGTACAATATTGCGAAATGCCGACTGGCCGCCACCGAATTGTACAATGTCAAATGGTTGAAAGAGGTAAATTTCATGAGTTTTGTACCACAGCAGGAAGAGAAGTACCATCCACTGTCCTCACGTGAATTAGTGCCCGGCCGTGGCTGTAGGTGAGGGGTCCTGGTGGACTCGTTAGAGCCGCGCTGATGACCGGGTGGGTCTCTGTAGCAGAGCTTGTGGGTTAGGCAAGCCTCAAAAACTCACTTCACTTTAGTACTGCTGAGTCTCTGTGGAACGGAGTTAGATATTTTAAAGGACGCAGATGCCTGACTATCTTACATTAAAAAATTAATGGGCAGGTAACCTACAAAATGGGAGAAAGTAATTGTATATCATAAATCTGATAAGGGGTTAAATCCAGAATATTCAAGAACTCCAGGGGTGCCTGGCTGGCTCAGTTGGTTGAGCGTCCAGCTCTTGATTTTGGCTCAGGTTGTGATCCCAGGGTCATGGGATCCAGCCCCAGGTCGGGTTCTGCACTGAGTTTGGAGCCTGCTTAAGATTCTCTCTCTCTCTCCCTCTGTTCCCTCCCTTGTTCACACCCTATCTCTCAAAATTAAAAAACAACTCAACAACAACAAAATAAAATAACCCAAGTCAAAAATGAGCAAGGAACTTAAGCATGTCTGAAGAAGATGGTCAGCAAGCACATGAAAGAGATCTCCAGGTCTCTAATCGTTAGGGGAAGGCACGTCAGGACCACAGCAAGATGGCACCTCATCCCCGTCAGGGTGGCTGCTGTCAAAGCCCAAAACTAGCAGATTTTGGGGAGGATGTGGAGAAACTGGAGAACCTTTGTACGCTGTTGGTAAGAACAGAAAAGTGCACAGCAGCTGTGGAAAAACAAGTTTCCTCAGAATTTTAAAGATCGATTAATTGTATGATCCAGCAGCTTTTCTGACGCATGCTTACAACATGGCTGAACCTCAGGGGTGTTGTGTGAAGTGAACAGAGCCTGTCACAAAGAGATAAATAATGTAAAGTTCCACTTACACGGGGTCCTTAGAGCAGGCAAAAAAAAGGCAAATCCTTTCTTTTTTTTTTTTTTTTACTTTTTTGTGAGAGTGAGCACAAGTGGGGGAGGGGCCGAGAGAGGCACAGAGGGGCCTCTGCAGGGACAGGCTGACAGCAGCAAGGCCAGCATGGGGCCGAGATCATGACTCTGCCTGAAGTCAGGTACGTGACTGACTGAGCCACCCAGGCGCCCCTTACTACCTTTTGTAAGCCAGTTGAATTTGTTGGCATCTGTCTTCATTTTTTTTTTTAATGTTTTATTTATTTCTGAGAAAGAGAGACAGCATGAGCAGGGGAGGGTCAGAGAGAGAGGGAGACACAGAATCCGAAGCAGGCTCCAGGCTCTGAGCTGTCAGCACAGGGCCCAACGCGGGGCTCGAACTCAAGAGTGTGAGATCATGACCTGAGCCAAACCAGACGCTTAACTGACTGAGCCACCCATGTGCCCCATTTTTGACGCTGTGGATCGATTTAAAGACGAGACGGGCTCCGTCGCGTTGAGCCATAGGAGGCCGTGTTTGGGAGACGGATTGTTGTGCTGGCTTGTTGGACGGAGGCAGCGAGCGGCACTTGTCAGTGTGCCTTCGCTGGGCCTGCTCGTCTCCGCCCCTTTGCCCCGGTACCAGCAAGAATGTAGCTAAGCAGTCTGGCGCTGTTTCACTTCTTGGAGTGAATTCAGACGGCTGTCGGAACGGTATAAGCTGCCTTTTGGGAAAGGAGGGCGCTCTGGGTTGAGGGAGGGGAGAGACCGCGGGAGTCGCCCAGGCAGCGGTCTGGAGGGTTCGCCGCCGTCATGAGGCTGTCTGGTCCTGAGGCCTGTTATTTCGTTCTGTGGTACGTGTTTTAAAAATACGAATTCTTTCCAAGGGCAGAAACGGAGTACAATAAGGCAGTGTTCCTGGGTATTGCTTTTCACACTTTCCTCATCTGTATGCTGTTTTAGAATAACTGGTAAAAGCTATAAATTTTACCACTCGTGACATTTGGTATGTCCACAGCTGTCCCCACTCTTAAGTTCCAGAACATGTTCAGCATCCCAGAAGGAACCCTGTACCCATTAGTCAATATATAAGTGTGTATATGTGTGTGTGCATATGTATGTGTGTGTGTGTGTGTATTTAATGTTTTTTTTTTTTTTTGAGAGAGAGCTGGGGAGGGGCACAGAGAGAGGGAGGCCGAGGATTCTAACAGGCTCCGCATTGATAGCATAGAGCCCGAGGAGAGCTCGAACTCATGAATCATGAGATCATGACCTGAGCCGAAGTCAGATGCCCAACTGGGCCACCCAGGTGCTCCTAGTCAATATTCTTTTGAAGCTTAATTGTTCAAGAAACTTTGGAGAAGTACAGTCTTCAGATGTTCTGGGTTGAGAGTTAGTAGAAGCGGTGTCCATTGAAATCCTAGAGTTTAAGCATCATCATAAAAATGACATTCATAAAATTAAAATCCAGATGTTAGATTTAATGTTAATAAGCGTCTTGGCTAATCTGCAACCGCAGAAAAATGTGACTTGCGGGGCTTAGAGTGACTGGTCAGATCGTGTTACATTCTGCCGTGCAGTGGATGTGTCCAAAAACCTCCCATTTTGGGTTTATATGTATGTGTGTGTGTTTTTTTTTTAAGCATAACGTGGAAGTTCTTGGAATCCTTTCCGATGATGTAGAAACTGACTCTGTAGCCCCAGGTGAAAACCTCAAAATCCGACTGAAAGGCATTGAAGAGGAGGAGATTCTTCCGGGATTCATACTTTGTGATCCTAACAATCTTTGTCATTCTGGACGCACGTTTGATGCCCAGGTAGACTAGTTATTGGGATTGTCTTCGCAGCTTCTACGCTCCGTATGAAATTAGAATGTAAACACCCTTTGTCCTGATGGTTGGTAACACGCCGTTGCGTGTAGGAGGGGGGCTGAAATAGAGGAGGGCGTACATACGGGTCAAAGCGACTGTGATGTCTGTCACACACACCAGGTCTTCCAAGAGGTGGCCCTCGGAAGTTCCTGTTTACTTTTTGATCTCCTGTTGACAGTAAGTATTGGTACTCACATTCTGCTCAGAGTGTCTTTCCCCATAAGGGGAGCACAGTTGCCTTGGCGATGAGGCTGTGTCTGTTTGTTCAGAGTAAGTAACTTTCCAGACAGGAAAACACAGTTTCTCCATGTTATTAGCCACCTGACCTCCCCCCAAGGATGACAGAGTATGATTGGGGTAGCCCACCGAATTTTCGAGTTCCGTCACAAGCTCTGATCACTAGTCAGGTTAGGTTTGGTTGCCGGAGACCAGGTTGTCTACCTTTACTGGGCCTGAGTCTTTGAGAAGTGGGTACATCTATGGGATGTTCACAGCCGGAATGAAACAAAAGAGAACTAGCTGTCAGTGGCAGTGATTTCCTTCCTTCCTTGGGGAGAATGGAGGGCAGGCTTCTTAAAAGGGAGAACTTGCCTGTGGGCTTCTCAGGTCAGGGTTTGGCCTAGATCGGTAGGGGAAGGATCTCCTGACCCAGCACTTCTGACTCAAAAATAAGTCAAGTCGGTGTCCTGCTGAGGCGCTGATTTCCGCGTTCCCGTGGTACGAGGTGGCTCTGTAGAACGTTCAGCTCCTTTTCACCCCAGGGATAAAGATGTGGGTTGTTCTGTTTGCAGATAGTGATCATAGAGCACAAGTCCATCATCTGCCCGGGCTATAATGCGGTGCTGCACATTCACACCTGTATCGAGGAAGTCGAAATCACAGTGAGTCGTCATCCCCTGGTCACTATGAGAACGGGGGGGGGTGGTTGTTGGTGTGTGTGTTGGAAGACTGTCTCCTCTTGATCATTTCTGATCGGCAACAGCGAGGCACGTTTATCTGTACTCCTTGTCTTAAAGGTTCTTTTATTCGACATTATTGTGACCTCCTCCTTTCTTCTTGGACAGGCCTTAATTTGCTTGGTAGACAAAAAATCAGGAGAAAAAAGTAAGACCCGACCCCGTTTTGTGAAACAAGATCAAGTTTGCATTGCTCGCTTGAGGACAGCGGGAACCATCTGCCTGGAGACCTTCAAAGACTTCCCTCAGATGGGGCGCTTCACCTTACGAGATGAGGGTAAGCCTGCACGCGGGGTCTGCTCGTGCCCCCGGGATGCGCAGCTTTTCCGTCTGAGTGCCGCGCGCATCAGGAGGTCCCAGAAACCTTGGGTGCGTGATTTGTAATATATTCCGATGACAAATGTATTATGGGGTGAGTGACTTGAACGGCAGAGTCAGCCATGCATTTTAGTGGCGTGCTGTAGATGTAAGAATCTTAATTTTGAGATTTTGCAAGGAATAGGCTTTGAGAGTTATTCACGAAATAAGATGTTCTGTGACAAAATCCTTTGTACTGTGAGTGATTGAAGCCCATCCTGGAGGGCTCGACCCCGGAAGGCAAGTTTTTGCCATATAGGCCTCTGAGGTAACACCTAGTCCTTTCTGTGCTCAGGACACATTTTACAATCAAGTATGATAAGCATTCACTACACTGATGGCGGGGAGGGAGGAGAATAAAAGGGATACAGAAATTGGTGGCCTCTTAGCACCGAATTTTTGCCACAGTTTATTAATTTTTTTAATTGTTTTTCATATAGTTTATTTTTATTTATTTATTTAAATATATTTATTTATTAAACAGAGCATGAGTGGGGGAGGGGCAGAGAGAGGGGGAGACAGAGAATCTAAAACAGGCTCCAGGCTCTGAGCTGTCACCACAGAGCCCGATGCTGGGCTTGAACCCACGAACCGTGAGATCTGACCTGAGCCAAAGTTGGATGCTTATATGACTGAGCCACTCAGGCACCCCCTTTATCTTATTTTTTTTTTAACGTTTTATTTTTTTCTGAGAGAGGCAGCGTGAGTAGGGGAGAGTCAGAGAAGGAAATACAGAATCCAAAGCAGGTTCCAGGCTCTGAGCTAGCTGTCAGCACAGGGCCTGATGCGGGACTCGAACCCATCAACTGTGAGATCACGACCTGAGCTGAAGTTGGATGCTTAACCCACTGAGCCACCCAGGCGCCCCTTTTACCACAGTTTAATAGTGTTTTTTATGTGACAGTGCATATCCATTTCTGCCTACTTCTGAGCACATCCGAATAACTGTGCTTTTCCGGTCTGTGGCCCTGCAAGTCTTTGGTAGCATGAAAACACAGTGACTCTTAGTAAATGTCTCCCGGTGGCTTACTAGGACTTCTAACTTACGTACTGAGTTTAAGACAGCGGAAAACTTTACCTGAGGCATGTGGCGCAGCTGAAACGCA
Source organism: Proteles cristata cristata (assembly GCA_017311185.1). Taxonomy (NCBI): domain Eukaryota; kingdom Metazoa; phylum Chordata; class Mammalia; order Carnivora; family Hyaenidae; genus Proteles; species Proteles cristata. The sequence continues at coordinate 125,631 of JAESUZ010004752.1, forward strand.
GAATCGGCAGCCAGTTGGTCCCGGTTCTGTTGGACAGAAGGCCGTGTGTCCTCTGCGGGTCAGCAGCTGCGAGGGGCCCGGGGAACATGCCGGCGATCAGTTCCTGAACCTTCCTTCAGAGGAATCTGTATGGGGAGTGTCTCCATTTTATTTTTATTTTAAAGTCTGTATCTAGGAATTCGTGAAACCCGTCACACTGGGTTTGTCCTGTTCGCGTAACAAAATGAGAATCTTAGTTGCCGATTAGAACCCGATAAAAACCAGTGGCCAGAAGAAATTAATCTAGCAAAAATGTTTAACCCCAGGCTTATTTGTTTTCCTAAGGAGGTGCTTGGCTTTTAGGATTTTCACATGACCTGATGGCATTTGTACCTCTTAAAATAGGACTGAGAACCCCTTTTAACAGCTTTATTGAGAGAATTTATATACCTTGAAATTGACTTGTTTTCAGTGTACAACTTGATGAGGTTTTGTAGGTTTACAAGTCATCACCCCATTCTCATTTTAGAGTATTTACAGCATCTTAAAAACAAAAAACCCTCATACCTGTTGACAGCCACTTGCTATTCCTATCCCACGCCACCCACAAGTCTTTCTCCCTTTGCCTTATTAGGACATGCCATGTAAATAGAATCATACAGTTTGTGGTCTTTAGTGTCTAGTTTATTTCACTTGGCATGTTTTTTTTGTTTTTTAAAAAAAAAATATTTTTTTTAATGTTTTATTTACTTCTAGGAGAGAGAGAGAGAGAGAGAGATAGTGTGAGCAGGGAGGGTCAGAGAGAGAGGGAGTCACAGACTCTGAAACAGGCTCCAGGTTCTGAGCTGGCAGTCAGCACAGAGCCCGCCGCGGGGCTCGAACCCACCAACTGCGAGATCATGACCTAAGCGAAAGTCGGACACTTAACCAACTAAGCCACCCAGGCGCCCCTCACTTGGCATGTTTTTGAGGTTCAACTGTGTTACAACATGGATTCTATTCTATGTAATTCTTTGCTTTCTATTGCCAAATAGCATTCTGTGGTATAAGCCCTCCACATTTTTCTTGTCCGAGCTTGGGTTTGTGATACAGGAAGTGTCGTTTCTTTTCAGCTTCCCCGCCCTCTTTCCAAAGACCCACTTACGAAGACAACCTCGTCAGAAATCACACCTTTGATGGGAAAGCTGGTCCATTAGTAATTTGCACTGTGAAAAATCATTGTATGGTTTAAAATAATAAGCTTTAATACCTCATATAGCTCTGCTGTTAACTACTGAAAAGGGTTTTTGTTTGTTTTTTTTTTTGTTTTTTTTTGTTTTTTTTTAATTTCATTTCTAGGTAAAACCATTGCAATTGGAAAAGTTCTGAAACTGGTTCCAGAGAAAGACTAAGCATTTTCTTGATGACCCTGCACAAGTACTGTGAGGAAAATTGACTGCAAAAGCCTACTTCACACCGCCTTCTCTTATTTTCTGCCCATTGACAAACTTCTCCCCATATTTTGCAAAGACGAAATTCACAGCAAAGTCCACATAATGTCAGCTTTCTCATATTGAGAGCTCTGCTATGCCACTGTTGAATTTTCCCCCAGACTTGTTTCCTTCCCCTCCCAAACTGCTTCCTTGGACAGACTTGGCAATAGCTTTGTAAGTGATGTGGACATAATTGCCTACAATAATGACAGCTCACAGAAATTTTTTTATTTTTCATCTCCCCTTACATCTACTCAGTCTCTTTTCCCCAGGCAGATCATTCTGAGTGTGCGAGTGTGTGTGCACATGTTACAGAGACAACTACCATGTTAATAAAATATTCAATTTGAAATCCTTTTCGGTATTTGAATTGCTTTTGAATAATGTTTTATATCTGGATGTAACATTGTTGCATTAGCTTTTTAACTTACCAAGTAATTGAGTACCTTTTATTACTTGGACTTTTCTAAACGCCTTCCCTTATCCACTACTCTAAACGAGGCATTTACAGACAACAGTGTTCATGTTTGTATCAAAGGAAAGAAGTCCTTTTGATGGTTCATGCAGACCTACAGCGAAACACCTTTATGCAGCCGTGACCCGGCTTTTGTAGGTCTGTCCGTTTCGTTCCACCCGTTGGTATTTTAACACGATTTATTTAAACACAGTATGTTGTCTTAAAGTAAAAGAACAGCATACTGTCGTTTTTATACGGAAAGCATACTGAAATTGTACCCCTACGGAAAATTCCATTCACTCGTTAAATTAGTGGAATTTGCAATAAAGACCGCATGTTGAGACCTGGCGAAAATGCCTCCTTTAGTATTTATAAGAGCTGCATGCGTCCAGTATGAAAACCTGTATCAGTTGCAAGTGCCAGTACTACAAATTACTCCGTTCACGATTTGTATCAGTACTTTAAAGGCTGGATGCTCCTTGCTGATTAAAGAGGTGTGTCTCATCCAGCAACTAAACGAACACATACTTAGAACCATCCGAATTTGCACAGACAGAAGTTAACAGTAATAAGTGGAATCAAGCACAGTATCGACGTTTTTCTGTTATTTGAAATGGACTGTTTTCTTAAATACAAAGCTGGAATTTGCTAAGCTGTTATTCGGAAGCATCACAATGGAGCATTGTGGTGGTTTTTAGATTGAGGGCTGACTTTCTACTACAGCCATCATGACTTCGACATTTTTAATGAGAGTAAGTGGGAAACGGAAGAGCCACTTTCTGCTTTACTGGGAAGCCCCCCCTTGATCTTGAGTGTTGCCATTTATCAAAGACCTGACCTCTTTTAGATTGTGGTTTACCTCTAAATAAGATACTTTGTAATTGCGTATTTAACGATACATCCCTTCCCTGAAATCTTCCTCAGAAAAGAAAAGCCTAGTCAGACTATATTTCCAGTCACAAAATATAAAACTTAATCTAATCCTGTTCTCTTAACTCTAGAATTACCATTCATTTCATGAACGAGGCTGTATCTTAGGGACGGAGCCAAGTTCTGCCCTGTGGCTCCCTAGAACTATATACTCGTGGCTGTTAAATTGCATGAAGTTTAGCTAAATTTTACTATGTCTGCAAATCTCTGGGCTTTTATTTTTCGGGGAAATCGGGGAGGTCTAATCCGTACATAATGACCGTTTTTGTACTTCCAAGGTAATAGGAACAAAATAGCAGTCGCTTGGATTTTAATGAATCTTTAAAAGCTCAAGAGTTGTTAAAATTCTTTCCAAAGGTAGATTCTCATTTTTAAACCGAACATATTTTTAAAAACCAGTCCTGTTTGCTATTACAACATTACACTTTTAGAAGATTAGGTGCATGTTGCCAAGACTCTTCCGCTAAACGACACGGACACCAACTGTGAAGGGCCTACCTCTCAAAAAGAACAGACCATGAATATAAATATAATGGCGAAAGATGTCATCGGACTCTTTAGACATTTGTGCGAGTCATCAGATGATTTAAAACAAACCTCGCTGTTTAGTTTAACCAACCCCTTAACGTTCTGCGGGCTTTGACCTTTTTTGGGAAGTGTGCTCGCATCAAAGCAAGCCGATACATTTTAAATCCCCTGGCTGGTGACCCGGACGAGGAAGTTCAGTGTGTGAAGTGAGCAGGCGGTGGGGCTGTTGGGCCCTTGAGAAGCAGTTGAGATTCCTGTGCTGCCCTGTTCTCTGCAAGCACACATGTGCTGCCGTGGGTGACAGTGCAGACGGGTGCTAACTGCAGATCAGGATAGTACAGACCGAAACATTTCGTTCTCTGGCTTTGGCGTAGATCTCTTAGAATCCCAGCTTTCCTGGCGTCTTTTTGCGTTCATGTTCTGTATTCAACTTCCATGCTCAATTTATTTATAGCTTTTTAAAGTAACGAATTTAGGAGAAGCAAGCGAGCCTTGAAATGAGCATCCTAAGTAATTGCCATTTCCAACCCTTGACTGTGGGAGAGGGCAAAGTCTAGCACCTATTTCTTGTTTTCAATTTGCAAAAACGACTCGTCCGGTGAAAATCTATGTAAAACCGAACCCAAAGAGTCAGACTGAGAGGTATTGTCATGAAATTAAGGGACAGAGAGTAACGTGTTCTTGAATAATGAAGCCCGTGCGTCTCTCTCCTTGTGGAACTGAAAGTCTTGGCGTAGGTGATGCCTGGATGTCAGACGTCTGTAAGTTGTGGAAGTACCGGCGGTTGGCTGTGACAAGTGCTAAGTCACACTGGCTCCGAGAACGGCCTGTGCGGTACGGGCTGGACTCTGGAGGGGCTGCTGTGCTCGAACGGTGACGGAGACGCTGCGGAATACCTGGGGTCACCCTTCCCTTCCGATGCGGTTCTGCGACCCAAGAACAAGGCGAACCTGTGGCCAAACACTGACAAAACTCCGCTAGCCTCCCGCCGTCTTCGGGAGCCCTGGCCACGGCTGTCCCTGCTCCGCGGCCCACCCCTGCGTCGCTGGGGGCTTTGCTGCCCTGGGGAGGGGCTTCAGGTAGTGGAGGGGCAAATGGTTCCTCGGGCCGCTCTGAACATCTGGCGACTTTGATGCCTTGAAAGCCCTTTGTGACCATTCCGGTTTGTTCCTGCACGAGGGCGGACTGTTGACGGATCCGATGTCCTCGACAGTGCTGGCCTCCCTTCTCAGAAGAAACTGCTAGTAATCCTGTCGCAGACTTCCGCGGGGCACACGGCACCCAGCAGGATTCAGGGGACGGTTTTCTGTCTCCAGACGCCGTGGCTTCTGTCTCCTCAAGCTCCGTTCTCCGTGATCCCAGCATGACGGCCCTTGGATACAGCCATCATTTGTTTCTTCGGAGACCTTGCCATGGCAGCGGCTTGTTGAATAAACCAGTGTAATTACACACGCATCGCTCAGCACACTGCTGACTAGGTTTAAATTTAGCAGTCAGTTGGTTAGATTAGATTTCCTAGTGAGTGGAATAGGAACTGTTTCTATTTTCCTGTGCTAGTTCCCTGGATTCCAGTCGAACCAATTTACTGCCCGGATTCAGATCGGGTAGGTTTGGTTCAGCCCGTGATGGGTTTTGGCTTTAGGGTACTGGTGACTTGCAGTAGCCTAGAACATACTGAGTCTTCCCTTCAATAAGTACGCTTTTTCACATACCTCTAATCCGATACTTCCTTGAAACAGTAATATGCTAGCCGAGCCATTTACTAAGGAATGTTCTAAGCGCCCGGAGGTGGGGAAGTGGACCGGAGAGCTTGTGTGTTCTCCAGCATAAGGGACAAGCAATAGGCACCACGTCCAACTGGGCAGAAAACTAGGATTTTTAAGCAACCCTCAGAAGGGACACTGGCTTTTCTGCCTTGCCACACCTGCCACTGTGCCCTTTAAAACCTCCCATTGGAAACCTCAGGTCTGTGGCCAGCAAAGGCACCAGGACATTTCGTGCTTCCCGAGGCTCCCCTCTGCCAGGCACGCCAGCTGAGCGCCCGCACGCCCGCCTAGTCCCTGCTGCCCTGGGAGGGGGTGCCTGGGGCGGGGTCCCGCGTTCCTCAGGGGACCATCCACCTGCTCCAGGTGAACCTGCGCTCTGAGCCCGGCCCTGCGTTCTAAGGACACCTGCTGGGCTCTCAAATGGACTCCCCTCTGAGTTGACCGGTTTCTTCTGTTCCAAAGGAAATGCGGATCTGTCTCAGGCCAGGATTTAGTGACTAGGTTTTACTAGACAGCATAGGTCAATACCTAGCTCGCGTTTTTTGTTTTTTGTTTTAAACCAGAGAATTAATTCAAGGAAATGGGAGTAAGTCTGCTGGGGTTTTTAACCTAATTCCAAAGTGTGGCAGAATGCTCTAGGTAGGAACTGTGGGAATCCAAGGTAAAGAAACCTTTTTCTTATGATTTGTAGCTACCTACTGTGCCTGACTTGGTGCCTGTGTGAGGATTAAGCCCCTAGTCGCTCTTGCAATGATTCAAATGACTGAAGTTAAAAAAAAAAATTGCTTTTGTAATAACAATAAAAATTGTCATCTTCCCTTTTGAAGGATTTGTCTGTCTGTTTCCAGTTGCCTATACTGTGTCACACCCTGCGTGTTTCTGTCCTTTACTACGTCCTTCCTGCCTCAGGGCCTGGAATGGCCTTCCAGCAGATGCGGGTGGGTCCCACAAGCTCTCTCACAGGAGGAGATGCAGATACGGGGTCTGTTGGCACATGGTGAGCAAAGGCCTCTGTACGGCCCATGGGACTGAGTTAACAAGTCCTATAGGAAGTTGGAGGCGCCTAAGCGTAAATACCGCCACATGTGGTTTTACGTGAACAGAGCTGGGGAGCCACCAGCGATGCTGTCCCAAGTACGAACCTCTGTGTTCAGGATTTTTGGTAACGGTCAAGAAACGAAGGGCCCGGGCAAGAAGAACTTCATGATAGACAGTAAACCCAGTGGATCGTGGGATGGCAATAGTGTGTTCGCGTATATTCCTGTGATTCTGTGAGGCCGGATGAGTTCTTGCTTAAACCGTCTGAGGTGACGGGTTTTGGGGATCAGCCTGCAGTACAGGTGTTTGGCATTCAGTGAGTGTTAGCTTAAAACTTGGGAGCAAGCAAGCTTTTATTTATTTTAATTTAAAAATGTTTTCAGTGTTTTATTTTTGGGAGAGACAGAGTGTGAGCAGGGGAGGGGCCAAGAGGGAGACACAGAACCTGAAGCAGGCTCCAGGCTCTGAGCTATCAGAGCCCAACACGGGGCTTGAACCCACGAGCCATGAGATCATGACCTGAGCTGAGGTCAGGTGCTTAGCCGACTGAGCCACCCAGGCGACCCGGGGGAGCAAGTATCAAAGCAGGGGTTCATATTATGAAAGATCTTTTTTTTTTTTAATTTTTTTTTAATGTTTTATTTATTTCTAGGAGAGAGAGAGAGAGACAGCATGAGCGGGTCAGAGAGAGAGGGAGTCACAGACTCTGAAACAGGCTCCAGGTTCTGAGCTGGCTGTCAGCAGAGAGCCCGACACAGGGCTCGAACCCACGAACCGCGAGATCATGACCTAAGCGAAAGTCGGACGCTTAACCAACTAAGCCACCCAGGTGCCCCCATATTATGAAAGTTCTAAATAAGTGGCTTGTGATTAACCACAGTGATCAACACTTTTCTACTCTTCAGTGACAAGGTCTCCAACCCCGTGCATCAAACCCCGCATTCTAACAGTGTTTAGGCATCCGTCCCAACCACGCGTGGGCACTGTGCTGCGGTGGGTAAAAGGCTGGCCACAGAAATGTGGCCCATGGAAGCGGTTTCAGAGACACTGTTTCCATCGATGCATCTTAAAGCGGGAAAAGAGCACCGATGCCTGAGACTCCGTAGCTTTGTAGTGGAGAACGCCAGAGCTCCTAGAATAAATGGTGGCCAGGTTACAATAACATACGTTTGAAGTTCTCCAAATTTAAAAAGACCTTTAAAGGGGCGCCTGGGTGGCTTAGTCGGTGAGGCGTCCGACTTTCGCTTAGGTCATGATCTCGCGGTTCGTGGGTTCGAGCCCCGTGTCGGGCTCTGTGCTGACTGCCGGCTCAGGGCCTGGAGCTTGTTTCAGTCTGTGACTCCCTCTCTCTCTGACCCCACCCCTGCTCACACACACTCTCTCTCTCTCTCCTAGAAATAAATAAAAAATATTAAAAAAAAATAAAAATAAAAAGACCTTTAAAAATCCCACAGAACACTAGTCTCTTTGACCATGGGAAAACCCAGGTTCTGGAAAGTTTTTTTTCTTTAACCTCTTTAGTGACAAGCGCATCTATTTTAAGTCTCTGGCCATTTATGGCCATTTTGATGATACACGAAGAATTGGAAAGTCACGTACTGCAGCGGCAAATGTTTTTGTTTCCTTACATTTGTCCTCTAAATCCAGTCTTGAAAGTGAAACTTTTGTTACCATGGATATGTATTTCCGTTCAATTCTTTCTGAAGGCTCTGTACCCAGATTCCTTGCATGAAATATTCTCCTATGTTTTCTGCTAGAAATAGTTAAAACAAGGAAACGAAAACCTCTGAGCTGACAAGCGTGCTTTTTGTTATTCAATTACTTTATTTTTTAAAATATTTTTATTTATTTCTAGGAGAGAGAGAGAGAGCGTGAGCAGGGGAGGGTCAGAGAGAGAGGGAGTCACAGACTGAAACAGGCTCCAGGCTCTGAGCTGGCAGTCAGCACAGAGCCCGACGCGGGGCTCGAACCCACGAACCATGAGATCATGACCTAAGTGGAAGTTGGACGCTTAACCAACTAAACCACCCAGGCGCCCCATTCAATTACTGTTTTTAAAAAAATTTTTGTGTAAAAAAAAAAAAAAAATTTTTTTTGTAAGACTATATATATATTTTTTAAATCTTATTTATTTTGAGAGAGTGAGAGAGCAGGGGAGGGGCAAAGAGAGAGAGAATCCCAAGCAGGCTCCTCGCTGGCAGCATGGAGCCCATCGTGGGTCTCAAACCCATGAACTGTGACATCGTGACCTGAGCCGAAATCATCACGAGTCAGATGCTTAACGAACTGAGCCACTCAGGCTCCCCAAGACCTATATATATATATAATATATAATATATTATATATAATATATAAATAAAAATATTGGGCTCTGTGCAGAGCATGTAGACTCCTTGGGATTCTCTCCCCTTCCCCCGCTCCTTTCCCCCCACTCCTGCTCTGTCTCTAAAATTTAAAAAAAATAGGCAAAACCTTTTCCCCTCTCAATGTGCACTGGGTCCCATTTAATGTTAGCTGCAGATTTTTTTTTTTTACTGTTTTTATTTATTTCTGAGACAGAGACAGCATGAGCAGGGGAGGGTCAGAGAGAAAGGGAGACACAGAATCGGAAACAAGGTCCAGGCTCTGAGCTAGCTGTCAGCACCGATCCCGACGTGGGGCTCAAACCCACAAACCGTAAGATCATGACCTGAGCCAAAGTCGGACGCTTAACCGACCGAGCCACCCAGGTGCCCCCATTAATGTCCTTCTGTTTCAGTACTTTGTCAAGTAACTTCCCAGAGCCTCAGTTTCCTCAGGGGTAAAATGGACAAATAACACCTCGTGAGGTGTCATAATTCAAGACTTGAGCCCAAAGTCACACCCAGGCGCCCCTTAGCTGCATATTTTCTGAACCCATCCCACTTCTGATCTCTTTAAACATTTCACTTCAGTGGAAATGATCATGCCCAAATACATAAAGCAGCAGCAGTAAAAGTAGTTAAAACTTAGTGATTTATTGAGTTTTAATTTTAAATCATTTTTACAAAAATTCTCTGGTTTAAGAGACGGGCTACTGGTCATCTAAGTACTGGTAAAAAGTTTAGCTAGAGAGGGAATAATGGGAAAAATTACATATTTGACCTATTGTCATTATATTTAGATGGAAATTCAATATGGTGAGTTAACACCGTTTAATTGAAGTACTCAAGTATTTTGTGTTTGCTTGTAGATTTCACAAAGTACTTAAAATAAAAGCAATCTTTCCATTACCAGCTTCATTATTTCCCTGGCAAAGACACTAAATTTTCAGAAAAAGAAAATTTCAAAGAATTAGATTCTTAGGAGTTATTTACTGTTCGTAAAGAAGTTCCAGCAGAGCTTGTGTATGCAGAAGAGGAATTTTTTATTAAGGTGAAATTTGTATACAGTGAAATACATAGAACTTTACAATGAGTTTGTCCAGTGTATACAATTATGTAGACACCCACATCAACACAAGGAATGTGTCCATCGCAAAAGTTCCTTCCTGCCCCTTTCCAGTTCCTTCCTTCCTTCTGCCAAGGGGACCACGTTCTGTGAGGTTAGTGTTGCCTGGTTTTGAACTCCACATAAAAGGAAATCACTATAGGCACTCAACTGTCTTCTTTAACGCAACATCATGTTTTAGAGATTAATCGTGTTGTGTCCATCAATAGTTTATTCCCTATTGCCAAGTAACTTTCTATGTTATGAATATCCCAGAATTTTTTTTTATCCCTCCTTGAAGGGAGATTTAATTTTTTTTCCCAATTAAGATTCTGTCATGTTGGTTGCAAATACAAACAGCCTTCTCTGAATTATCAATAGAAATGCAGATAAGTAAATAAGCCAGACAGAGAAGTTTCATCTTTTCTATCTGCTTTTATTAAAGCTACTATCAAACACAGACCATTTAGTACTCCTAAAAGGTGGCAAAATAACATGAGCTTCCTTCTGATCTCCCGTCAATCTTTTGAGATGTTTACTTTTGACGGGAAGAGGGGCAGAGAAAGAGGGAAACACAAAATCCCAAGCAGGCTCCAGGCTCTGAGCTGTCAGCACAGAGCCCAATGTGGGGCTCGAACTCACAAATTGTAAAATCATGACCTGACCAGAAGTTTGATGCTTAACAGACTGAGCCACCCAGGTGCTCTCATGAGTCATTTTTTAAGTCACACACAATACCAGAGCCAGATTTTCTAACGCATAGTGATGATTCACATTACCTCTTCTTTCCTACCACTTGCTCAAAAACCTAGCTATAGATTTCTCCAAATACAGATAAGCCCTCGGCCTTGTAATGCATTAATTCTAGCCTCATCTCCGTCCCTCCCTTCCGCGTGTCCCTGCTCCAGCCTCCTACTACTTGCAAACACCACCGTGCCCGTGAACCTGAATTCATGCCTTTCCTTTGGTCTGGAAGTCTTGATTCTCAAACTTGAATTCAAATGACACATGTGACCTCCCTACCGCTCCTCTCATAATACCAGGAAACGTGACACATGAGGCCTAACCTAACAGCTCCTAATACTGTGCTATAAGGAATTCCATCCTACAGACATTCTAGAATGGACAAATAAGAGTGGGTATCAAAGATTTAAGAACATTTCTTCTACAAGCTGATTACGGACAAAGTCACTATCAGAAACCAGCAGCAAAACATGCCTCCTCCCAGCTTTGACAACAGGGAAGGAGCGTTTTTTGGAGAAACAAGAGACATGGAAAGCCTCCTACTCCCATTCTTCCGTCTCTCAAAACTGCCCGTGGCTGGTTGCAAAGACTGGACAATCTCCGAGAAATAGGCATGGGGCGAGGGGGAGCCAACGCGCAGAACAAGGGGTTTACGAGGCTAAAAGATTAAGTTTAAACCCATCATCCATAAAGAGGAAAAAGGAACAGTCGTTTGTAAATGTGCCTAGAACATCCCTGGAAAGCTCCAGGAGAACAGGAAACAGCGGTCACCTCTGGGGACGCGGGGACGGGGGGACTCTACCTCTTCCGGCCGCGGGGTGTCCAGCCTGCACGCTTCCGCGTACCTGCGCTGACCTCCCGCCTTGTGAGGCCCGAGGCCCAAGGGGGACGGGCGCCGGCTCAGGCTCGCGTCCCCACCGCGCCGGAGGCGGCGCAGGTGGGGGGCGGGCCGGGCCAGGCCCTCTCCCCGCACCCCTCGTGGTGGGGTCCCCGGAGAGTCGGCGACCCCACCGGCTGGGCGGACAGGCCTCCCCGGGTTCCAGGCGCTCGCTCGACTTGCTCGCTGCAGGAGAGCCATTTGTCGCCGAGGCTGCTCCCGCGCCTGCCGACCGAGACCCGGGCAGCGGGCGCAGCTGCCCACTCGGCTCGCTCGCGCCTGCCGAACCCGGCTGGGGTGACAATCCCGGGGCCAGACCCCGCGCTCCCGGACGTGACGTAAGGGACCGGTCCCGCCCCCGCCCCCCAACTTCCGCCTGCGGGCCCGGGCTCGCGCGTGCGCACCGGGAATCCTGCCCTGGGTACTGCGCGCACGTCTGCACGAGGCGAGAACGAAATGGAGGGCTCGGCTTCCACCCCACCCTCCTCCTCAACCGCAGCCTCGGCCTCCGCCCCAGAGGCCCCGGCCTCCCTGGATCAGCTGGACCAAGGGCAGGTGAGTGGTCCCGTGGGGTCGGGGGGCTGCGGGGCCGGGTGGCCACAGGCGCGGGGTGCCGGTGCCGGCTCCTCGCCCCCGCGGACGGCCCCGGAGCTTCGGGAGGAGGGTCCCTGGGTCGCGCGGCCTCTGCCTGCCCGCCCCTCGCGCCCCCGGGGGGACGCCCGCCGCCGCCAGCCCTGCGGCCTGGCCCCCCAGGTGGAAGGAAGCAGGTACAGCCTGAGGTTCCGGGGTGGGTTCCACCCGGCTCTGCTCCCCTACCCTTTGACTTTGGGAGGTCGGGTAATTTTGCAAGCCTCCGTGACCTGGGGTTTAAAAAGAAAAGGGGTCTCTGCTGGTGTCGGCTTCCCGGAATCAGAGGACGCAAGGCCCGTGAAGCGCGGTAGCCAGGGGCCTGGCCCCGAGCGCTCAGCACACGCCAGTTGTGTGTCGCGCGTTTCCTGGGGTTGCCGCCTTCACCGTCCGGTTCCCGGGAAGCCGGGTCCCGGCTGGCGCGATCGTCGCCTTAACGTGGAAGAGGCTGTTTTCTGTAGACGGGTGCTGAGCGGATCCTTGGGCGCTTTCCGCTAAACTGATCCCAAACCGGAGGCTCCTGATAGAGGTGGTTATGGAGGTTGCGCATGAAAATAGGCGGGAGGAGGGAGCAAATGCTAAATCAGATGGAGCTTTAATTTGTTCGTGTATCTCCACGTTGCAGATTAGAAAGGCAGTGGAGGCCCTGTTGGCACATTCCAACTCCAGGAAAAACGCGAATGGATTGCTCCTCAATGAGAATGAGAATTTCTTTCTCATGGTGGTGTTATGGAAAATCCCAAGTAAAGAACTGAGGGTCCGATTGTAAGTTCTGATTTAATGCCTTTCCCTTCTTATTGTCGTGGTCGCTCTGTGTAGCTTTAACAGTTGCCCTTATATTTCTAGTGGACACTTTGCAAATTCAAAATAAAAATATGAGTTGGAATATATAATTGTGCCTTTAAAAAAAAAAAAGAATTCAGGGGCGCCTGGGTGGCTTAGTCGGTTAAGCGTCCGACTTTCGCTTAGGTCATGATCTCGCGGTTTGTGGGTTCAGGCCCCGTGTCGGGCTCTGTGCTGACTGCCAGCTCAGCCTGGAGCCTGTTTCAGTCTGTGACTCCCTCTCTCTCTGACCCTCCCCTGCTCACGCTGTCTCTCTCTCTCTCTCTCTCTCTCTCTCTCCTAGAAATAAATAAAACATTAAAAAATAATAATAATAAAAAATTAAAAAAAAAAAAGAATTCAGACATGCTTAAATTACCTAAAAACTTCACCAGTGTTCTGGGGACTGATGGACAGTTCTGTTGAATCTGAAACCTGGGCTTCGAATAAATTCGGACAGCTTTTGTATTTGTACAGAGTCTGTCATCTTTCGGTGTTATGCTAGTTACAAGCTAACCTCCTGAGGTCCCTGACTCGCTCCTTCATACACAGATGATTACAGACTTGGCAGTGAGCTCCTTCTGAAAAACAAATCCATGGCGATCACATCTTATTGCTCTAGGACTCTTAGGTCAGAGATGCCTTCTCTGCAGAGTTGCCAGACTTAGCAAATAAAAATACAAGTAATTTTTTAGGATAAGTAGGTCCCATGTAATATTTGGGACATAATTATACTTGAAAAACAAAATGAACACGCGCTGTATTCTGTCTGACACTCCTGCCTCTGTGGAATTCTTTTATCTCCTGGGTGTCCAGAAAAGCCGACTGAGCTGGGCACCTGGGTGGCGCTGTCAGTTAAGTGTCCAGCTCTTGATCTCAGCTCAGGTCATGATCTCACAGTTCGTGGGTTTGAGCCCCACATCGGGCTCAGTGCTGATGTTACAGAGCTTGCTTGGGATTCTCTCTCCTCTCTGCCCCGACCGTGTTTTTTCTCTTTTTCTCTCACTCAAAATAAATAAATAACTTTTTTAAAAAGCCACTTGTGTTAAAGTGTGTAGGATAGCTGGTTTCTTTTATGTTGCACCCCCTTCCCAAGGGGGTGGGAAGGACGATTACAGATTGGAAAGACTTCTGAGTCCTCATCCGCTCTGTTACCTGGTGATCCCAAACCTGGCCCAGCCAGCCTGCCTTGGTCACTGTGTCAGATACCTGCCTGCATTCTGTATTTCACATGTCTGCCCAGGTGGTTTCTTCTTTCTGGAAAGCCCTGTTGCCTTCTCTAGGATATTTTCCCAACTACTCACCTCATGATGATTTCTGCTCCTTACCAGCTTTGGATCACTTCCCATCTTGTTTGACAAGCCCCTCAGGATTGCCGTCTTTTTTTTTTTTTTTTTTTTAATTGAGAGAGCAGGAGTGAGGGAGGGGCAGAGAGAGAGGGAGACACAAAATCTGAAGCCGTCAGCACAGAGCCCGATGCGGGGCTTGAACCCAACGAACCGCGAGATCATGACCTGAGCCTAAGTCAGACACTTAACCGAGTGAGCCACCCAGGCGCCCTCGTGATCACCTCTTAAACTAAGGAAACGTTTCCTCCAAACACATAGGAAATGAGCTAAACCCTTTTCTTGTCTTTTTTTTTTTTTTTTTTTTTTTAATATTTTTTATTTATTTCTAGGAGAGAGAGACAGCGTGAGCAGGGAGGGTCAGAGAGAGGAGTCACAGACTGAAACAGGCTCCAGGCTCTGAGTTGGCAGTCAGCACAGAGCGCGGGGCTCGAACCCACGAACCGCGAGATCATGACCTGAGCGAAAGTCGGACGACTTAACCCTACGCCACCCAGGCGCCCCAACCCTTTTCTTGTCTTAAGAGTCAACTATAACAACATTTGTTTGCTGGTCCCTGTTGCTTTGCTGCACGCATTTTCTATTCAGCTTTTCTTTTTAAGCTTATTTATTTTGAAAGAGAGAGGACAGGGGAAGGGCAGAGAGAGAGGGAGAGAGATAATCCCAAGCAGGCTCGGTACTGAAATCGACAAGGGGTTCAATCTCACAAATCATGAGATCAGACCTGACCTGAGAGACGAGTTAAGTTGCTCAACCAATGGAGCCACCCAGGCGCCCCTTCTGTTCAGCTCTTAAGAGTTACTTTGTTTTTGGAGCCCAGGGTTTTATGCAGGGGACAGTTACGAACCCAACTATCCTCCTGAAACCAGGGTGGTCACGGATAGTTCATAGGCACATAGAGCAGCATATAAAGTCATTGTAGCTGCATGTGGACTGTTCAGGGTATCATTGATTATAGTTAAGTGTAGTTCTATCCCAAATATTAATTGAGAGTCCAACTCTCAATATGATGATTTACTTGAATCTTAAAATCTGTCCATACCATTGAACACTAGATGTATTTTTAAATGTTCTTGGTAAAGTATTTGCCTACGTAGCATGAATGAGGTTTGTTGAAGTGACTGAATTTATTGTGTGTTATTGGAGTAGAAACATAGATTTTGTCTGTTTTAATGCTTGACTTCTCAATTCCTTCTCCTGTGTTTTGCAGGTCCTTGCCTCATGGTATTCGATCAGATTTAACAGATATTTGCTTACTTACCAAGGATGAACCCAATTTAACTCCTGAAAAGACAGAGCAGTTTTACAAGAAGCTTTTGAACAAACATGGAATTAAAACGATTTCTCAGGTCAGGAGCGGGTGATATTTACAGGACACTTAAAAGACCTGATTTACTCTTTTGACCAAAGTGATAGATAATACGTTCCTGTACTACCTTGTAATAGTAGTTCTTTCCTAGGGATTTTTTTTTTTTTTAAGGATTTTGTTCTTAAGTAATTTGTGTACCCAACATGAGGCTTGAACCTGTAAGCCCGAGATCAGGAGTGGCCTGCTCCACTGATGGAGCCAGCCAGGCGCCCCTAGGAATTTAAATTTTAATTTAATTTTTTTTTTAAATTCTCGTTGGCTTTAGTAGAGCATATCCTATCTTCTCTATGATGGATGGGCTGTTAAGGTTTCTTGACCCCAAAAGCCAACATGTACAGCAGTACCTTTTTTTTTTTGAGAGAGAGAGAGAGGCAGACTGCAAGTGGGGGAGGGGCAGAGAGAGAGGGAGACACAGAATCCGAAGCAGGCTCTGGGCTCCAAGCAGCCAGCACAGAGCCCATAGGGCTCGAACCCACGAACCATGAGATCATGACCTGAGCTGGTCAGACGCTCAACCAACTGAGCCGCCCAGGCGTCCCCAGCAGGACCTTTTATATCTTGAAGACTTCACAGAAGATTGCCCCATTAGGTCGTCTGCCCTTCGGGAACGTCCCGGGTTTGCCTCGGACTTGGCGCTTCCAGGCATGGTTTGCAGTCCTCGGTGCCCTTGCTTGAGCTGGGTCCCTGGCTCCCTCCCGCGGCGGGCATGGCGCCCGGAACACCGCAGGCTCCCTGTGCGGCTGCTGCCCTGTGGCCCTACGGCAGTGAAAGACCCAGATGCACGGTCTTGCTCGAGGGTTTCTTCCTGTTCGAGTTCTTAACTTGCCATGTTTTTTGTTCTCCTCGTGTTTCTAGATCATCCCTCTCCGAACTTTAAAGACGGAATACAAGGCCTATGAAGCCAAGCTTCGCCTCTTGGGCAGCTTCGACTTCTTTCTCACCGACGCGCGGATCCGGCGGCTCTTACCGTCCCACCTGGGGAGGCACTTCTACCACAGAAAGAAGTAGGTTTCCTCGCAGCCACCGAAGCTGAGCCCCGGGAGCGCCCTGGGTGCATGGACATTGTGCTCTGAGCGCCTGTGTGTCGTTACAGAGTTCCGGTACCGGTGAACCTTCTGGCCAAGAATTTGTCCAGGGAGATCAATAACTGTATAGGCGGAACTGTCTTGAACATCTCGAAAAGCGGTTCTTGCAGGTAGGGAGAAGGTGTTCGCGTGTGCCTGTGGTTAGTCTGTGTTCGGTCGATGATAGTCCTGTAAGCTCTTTACGAGATTGTGTGAAGGAAAACCACAGCCTTCTATCGAAAGTTAAGTCCTTCCCTCAGAAGTATTTAAGTCTTTAGAAGCGCCCGCCCCATAGAGCTTTCCAGTGATGCAAATGGTCTATATCAGTGTTCTCTCTGTAGGAGTGAGAGTGTACAGAATAGAGAGAGAATCACAAGCAGGCTTCGCGCTGTCGGTACGGAGCCTGACCCAGGGCTCAGAGTCCTGAACTGTGAGCTCATGAGCCCAAATGTAGAGTCAAACGCTTAACTGAGCCACCCAGGTGCCCCCCCCCACCCCACTTTTAAAAAATTTCATTTTTATTTTAAAAATTACTTATGTAATATTTTTTGAAAGAGCGTGCGCACCCACATGCGCAAGCCAGAAAGGGAGAGAGAAGTGGCAAGGAGGCTCTGGGCTGTCAGTGGAGGGCCTGACACAGGGTTCAAACTCACCAACTATGAGATCTTGACCTGAGCCTAAACCAAGAGTCAGACGCTTAACTAACTGAGCCCCCAGGTAACCTTAAATAAATTTCTGTTTATTTATTTTGAGAGAGAGCATGCACATGTGCACACAAGCACGGGCGGGGGAGAGAGAGAGAGAGAGAGAATAAAAAAATCTGTTGAAACACTAAAGATTTTCATGTTTCTAAATTTTTTAATGTTTCTTAATTTTTTTTAGGATTGTGTATTTAGATTCTCACATACCTGCTTGTGCTGCATTTTGAAAAACAAAGTTTTTAAATTTTTTTTTTAATGTTTGTTTTTGAGAGAGAGACAGAGTGCATGTGGGGAAGGACGGAGAGAGGGAGACACAGAATCCAAAGCAGGCTCCAGGCTCTGAGCTGTGAGCACAGAGCCCAACACGGGGCTTGAACCCACGAACAGTGAGATCATGACCTGAGCCGAAGTCGGATGCTTAACCGAATGAGCCACCCAGATGCCCTAAAACACAAATCGTTATTATTATTTTTTTTTTTTTTTTATTTTTTTTTTAGTGTTTTATTTATTTCTAGGAGAGAGAGACAGCGTGAGCAGGGGAGGGTCAGAGAGAGAGGGAGTCACAGACTGAAACAGGCTCCAGGCTCTGAGCTGGCAGTCAGCACAGAGCCCGATGTGGGGCTCGAACCACGAACCGCGAGATCATGACCTAAGCGAAAGTCGGACGCTTAACCGACTAAGCCACCCAGGCACCCCCACAAATCATTATTATTATTATTATTATTATTATTATTATTATTATTATTATTTTGACCAATTTTTCCTAAAAGTTGTCTTGTCTGACGCTGTGTTACATTTCAGCACGATCCGCGTCGGTCACACTGGGATGGAGGTTCAGCACATCATCGACAATATCATCGCCGTCACCAAGAGGCTTTCACAGAAGCTGCCAGAGGTGCGGGCTCCCAGCTGCAGCAGCCGGTGGTTGGCGCGGGGGACACGGACCGGGGACCGATCGTGTCTCTCTTGTCTCTGTTGCAGAAGTGGGAGAGTGTGAAGCTCCTGTATGTGAAGACCGAGCGCTCGGCTTCCCTTCCCATCTTCTCCTCGTTCGTCAGCTGTCAGGGTGAGGCCAGAGGCGTCCGCACCGCCGGCCAGAAGAAGAAGGTGAGTCAAACTGTAAACACCAAGTGGGCTTAATCACGCGGATCCGCGGCCCCAGGAGAGGAGTGCGTTCCGTTCCCGCCCGGCCTTCAGCGGTGCCCGCTGCTTGTGCTTTAGGCGCCTTGTCTCCGCTTTACCCACGACATGAGTTTGTGGCGTGAACGAAGTGCGTTCAGGTCTAATGTAAATGGCTGGTGTCCATCGATCGTTTTTGATTTCTCTGAGGCGGGCTGAGGAGGTTCGGTGGCGGCCTGCGCGGCGGCAGGAGGAGCTGAAAGAAAACCCGATCGCGCGGGTTAGCCTTTCTGTGGGTGGCATTTGCGATTGTGGGGGGCGAACAGTTACCTCTCCGTTTGGGTTCGTAGGCTCTGCGTGCTGTAGGTAGGACGAGAGGAAATTCAGGTTATTCTGCTGTTTCTTAGCCCAGTCTCCTAGGTTGGTGACGCTTTTTTTTTTTTTAGCCACGTTAGTCGTGGTCAGTGGGTTTTTCATTTTGGTCTTTTGATTTTCTCCCCCCGCTTCTAGAAGTTGCATGTTCTTTTCCACACCGGCTCTCCTTTCTCCAGTTCCGTGGTACCGGTGGCCCTCCCGTTCGCCTTAGTTCTTGGAGCACGTTAGGCCTGCTTGCTTCGTGGCCTCCCCGTCCGAGCACCGGACGGCCTGTGCCCCAGCCCGTTCTGTGTGCCCGCTGGTTCCGTTTCAGTCTGCGGGCACCTCGGGGCTCCTGGCCCGGGACTCCCCGAAAGCAGATCAAAGGCTTGAGATTCCCTGAGTGATTCAGAGCAAAGCGTGCCGAGAATCTGCACACTTCCAGTCCCGTTCATCTTCACCCCGGGAGCGTGACTCTGGGGTCCCAGCTTATGGGGGGGTCAGTTCCTCTTAGGACCCCTGCCTGGTGTGGACTCTGGACTTTGATTTCTCTCCACCCATCCCACCCCCTGTTAAAGCAGAAGTTAGCCATCAGCAAATACTCGGGGCAGAATTTGCTTCTGGGCTCACTTACCCACGGTCCTTGTGTCTTACAGGTAGTCGGCTCAGTGCTGCTTTTAAGGAAAAGTTGTTTTAATATTTCACCCCACTCTTACTTGTTTTCATTGGGAGGATGGTCCAAAATAACAGACTGCCATTATCAGTAGTGAGAAATCTGAATTTTTTTGCCATCTGTTGGAACGTGCATTTGAAGATTTTGTGAAAATGTTGGAATTGTTGGCTAAGACAGAATTTACACATTATTATGGGTGTCATTTAACACATCCGGACAGTGGTGAGGACAGTGGACCTCCCGGTCTATAAACTTCTTAATCTTCTAACTGCAGCCACCGTCTGAAGGAGGGGAACTTGCCAGGTTTTTTTTTTTCTTAAACTGTTCTGAGATGTAATTTACATCAGAATACTCTACAGTTTAGGGTAATTCTTTTTTTTTTCTTTTTAGCTATTTTATTTTTTAAATTTTTATTTGCAAGAGAGAAAAGGGGTTGAGCAGAGCCCAACACAGGGCTGGACCCCACTCCCCTGGCATCACGACCTGAGCCAAAACTGAGTTGGACGACACTCGACACTCAGCTGCCTGAGCCACCCAGGCGCCCCTAGGGTAATTCTTACTTGCCTACAACTTTCAGAAGCTGAGACTGCAGCCTTGCAGAACCCTCCGGGGTTCACCACACCGCGTGCCTCTTTGCCTGAGTCAGAACCACAGTGGAGTTGAGGTCCAGGTGCTGGCGGTGGTGTGGTTTGTTTGCTTAGAATTGGTACAGACCAAGGCACTTTCCAGAAGCTTGCGAATAATCGGAAATGCACGTGCTAAATCTGTGCTGTTTATTTACCTGCAAGTGTATTCCCGACTAAAGGTATGCTTGGGGCTTTGTGTGGCTTTTTAGTTTTTGAATTTTTTGTTTTTTGGTAGGAATTAAGGAAAAAACAAAAGCAGAAAGAGTATCGTGAAAAACAGAAAGGGAAGAAAAGAAACAAAAGGCTTACGAAGCGGGCCAGGAAGGCTGCATCGGCCCCGAAGGAGGAAGCGAGCCCCGGCACTAGTGCACCCGCGAAGGACCCCGTGCCCCGGAGGGAGGAGACCCAAGCGTGTGGGAAGAAGGAGAGCAGACGAGCAAAGGCCCGGAGCAGAGTGCAGGACGAATTGGAAGAGGAGATCCCTGTGCTGGTGCCAATAGAGGAGAGTCCAGCGAAAGAAAATGGAGAGGTATCCTTACTGTGCTCGGGATGGGTGGCCTCGGCGTCCCTGTGTGTCAGGCAGGCCCCGCTGAGCGGCGTGGGGATGGAGGCATTGTTTGTCCCGAGTGCATTTCAGGCAGAATCTGTCGTAGCAAAGATCCCAAAGTAAGAGATGGAAACTACCGGCTAGACCCAGAAGCCCTGAGGTACCTCCTTTGCCTAGATCGGGGTGATGTGGGGTGATGTGTGGCCCGTAGTGCGTCTTACAGTCAGGGGCTGTGGTCACACTAGCAGTCCTAGGACACCTCACCTGTGGCTGTAAAATGCAAGCCTGGGCAGACCTGGGGGCAGTGGTTCAGTTTCTGCCAGTGAGTCCCGGGTCCGCACGTGGTCAGGCCTAGGAAGTGTACCAGGGCAGGCGTGGGTGCTGGGTCCTGCCCGTAGAACCTTTCAGACACCCCGCCCCCTGGGCTCCTGCAGTCCGACTTTGTGGGTGTCACAGGAGATCATGGAAAGGAACTGAGTTTTTGGTTTGTTTTTTTTTTTAATGTTTTTTATTTACTTTTTTGAGAGATGGAGACAGACAGAGTGAACAGGGGAGGATCAGAGAGAGGGAGACACAGAATCAAGCAGGCTCCAGGCTCTGAGCTGTCAGCACAGAGCCCGACACGGGGCTCGAACCCACGAACTGTAAGATCATGACCTGAGCCGAAGTCTGATGCTTAACCGATTGAGCCGCCCAGGCACCCTGGAACTGAGTTCTTTAACACTCTGGTTCTTCGGTAAAGCTTTTTCTCGTACTCACAGCGTCCATCCAGCTGCTAGGAGAGGGGACAGACCGTGAGGGGGGGGACTGGAGGGCACAGAAAAGACGCTGGGGACCTCTGGTCTCAGCCCGTCTGTACCTTGCGCCCGTGCGGTCCTCTGCAGGGGAGGCAGTGCCCAGGGCTGGCTCTGCACTGGCCTGTTCTTCAGTGGGGTTAGGATCCCCTTTCCCGGGGAATGCATCCCTCTATGTCCCCAGCTGCTACGGAGTTTGCCTCTGGGTTTTTGAATCTGCTCTAAGTCAACGTGAATGATCGCTACGTGAGCTGTAAACGTGTCGTTTTTAGAAAAAGCACACTCTTTTCCTCCTGACGGGATAGCAGTCGGTCGTGGTGCGTGGGAAACAAGGGCTCCACGTAGCCTGCTGGGCGGTGTGTTCGCCACAAGTGTCTCTGCCCTTTGACCCCATCTAGGAAACGGGTTCGGGGTGACGAGCTGTAAGTGTTTCCTGTTGTTCACTGCAGACACGAGTGGGGAAACGTCCTGTTCCCCCTCCAGCAGTCTCTGTAAAGTCGTCCGGAATCTCGGGCAGTAAGGACGCGTTCGCAGCGCCCTGGCAAGAGTCACGACATAATGGGGAAAGCGCGAGGCGGCTGCTTTGCGGTGCATGCACCGCACGCTCGTCCGGGGCGGGGAGCGAACAGGTCGTCGCTGCCGTGGCTACGGTTCCTGGAGAATCTGTGTCTTACCGTCTTTCTGCTTTCCACGTCTCCCATAATAGTCCTATCGGTTGATATTTACGGACAGGAAAGTCGTGCCTCCTGGCGTGCACCCCTCCCCTCCCGAGCCCCTCCGCCTGCCTCGGGAAGCAGGCGTTCCTGACGCACACAGTTTGGGAGCGTCCCGTCCTGACCCCCAGCGAGGAAGGTGGGGCAGAGTCTGTGTCAGGGCGCAGAGTCCCCGCCTCGGCCAGAGTGAGAGTCAGAGTCTCCCTGTGGACCAGGGAGAGCAGCGGGGTCCTGGCCACTGTCCTTAACGACCGAGCACGCTTGCCCTTCAGCATGGCCGCGCGGCGCTCGTCTCGGCTTCCCCAGGGCCAGCGGTCAAGACGGTCCCTCTCGGCGTTAGGTGGCCGGGGCTGCCTCTCCTTGGACCTGACGCTCCCCTTTTCCGTAGGTGCAGAAACTCGCCACAGGAGAGAAGCCTCCGAAGAAGAGCCGCGGTCCTAGCGCGCCTCGTGGGAAGAAGAGAAAGGCCTCGCCCGGCTTGGAGACCCCACAGGCCGCAGGGCCCAAGGCCCCGGGAAAGAGCCCGGGCAAGAAGCCGAGACTCAGAGGAGAGGCGGGAAAGGAACGAAGCTCTTCGCTGGGGAAAAAAGACCCAAGACAGATGACCAAAAAGCCAGGGGCCAAGGTCTTTGCTACTCCCAGTAAATCCGCGAAGAAAGCCCCCCAGACTCCCAAACAGTGTCCCAAAAAGCCCCGAGTGCCCCAGTCGACCTAAAAGATCAGAGACTCAAGCAGAAGGAGTCATCCAGACTCCTAAAACGTGTCCAGCTCCCGGCCCCACCCAGGACGGTCCCTCCGAAGTGAGGCCCAGGCTTCAACACCGGATTAATCCTCCAGTCCTCTGCAGGCAATTCTAACGTGTGTCTGTGGGCGTCAGAACCAGTCGTTGTGAAGTAAAGCCGTTTTTTAAGTTGCTTTTCCGTGTGTGTGCTGACGTAACGGGGAAAATACAGTGCTTCTCTGTGGACGTTGTTAAAGCGGAGCATTGGCTTCCGCGTACACCCTGGACGTTCCCTGTCCTGATGGTTTCACGTGAATCCTACGATGTGACCCCTATCCCCGGCCACTGTCACCGTCCGTGTCACCTAGGCTCCGTTACCCTGGTTTGTGCACACCTTCCTGGAGCTTGCCTGCAGGCCAGGGATGGGCTTCCTGCCTGGCACTCCCCTGTGGAACATACGAGAGGCCCTCGGTGGGTTTTGGAATCAAATCGTTGATTTTGGTGGTGGTCAGCCCAGGCTGTGGGCCGTTGAGGGGCGTGTGTTGGGTGAAGTTGGGCACGTTCTGAGACAGTCGGTGACTTTTCAGGTGCTTGGCCCTTTCCCGCGATGTGAGTGGGGGTCCCCGTCCCTAGCGGTAGGCGATGGAGTCACCATCCTACAGGAAAGGCCAAAGTGAGGTGTGCGGTCAGAGATCACGTGGTTCAGAAACCAGTCCGCTTCCAGACGGACGGCCGTCCATCAAGTTAGAGGAGCAAGAGTGTATGCTTTTTAGTGCCCCAGATCAAGTCGTAACCTTAACTTTTTACATCCTGAAATCGGGGCGCCTGGGTGGCTCAGTCGGTTAAGCGTCCGACTTCAGCCCAGGTCCTGATCTCACAGTTTGAGGGTTCGAGCCCGGAGTCAGACTCTGTGCTGACAGCTCAGAGCCCGGAGCCTGCTTCAGATTCTGTGTCTCCCTCTCTGATCCTCCCCTGCTCACGCAGTCTCTCTCTCTCAAAAATAAATTAAAAACTTAAAAAAATTTTAATAAAAATAAAGTGAAATACTAAAATCCTCTGAAGTGACAGAATTTTGTCATCCCACTATCCTTGTAGGTTATCAAGTACACCTTTCACAGAAAGGATTAGCAGAATTGATTTGAACTTTCCACAGAAACGAGGTGCCGTGGGAACACGGCCAGCCTCGCATCACATGCAGAGACGAAGGTGAAGTACGTTTGCAGGACGTAATCACGTGCGCCACCCCGCTCGTGTCTACCTGACGTGATGGGGGAGGGGGTCGTGTAACGGGTTTTTAATCCCACCCTCCAGCCACTGAAGAGGCTGTGACAACAAGCGATTTCTCTGGTCTGTGGCTGCATCATGATGGGAAGGAGTCACTCAGGAGTTAGGTTGCAAACGGCAGATTTATGTAAACTTCTTAAGCAGGGTGCCCATTTTTGGACAACGGAAAGCCGCGGCTGGGGAATGGGTGGAAATGCTGAATTGCAACAAGGCGCGAGTCACGCTCCTAGGTCTCCGAGGCTTGGGCGCGATCCCAGCTGGCCGGCAGGGCTGCGACCTGGGGCCGAGAGGAGTCTGGGAAGCCGCTGCTATAGTGAGTCACGCTCTTGGGGTTAAGAGGGTGGGTGTGTGGCTCGTGTTTTACTGGAAGTCCGTGCTGGGTTTTCTGGACCCGTCCTCCATGCCATGGAGATTCAAGGGTTAAAACCAGGTCTGGTGGCAGAAACTTCCTGCAACCTTTCTGAAAAAATATTTGAATTTTGGTTAAATTTTTTTTTTTTAGGAACTGTAATAGGCATTTAAGTTTATTTATTTTTAGAGATAAAATCCCAAGCAGGCTCTGTGCTATCAGCCCCGGAATGGGGCTCAAACTCACAAACCGTGAGATCATGACCTGAGCCAAAATCAAGAGTCAGATGCTCAAACGACTGAGCCACCCAGGCACCACCACCCCCCCCCCCACACCCCCGCCAAAAATAAATGTTTTGAATGTATTTAAGATGGTCTAGGTGTTTAGTAAAGATCACGTATTTCATAGTCCCCTTGAGAAATATTAAAAATGAGGGACCAGGGGCGCCTGGGTGGCTTAGTCGGTTAAGCGTCCGACTTTCGCTTCGGTCATGATCTCGCGGTTCGTGGGTTCGAGCCCCGCGTCGGGCTCTGTGCTGACTGCCAGCTCAGAGCCTGGAGCCTGTTTCAATCTGTGACTCCTCTCTCTGACCCTCCCCTGCTCACGCTGTCTCTCTCTCTCTCTCTCTCCTAGAAATAAAATTTAAAAAAAAAAAAATGAGGGACCAAAGGAATTGGCGGAGGCCTGCTGTCTCATTACCAGACCGCAGGCCCTTGCTCTAGCTCCAGTTCACAGGTGTTTCAAGGTTTAAACAGCAAGGAAAGATTTAGCCATTTTACTAAATATTTGAAGGTTCTGCACCACCCACATTTCTTTCTCCTTAAATTGCTGCTCTTTGCCTGTGTTCCTGTGAACAGCACCAAGGTCCTCACTAGGAGTTTATAAACCCTAAGAGCCCTCATCAGGCCTTGGTCTTGAAGGAATTAATATATGTGATGAAGGAGCGCAAATACGAATCAGGTTATAGTGGTGGCTTCAGGATGACAGTCTTGGAGAGAAAATGACAAACTAGGTGGTTATATTTAAGCACAGATTCTACGTCTTTGTCCAAAACTGTCTTAAAAGGATTAACATCTGGGGGCGCCTGGGTGGCTCAGCTGATTCTTGGTTTTGGCTCAGGTCATGATCTTATGGTTTCATGAGTTCAAGCCCCGCGTCAGGCTCTGTGATGATGGTGCCAAATCAGCTTGAAATTCCTCTCTCTTCCTCTCTCTCTGTCCCTCCCCTGCCTGAGTGGCCTCTGTATCTCTCTCAAAATAAATAAAAACAGGATTAACATCTGTTTAACTCAATTGGGGGCATTTTCTATACTTGAAATATGTAGGAAGTAATCGGCATATGTATACTTTTGAGTCCCCTAAAAACCTGGCTTTTAAGCCTTTCACAAGAAACTAGCTGATAATGTGAATTCAATCTCCACCTTTTTGGAGCAGATCTCCCATAAGATCTGTTTCTCCAATGTACCCAAGCTCATGATGGCAGAGACAGAAACTCCACTCTCAACTTGGCCATTTAACTACCAAGTTACATTGGTGTTCATTTCCCTCATTCAGCCACTCGCTCATCTACCTGTCCTTTAACCAATAAGTTCCTACAACCTGCAGGGTGTGGGGCTGGGCTTGAGAAACCAATGCGTAAAGAAAGCACAGCTTTAAACTTCCAGGAGAGCCCTAGCCTAGTTTGTGATGGCCCCAGGATTTAGGAATAGAAGTAGTTCGTCTGCAAGGAGGCGGTTCCAGAGGCTCAGGAACCTGCAATCTGCCCATAGCTGTATTTTAAGCTTAGAATATGTGTATTTGGAGGGAGATGTTAATGGAGACCTCAGGAGGGAGCTAGGAGACTACACGGACAGACCAGTGGCACAGAATAGAGAGTCCAGAAAATAACCCCTTACTTGTATGCTCAACTGATTGACAAGGCCGTCGGGACAATTCAATGGGGAAAAGACTAATGGCAACTAACGGCACTGCCGCATCTGGGCATCTAGATGTAAAAGAAGGATCCTTATCCAACACTATACACAAATAATTCCAAATGAACCGTAGAATTAAATACAAGAGCTTAAATGCCTGGAAGCGAACACAGGAATAAATCTTGATGACCTGGGAAAAGGCCGTATTTCCTTAGCTATGACACCTTAACACAAGTGACCCAAAAAGTGGAGAAATGAGTTCATCTGTATTTCAATCTTTGTGTAGGGGCACCCGGCTGGCTCAGTTGGTTAGGCATCTGACTTAATCAGGTCATGATCTCGCCGTTTGTGAGTCCGAGCCCCATGTCGGGCTGTGCGCTGACAGCTCAGAGCCCGGAGCCTGCTTCAGATTCTGTGCGTCTTTCTCTCTGCCCCTCCCCTGCTTACACTCTGGGTCTTTCTCTCCCAAAAATAAATGGAAACATTAAAAATTTTTAAAAACACAAAACTTTGTGCTTCACAAAAAAGTGAAAACCTACAGACTGGGGGGATATTCACAAATCTCATACCTGATGGGGAACTTGTATTAAGAAAGTATTAAGAATTCTTAACAAGGGGCACCTGGCTGGCTCAGTGGGTAGAGCATGTGACTCACAATCTGGTGGTATATGAGTTCGAGGCCCGCGTGGGGCTCTGTGCTGACAGCGCAGAGCCTGGAGCCTGCTTCAGACTCTGTGTCTTCCTCTCTCCCTGTCCTTTCTCTGCTCATGCTCTCTCTTCCTCTCAAAAACAAATAAACTTAAAAAAATAAAATAAGATCAATAAGATGTTACAGATACAGTTGAAGTCTGCCGGGAAGCCCTTGCCCGACTTCCCCCCTTCCCACCTCTTTTCTTAGATGGAGCCCGTGGAAGGGATAATCACGGCCCCCTGAGGTATCGCTTCCCAATTGCTGGCCCCTGAGGATATGTTACCCTCCATGGAAAAGGGGACTTTGCAGGTGTGATTAAGTAAAAGATTTTGAAATTGAGAAAGTGTGTTAGATTAGCCCAGGTGGGCCTAATGTAATCCCCAAGGTCCTAATAGAAGGGCAAGCAGGGTGCTCAGAGGGACCTGAGCCAAAGTCAAATGCTCAACTGACTGAACCACCCAGGCACCCCACTAGTTTATTGTTTAAAAAAGTGTTGATTTATTTTTAAGAGAGATAGAGAGGGAGCAGGGGAGGGACAGAGAGAGATGGGAAGCAGGGGATCCCAAGTAGTCTCCGCATGCACAACAAAGAGCCTGATATGGGGCTTGAACTCACGAAATGTGAGATCATGATCTGAGCAGAAATCAGACACTCCACCGCCTGAGCCACCCCGGCGCCCCTTAACTAATGTAAGTAGTCACATGTAGCGACGGGCTTCTGTACTGGACAGCGTGGGTACAGACTCATCACCACACGGCACATCTATACTTACAGGTCTATCTCCCCATCCGAGGCTGCAGGCTCCTTGAAGAAAAATACTGTCCATTGATGTATCTCAGCACCAAGCTAACCACGGACATTCAAACCATTGTTCAATGAAAAAGTGAAGGGGGGCCCCTGGGTGGCTCAGTCGGTTGAATGTCCAACTTCAGCTCAGGTCATGATCACACAGTTGATGGGTTTGAGCCCCACGTCGGGCTCTATACTGACTGCCAGCTCAGAGCCTGGAAGCTGCTTCATATCCTGTATCTCCCTCTCTCTCTGACCCTCCCCTGCTCACGCTGTCTCTCTCTCTCTCAGAAATAAATAAAAAACATTAAAAAAAAAAAGAAAAGAAAAAGTGAAGAATCTGGTTTTTATCATTGGCTTTGAATAAACCTTAGAAATCAACTAGTGCAATGCCTCCATTTTGCAGACAAGGAAGATAAGGCTCGGTGGGGCTGAGGGGGGTGGTTACAAAATTGGCCCAAGGTTGTTCAGCCATGCGGAGTCCAACCAAGCACTAGAACATGAACTTTCTGGTTCTCAGTCCAGTACTCATTTGACCATATCACACTTTTTATAGCACTGGACTCCGTAAAATTGTGGGCTGTGAGTAGGAGATTCATTTTAACTTTGTTAGGACTCTAAGGATTTCCAGTATTGAATTTCATATTACTGAACCACCAAAATAAAAGAAACTTAGAGGTTTGTTGTGGTTCCCCTGACATGTCAAAATGCTATTGTCACACATGAGTTCGTGTATAACTGGTGAAATTTGAACAATGTCAATTCCTTGCCATCGAGAGCAGAATATGTTAACATTGCGAGAAGCTGGGAGAAAGGGGCGTGGGACTTCCCTATACTTTTCTTAGGACTATCCTGCGAATCTATAATGGTTTCAAGATGACAAGTTAAACGTTGAAATAGTACTAAAACGCAGACTATTGTAATGAAAAAACTTAACGTTGCTTTTTCTACTATTACACGTGAGAGACCAGAAATGTCATTGTAATTACAAGACGCGGCCACAAGATGTCACTAGTGGTCTGCCAAAGCGCTTTGAAACTCACTTCTCCCTAAAGTAGGGTTGTCATTTTTTTCTGTATTGATTAATTTTTAAAAATTTATATCCGGGGCGCCTGGGTGGCTTAGTCGGTTAAGCGTCTGACTTTCGCTTAGGTCATGATCTCACGGTTAGTGGGTTCGAGCCCTGTGTCGGGCTCTGTGCTGACTGCCAGCTCAGAGCCTGGAGCCTGTTTCAGTCTGTGACTCCCTCTCTCTCTGACCCTCCCCTGCTCACGCTCTCTCTCTCTCTCTCTCCTAGAAATAAATAAAAACATTTAAAAAAAATTTATATCCAAGTTAGTTAGCATACAGTGCAATAATGATTTCAGGAGTAGAACCCATCGATCCATCCCCTACGTAAGACACCCAGTGCTCATCCCAACAGCTGTCCTTCTTAATGTCTCTTGCCCATTTAGCCCGTCCCTCTACCCACAACCCCTCCAGGGACCCTCAGTTTGTTCTCTGTATTTAAGAGTCTCTTTTGTTTTGTCCCCTCCCTGTTTTTATATTGTTTTTCTTCCCTTACGTTCATCTGTTTTGCATCTTAAATTCCACATACAAGTGAAATCATATATTTGTTTTCCTCTAATTTCGCTTAGCATAACACACTCGAATTCCATCCATGTTGTTGCAAATGGTAAGGTTTTATTACTTTTGACTGCCGAGTAATACTCCATTGTGTGTATATATACACAAAATGTATATATATAAATGTTATATATTTATTTACATGTTATACTTAAATGTTTTCATTTATTTCTGAAAGAGAGAGACAGAGCATGAGCAGGGGAGGGTCAGAGAGAGAGGGAGACACAGAATCCGAAGACAGGCGACAGGCTCCGAGCTGGCAGTCAGCACAGAGCCCGACGTGGGGCCCGAACCCACGAACCGCGAGATCATGACCTGAGCCGAAGTCGGATGCTCAACCGACTGAGCCACCCAGGCGCGCCAATGAATAACTTTTTAAAAGGCAAATGGGACATTGTCTAGAGGAACCTCCTTTTCCAAAGTGTGGTCTACACACTCGTAGCGCTGACACCACCTCAGAGTCTGTAAGAAATGCCAAACCTCAGGTCCCACCCTTGATCTACTGGGTCACATTCCTGACAAGTCAAAGGGCTGATGCCACTGGCCCAGCAATTGCTCTGATTATACGCACAAAGTAATGTCTGCACGGAAGAGCATGTACACATAAAACCTAAGCATTGTATTAAATATTTATTATATATCAAACTTTGGCTCTCATCTTGCAACAAGAACAGAAATTTAGCGATAACTCATTTTAGAAGCTCAAACTAAAACATTAGTCATGTTTTTAGTTAATTAGTGATAATGGCTTACCCTGATCTGTTAGTTTTTCAATGAAATAATATATTCTATTGTCACTTAATAATTCCTGAATTCCAAGAGTGTGTCAGATAGTCCCTCCTTTCTTCAGACTGGGGTCGTCAGGAAGTATAAATGCTACCAGGATTCTCTCAGAATGTTCTGCAATAAAACCTTCAGAGTTTCATGGGAAAACATTTCACTTTCCCCCAATAGTACTTTCACTTTTTAATCTTCTGATATGGACATTTTCTAGACTTGCTGCATTGTCTTCTAGCATTGATGAGTGCAGTTCACTTTTCCATATCCTTCCTCTTAACTTCTGTATTTGCTCTAGAACATTCTGGTGCTCCTCTGGGGTTTTTGCCTTCCAAAACGGATTCTTCATATGAATGGCTTTTGTAATATTAACATTTCTTCACTGTATTAAAGCTATTTTACGGGGCACCTGGGTGGCTCAGCTGGTTAAGCGTCTGTCTGACTTTGTCTTGCGGTCTGTGAGTTCGAGCCCTGTGTCGGGCTCTGTGCTGACAGCTCAGAGCCTGGAGCCTGCTTCAGATTCTGTGTCTCCCTCTCTCTCTCTGCCCCTCCCCCACTCATTCTCTATCTCAAAAATCAATAAAACATTTAAAAAATGTTTCAAAAAGAAGGCATGTAGCATTTCAAATTTAGTTGGGGGAAAATCCAGCAAGCCGGGGATCACAGTACACCCGACCTGATGGCCGTGTCAGAGTGAGACAGGCGATGTTCCCTGGGAGGAAATAAAGCACAGCCTGATAAAATCCGCAAAGGCCCCAGAACAAAATGCACAAACAAGGGAGGAAAAGTCAACCATGAGACGTGATGAGCCAGGGAGCCAACTGTCCTTCAAGAAAGCCAAAGCTGAAGCAAGTTCAGTGTGTTTACAAACAACAACAGCAGAGCTGGTGGTTTTGAACTATGTGGTTTTGACCACGAAAAAATTCAGCTCTGGCAATTATTTGCCTTATGAGGGCAATTAACTCCAAACTCTGGAAAAGGCCGTGAAGTAAAAGAGCTTTAAAAAATGGTTCCAAATGTTTATTTTTGAGAAAGAGGGAGACAGAACATGCACAGGGGAGGGACAGAGAGAGAGCGAGGGGGATGCAGAATCCAAAGCAGACTCCAGGCTCTGAGCTGTCAGCACAGAGCCCGACGCAGGGCTTGAACTTGTAAACTGTGAGATCATGACCTGAGCCGAAGCCAGATGTTTAATCAACTGAGCCACGCAGGCGCCCCTACCACAGTTTCTATTTAGAATGCATTCACGTGTATTCCTTTTGGCAAATGTCTTTTAAATGTTGATTTAAATTTTGCTATAAATCAGTCTAGAGCAGCAGATGTAAGTCTGTGCTCCGCGCGTTTTATAACAACTTCGCAGAAGGGAAAGATGGCTTTGGACATATTTTTGGACACATTCATGTGTTTCCTCAAGGGGGAAGGCATGCCCTCTTTATATATATATTTATGGTTTCTGCGAATCTCCTAATAAGCCTTGGCACCCTGCCGAACGGATAAAAATGACTGAATAAAATTTATGATCCTTGAGTATGCTAGGAAAAAAAAAACAACTCAGCCCTCGACTGTAGATCTGATGGATTAATGGGACCTGACAGCCGTTTCTTTCATTGAGGCAGGAAGTATCTTTTCAACTGCAGCGTTGGTGGTGAGTCACCTTCTGATGTCACATTAATTTTCCTCATTTATACACATCCCAACAACCTGACATCTTTTAAAAAAAATTTAAAAAAAATTTTTTTTTTAATTTTGGAGAGACAGAGAGAGACAGCGTGAGCGGGGCAGGACAGAGAGAGAGAGACAGAATCC
The DNA here is from genome assembly GCA_017311185.1 of Proteles cristata cristata. Lineage (NCBI taxonomy): Eukaryota > Metazoa > Chordata > Mammalia > Carnivora > Hyaenidae > Proteles > Proteles cristata. The sequence goes on from JAESUZ010004752.1 coordinate 157,579, forward strand.
AAAGCAGGCTCCCACTTGTCAGCACAGAGCCCGACGCGGGGCTCGAACTCACAACCACTGAGACCGTGACCTAAGCCGACGTCGGACTCTTAAGCGACTGAGCCACTTGGGCGCCCCCAACCTCACAGCATAAAACACCAAGGCCCCGGCCTCTGCACTCCAGCGCACCCAGTTCCCCGGACGTGCGTTTGCTTCTTCACGGGGGTCCCGGGGTCTCCACTGGTTGCACACTGGGTTTTCCAAACCCAACTCCCAGAGGCCCTTCGGGTTGTGTGTTTCGTCCTAAGTATCATGAGTGTAGAACCGTGGCTGGTGGACTTGGCGGTCGGGCAGACCGCTCTGTATGCAGTTGGCGCTTGTGTTTGTCGGAAAGGTGAACAGAGCTCTCCGGATTCTGTCCATGCTCCCGGCAGCCTGAGCTCCAGAGCCCAGAGGCAGTAGAAAGTACTGGCAAGATGAACTCCTTCACGGGGAGGGGGGGGGGATCCGCTGGGAACAGGTATTGAGGTGACACAGAATGCACGGAAAAGGGGCCCCTTATGCCCAACGCAGGGGCAAAAAAAAAAGTAGGGACTACAATGGGCAGGGGATGCGGGAGGGAGCGGCCCTGATTTCACCTGCTCCTCTGTTCCTGGAAGCCACTGGGACCTAACTGGGTTCTTCTTTCTGGTAAATGCGTGGTCTCCCCAAAGACAAGCAGGGAGCTGCGATGCACCGATGTTCAACTTCATATCAAACCCAGAAAAAGAAAATGTCCTTCAGAAGCAAAGATCTGCTTTCCTTTTTTTTTTTCTTTCTTAAGTTTATTTGTTTTGAGGGAGAGAGTGTGAGTGGAGGAGGAGCAGAGAGAGGGGGAGAGAGAGCAAATCCCAAGCAGGTTCGGCCCTGCGCGTGCGGAGCCCAATCTGAAGAACCGCAAGCTCGTGACCGCGACATCATGACCGGAACCGAAGTCAGAGGCCCAGCCGACTGAGCCCCCCAGGCACCCCGAAGATCTGCTTCCTGATCAGTGTTCAGAGTATCGTTCAGGAAGCTCCTCAAAAATTACTGGGAAAAAATGCTGCCAGGAAAAAACAAAGTCTGTCTGATTATCCCCTAACTCACTTACGTAGCTGCTCTTTATTCCCTTTGAATAATAATTCGGGCTCTCCTGCTCTGATGTTTAGTAGCCAGCTTGCAGTCAGTTACGTCTTCAACTAGATGTCCAGGCAACCAGACCACGGGAAATAAAGGAATCCAGACAATGTTTTGGTAGGTGTCTTATACTTCAGCATTTTGCCAAAGCTTAATTTGCAAGAAGTACAGCCCAGGCGATTCACAGAGATGGTTCACTTCACTTGATTATCCAAGAAGGAATAGAATAATATTAAACTGTTCTATGCTGCACATCATGGTTCCAGCACAGAGCTCCATGTGATTAATTGACAAATGTCACTGCGTGTGGCTTGTACACTGGTCATGCGGTCGCTTGGCAAACACTTAGCAAATGTTTTTCCACATTCTGAGTGCTATCACATTTCCTTTTCTAGTACAGGTATGTAATGTTAGCAAGCAGTTTCTTTTTTTTTTTTTTAATGTCTTCATTTTGAGAGAGAGAGACAGAGCATGAGCGGGGGAGGGGCAGAGGGAGGGAGACACAGAATCCAAAGCCGGCTCTGGGCTCTGAGCTGTCAGCACAGAGCCCGATGTGGGACTCGAACCCACAGATTGGGAGATCATGACCTGAGCCAAAGTTGGACGCAACTTACTGAGCCACCCAGGCGCCCCAGATCATTTTCATTATTGTTTTTTTATACGTTTACTTATGGGGGAGACGGGCAGAGAGAGACAGAGAACCCCGAGCAGGCTCTGCACTCTGTGCTCGCAGAGCCAGACACGGGGCTCAAACCCACAAACCGTGAGATCACGACCTGAGCTGAGATCAAGAGTCAGACACTTAACTGAGCCACACAGGTGCCCCCATTCTTGTTTCCTATTTGACGGTGTCCCTCCGGTCAGTCCATTTTTGTATATAGTGATAACAGTCCCAAGATTGAGGCTCTATTTTTAAGGCCCTGAGTCTCAAACATTTTTCTGCCTCAGTGCTCCAGAGAGGTCGGTCACCCCTCCATCACGTCTCTCCTGGGAGGGGGGGGCAGGGAACTTGCTTCCCGATGTCTGCGGGGGGAGAGGGAGCGTAGCATGCAAGGGCCCTGCCACACCCCGCAGGCTGTGCTTGCTCTGTTCATTAGCTCCTCTGGGGAAAGGTAATGGGTAGCTGCGGAACACCCTCTCCGTGCCAGGTGCCCCGGCCTACAAACACATTATTGCGTCCTCACCAGGCCAGAGGGGCACTGTCCACACTTACAGGTGATCGAGGCAGGCGTCTGGGCTGTGAGATGCTGGCCTGGGGCCCGCCCAGAATTAGCCCGTGTTTCCCAGACCCCAGAGCTCCCGCCTTTCACCACTAAGCTCCCTCCTAACAGCTACTTAGCTCTCAGATGTTCATCGTCTTCGTTCCCTTGGGTGCTCTAGGAGTGTGTCATAGAGTGAGGGGCTTAAACACTGATTTCTCAGGGGTGCCTGGGCTCAGTCAGTAAGCTCAGTCGGTAAGCATCCGGCTTCGGCTCAGGTCCTGATCTCACAGTTTGTGGGTTCAAGCCCCGTGTTAGGCTCTGTGCTGACAGCTCAGAGCCTGGAGCCTGCTTCGGATTCTGTGTCTCCCTCTCTCTGCTCCTCCCCTGCTTGTCCTCTCTCTCTCTCTCAAGAATAAACAAAGAGTAGAAAAATTTAAAAAGAATACATGTTTCTCACGGCTCTGGAGGCTGGGAAACCCAAGAACAAGGTGCCGGCCGGGCCAGTGTCTGCTGAGACCCCCCTTCCGGCTCACAGACGGCCACCTTCCCCTGGTGGAGACAGACATCATCTCTCTTAGGAGGGCAGCTGTCCCCATTCAGAAGGACGCTGCTCTCGCCACGTCATCACCTCCCAAAGGCCCCACCTCCTAACCGTCACCCTGGGGATGAGGCATTCAGGGGGCACATGGGTTCCTTCCATAACACTCACCTGGGATTTACTGGGAGGAGCTTGCATGCATGAGAGGGTGTGTATTTATCACAATACAGAACATTTTTTTTTTCCCATTGAGGGAGCTTAGGATGTAAATATGTAAAACAAAAACTATTCTCATCATGTGTGTGGGTCGGCTTCAGTTGAGAATCTTGGAGAACTTTATTTTTTATTAAAATTTTAAAAAACATTTTTGAGTTAGAGGGGAGACAGAGAGAGAAAGCAAGAGCGCAGGCAGGGGAGGGACAGAGCGCAAGCAGAGAGAGAGAGGGAGACGCAGAATCCGAAGCAGGCTCCAGGCTCCAAGCCGTCAGCACAGAGCCTGACTCAGGGTTCGAACTCATGAACTGTGAGATCGTGCCCTGAGCTACAGCCGGACACTTAACCGACTGAGCCACGCAGGTGCCCCAAACCCTGGAGAACTTTACGCGCAAAACAGAACAGCACCATCCCTGTCGAGGGGTGGGAGCTGCTGTCCAGAGACCCCACGGCCAGGTGAGCACCAGAGATGCGCTCCCTTGGCTGGGGCGTCTAACTTAGTGCCCAGCTGAAGAGAAAACCAAGGTGCCCAGAAATAGTCCCACAGACTGACCCCTAATACAGTCAAAGTAACAAGAGGCTGACCCCCGTCACATCCAAGGGAAGTACGAAGACACCACAAGTGGATAGAACACACCTTAGGAGACACACACCTATATAAAAAGGATGGTTTCTCTTGAGAATCCGAATCGTGGGGTCACAGGATGACGTCCGTCGGGGAGGTCATTTTGGATTACCTGGTTGGGCTCCGCGTTATTTGAGGGCACTTCCGAGAGGAGGAAGAGCCGGAGAAGACGCAGTGACGCCGGCAGAGTCCGAGCCACACATGCAGTTGCGGGGAGGCGCTGGGAGCCAAGGCACTGGGGCGCGGGGGGGACGGGGGGTGCAGAGCTTCTCCCCTGCAGCCTCTTCCGGATCACTTGAGCCCGGGGAAGCCCATTTCACACGGGCAGATTATTAGTGTGTTGTTTCGAGCCGCGGAGGTTGTGAGGATTTGTTGCAGCAGCGACACGGAACTGATACGAGCCCGTCGAGTCCGTCATTGCACTGGCACGATGGCGGGCCACTGCCTGTGGCTTTACGGTGCCACTCAGGGCCCGGCCCTTGTTCGTGTCACCTCCCGGGTACCCCGCACAGCTCACTGTGGTTTGGCCACCTTGGGATTTCAGGATCTTCCGACTTAAAATACTTATTTTTGAGAGAGAGAGAGAGAGCGCGCGAGTGGTGGAGGAGCAGAGCGAGGGAGACAGAGGACCCAAAGGAGGCTCCATGCTGACCGCAGAGAGCCCGATGTGGGGTTGAACTCACTAACGCTGAGATCGTGACCTGAGCCAAAGTTGGACCTTTAAGGGGCTGAGCCACCCAGGTCCCCCACCTCCGCCATACCATCATCTTCCTCTGGGCCTTCCAGCCTCCACAACTCTGAGAAAAGTAATTCTTGTTTTAAGCCTCCAGGCATTTTGTTACGACAGCTGCAGACTGATACACCCGCGCCTGGTGTAAGTCTTTGTCCCCTTGGCGACTGTGAGAGCCACCGAGCTAGTCCCTCTGCTGTCTTGTCCCCCCCCCCCCCCGTGGCCTAGTCTCTGCACAGTAGCCCAAGAGGACTTTCTAGAATGTAAACCGAGATGAGGCACTCCTGATTCAGATTTGTCCAGGGCCTCCCACACCGCACAGAACTCCAGATTCCCAGCTGTGGCCCCTCTTCCTCTCGACCTTCCTCCCCTTGACCTTCCTCCCCTTACACACACCAACCCGATTCGCCTGTCCTGCTCCCCACACACCAAGCTGCAGCCTCAGGGCCTTTGCACTTGCTCTTCCCTCTGCCCGGGGCACGCTCCCCATTTCCGCACAGCTGTCACCTGCTGACGCCTTTCCGGACTCCGCCCCCACCTTCAGTGTGGCCCTCCATCACGGTCACGTCACCAGGCCTCAGTGTCTTTGATTTTCCCTGGTCTGGATGGTCTGTGTCCCTGTTGGCCTACACCCCGCTCCGCATCCCATTCCCTGGGCGGCGACGCTGCCTCGCCCACGGTCCAGCCCCAGAGGACAGGGCAGGGCCTGGCCCACAAGGGCACCTGGGTGGGTGACGTGGCATTTGTCGGGCACCTGCGGGACGGGGAGCCAGGCCCTCGCAGAGCCAGCACGCGGAACCCTCGCACCCGGAGCTGCCCCCTAGCGCTCTGCCTCTTTCTCATCTGGAAGACGGGAGGGGGGCGGGGGTGACAACATGGTGGCTCCGCGGCTCCCCAGTTTCCATGCGCAGAGAAGGAAGCGCCGGGCGCGGGCTTGCCAAGCAAACGGTGTCGGGCACGCTTCCGGATCCCCGAAAGTGGGTCAGCTCCCCGTCGCACGCCGCGCTAGGTCCCTGCTCGTCCGCGCACGGGGCGCCCGAAAATGGGAACCGCGCGTCCCCCAGCGGGCGCCTCTCGGGCCCAGCGAGCCCTCCGCCGGCTCAGGCCGCGGCCGCAGCCCGCCGTGCCCCGCGCGTCCGCTCCCCGCCGCCGCCGCCGCCGCCGCCCGGCCTGACGCGGCGCCGCCGCCCCGGCAACGGCGCTCGCGGGCGCAGCCAATGGCGGCTTGGCCGGGAGCCGCGCGCGGCCTCCCCGCCGCCAGAGGGCGCCGCGCGGGCGCCGCGCAGCTGCCGCCGCGCCGCCGCCGCCGCCGGTCGCGGGAGGGAAGCTGCGAGCGAGCGCGCGCCCAGGCCTCCGTCGTCGCCGCCGCCGCCGCCCGCTCCTCTGCGCGCCGCTGTCCGCCCGCCGGCCGGCGCGGCCGTCCCTGCAGGTAGGTGGGCGCCCCCGGGCCCCTCGCGCGCCCCCGGCCCGGCCCGCGCCGCCGCCCCTCCCCCGCCCGGCGCGCGCCCGCCGCGCCTCGTGCTCGCGCGCGGCCGTTAACGGACGCCGGCGGGGGAGGGGCGGCGGCGCGGAGGGGCCCCGGCGGCAGCGGGTGTGTGGGGTGGGGGGGGCGGAGATCGCGGCCCCCCGGGGTGGGAAGGGCGGAGCGCGCGCCGCCTACAGGGCCCGGCTGCTCCTGGCAGACGCGGGCGGGCGGGGTCCCGGGGTCCCCTCCTCCCCCCTCCCCTCCCTTTGCCCTCGGGGCTGCGGCACCCCGGGGCGCACCTGCGGGAAGGGGCGCGGAGGGGGCGCGGGCACCGCCGCCCTCCTCTCGGCGCCTGCACGCGTTTCCGCTGGCTCCGCACCCCTCTCGGCTTGTTTACCGCCCTCCCCCACCGCCGGCGTGTCGCCACCGTCTGTGTGTGTCTGCTCACCGCGGGCCCCCTAATTGAGGATCTGGGGTTTGGGGGCCGGAAGGATGCGCACAGAGTACGTGGCTCGTTTATTTCGGGTTAATCCCCCCCCCAGCTGCCCCCCCCCTCGGTCGTCCCTCTTTTCTTTTGCGTGCGGCGCACATCTGGGACCCGCGGCGAATGGTTTCCTGGCTTTCCCGGGGATGAGGACATTGCCCGGGTTTAGGGTTCTTCCCCCCCCTTCCCCCCCCCCGCCCCTTAAGGAATGGAAGAGACCTGTCAGTTCTCATTAGCGCGAATTCACGGTCGGGGACGGTCATCGCAGGGGTGTGGTCAAGCCGGGAAACGCTGGCTGGGCCCGAGAGTTTGCGCCTGCGCCCGGTTTGGGGAATTTGTCAAGTGCTTGGGCATCCCCCTCCGCCCCCCCGCCCCGTCCCCCCGTGTTTAGAGATCAGAGAGGGTACCCGTGCTTAGGGATCGGGAAGAGTGGGCGTCGGCTTCCCATTAGACCTGCACTGCTCTGGAAGGCGGCCGCTGGCCACCCGGGACTGTGGAGCACCTGGTGTGTGGCTAGACCCAGTTGGGATGAGCTCAAGGTGAAAAAGACAGTATCTGATTTTAAACACTAGGTGTGGGCAAAAAAATAAAGGTTAACTGTCACATTTAATTTTTTTGTAAAGGTTAATCCGAATATATTAGGATGGTGTTTTGAACACAACTCGGTTAACCAAAAGCGTTCAAATGGTTTCCTCCGATATCTTTTTACTTTTGTTTAACGTGGCAACTTGGGAATTTGAAATGACATAGGCGGCTCGCATTATATTTCTATTGGCCAGCGCTCTAACAGAGCGTCTGCGTGGGGGCAGGGTGGCCCGGAGCCTGTGCCATCTGCTTATCTTTCCCTGCTTCTCCGATGGCATGTGGCCTCCTGTCCCCTAGGCTCTCAAGGAGGCCCTGCCTCTTCCTTCTCACCCTCGGCTGAACTGAACCGTGGAGCTGATTGCAAATGAGGATCTTGTCCTACTTTGCAGAGTAATTCAAGTTATTAGAATTTTCTTTGTTGAAAATGTTCTGTCTCTGCTGTCTCTTGAAGTCTGGAAATGGTTGTGTTAGGTTCAAATCAGAATTAGATGGTGAGTTGAGTTACCGAGGTTCAGTATTACCAGCATTTATGTGCGTATTGTAGAGAGCATGGAAAAAAGCCCGTGGAAGCGGAAAGCCCAGGCCTTCTTCCTAGTTAATTGTGACGTTTGCTTGTATCCAATAGAATAGTCTCTGTTTCAAGAAGGTGGTAGAACGTCTGTCCGAAGGATACATTGTAGCCCCTTTTATAAGTGTTACCAGAGCAAAGTAACTGTTGCAAGGCAGGTTTGACAGTAATGTTACTTTTCAGCTACTTCTTGCTGGTCTGTTTATGGCCTTACACAGACAGGCACGAGTCTGAGAGTAGAATTAAATCGTGACTGATTATAATTTTTCACTTGAAGTTCAGGAATACCCTTTTAGGCGAAAATATGAGCACTGTGCCATATGCCATTGGACCCCTTTCTCTTCCTGTGTGTGTCTTGTAAGAGTGTTGAATATTCAGTCCTCCTGTCTAAAGATATTATGGTATGGGTGGAGCATGTTTCCATATGAAAATTTCCCCTGGACTGGTATTTTAACGCCCTGTGTCCATTGCATTCCCCTGGGAAACCCAGTGCCTTGTCTAAGTTTCTTCAGATCACGTTCCTTGAGCATGTTGGGGTGTGTGCGTGTACAGGAGTGTGTTTATTCGGTTCCCTTGAGTGGCTTTAAAATGCCCACGTCTCTCAGGTTGGTTTTTGGGAGCCCAGCCCAGGGCTCACTTAGACCACTCGCCCTCCTCCTGGCATCCCTGGCACTTCCAGTGCAGAATAATGCGGCGGGTAAGAATTCGGGCTTGGAACCAGACTGTCTGGCCCTGAAATCTAGCTCCGCCACTTCCTAGCTGTGAGCCTGGACTGCTTGCACGTCACTTCTCTGTGCTTCATTTCCTCCTAGGATCTTTGCTTTAAGACTATTACGGGGATTACATGATTTAACATATGCAAAGCACTTGGGACAGTGCTCTGCATCCAGTAAGAGCACCCAGCGTTAGCTATTGTTTCTGCCGGTAGAGCATGTTGCAATCACATTTCACTGCTTCCGTGTCTTCTGTTAATGGGAGCTAGTTTCTAAAGTTCTATCTTGTGAGGCTGAAGTGTCACGGATCAGAATACACGGCCCGGCTACTAGCATCGCACATTGTAAGTACAGTCAGTTTCACCTAAAGCAGGCACTGAGTATGTACTTAGAGAATTATAATGAAGATCAAGGGCACCTTTCCTCCTTACACAAAATGTCAGAATGAGTAACATTTACAATCAGCTGATAAGCAAAAGACAGCATTCCAGCTTGCAAAACTGTAGGTGCTTTAATGAAATTTATATTTAATTGGGCTTCTTGCTTTGCTACGTACTGTTCAGAGCTCTCCCACTCCATTTCCCTTTCGTGTAGTGCTGAGAAGACCCCACGTCTGACTTGCTCCTCACCCCCCACCCCCACCCCCCGTTGGTGATGAGGGAAACCCATCTCTGTGCTACTTCCTGGGTCGCTTAGGGTCTTTCTCTGTGGCTGTCTCAGGTCAGTCCGCGCTGTGTTGACTTTGTCCCCACCTTGTCCCCGCCGGACCCACCAGAGCCAGCTCGGCCCGCGTGGTCATTTCCTCCGTGGGGCCCTCCTCTGCCGCGCTTGCCGTCTCGTGGACAGTTGTGTCAGGCCTCGGGACTTTCTGTGAAGCGCTGTCTCCACGCTTGGCCACTTCATTCGTCCTTCCATTCAAATATGTGTGGACCTGGCCCCGGACGTTGGGGGCTGGTCAGGACTAAGAGGGACAGGGTGGCTCTGGAAGTGAACCGTGCAAGGCGGTGGGGGGGAGGGGCGGGCAGCAGCTTAGGGCACAAGGGAAGGCCTCGAAAGGTGGTATTTAAACCAAGATGCCAGGACGAAAAGGAGTCAGCTCTGTGTCACTCTGGGAAGAGTGCAGTGGGCGGGGGGAGGAGCTAGACACCCCAGCCCACAGCAGGTCGGTGCTCTGGGAGCACAGCGAGCCCCAGCCGCCCCAGCGCCTGCGTGAGGGTGGGCGTGTCCTCCTGGGGCTGAGAGGGCCTGGTGAGGGCTCTGGGGTTCATTCCAGCAGCTCAGATTTAGAGCGCGGCTGTAATAGCTGATTGGTGTTTTCAGTTTAGGGTGGGAAGTGGGCGGGGGAGGGTCAGGGAGCGGCTGGGGGCTTAGAGCCGAGGCGGGGAGAGGAGGCTGTGCCGCATCGCATCACTTGAGGTGGTGTGACCGGGCCTGGCGGTCGTGAGAAGTGGTCAGAGTCGGGGTCCCCTGCACATACTCTGCACTGTCGCTCGTGGCTTCATCAGTGGGGTGACGGACGTGGAGCGGGCGGGAAAGAAGAGGGTGATGCCAGGTTTCCGGTTCTGGTTTGAGCAGGTGGCTGGAAGGTGGTTTCAGGACTGATGGGCCGAGGGGGCCGAGGGTGGGGATTGGCAGGAGAGCCTGGGGTCAGGACCCTTCAAGACAGAAATGCTGAATGAAAGTCACTGGCAGCCCAGAACTGCGTATGTGCATCACTGTAGATTAGATGGCCTTTTTGTAAATGGCGAAGGGAAACGTGCATCCCTACATCAGGCCTTACAGCCGGCTGAGAGATCCCATTACATTGTGTGCTTAAGTTTTTAATTAAAAGAAAAATTAAAACATTTTTAAAAATTGTTTGTATATTTTTGAGAGAACATGAGCCGGGGAGGGGCAGAGAGAGAGGGAGACACAGAATCTGAAGCAGGCTCCCGGCTCTGAGCTGTCGGCACAGACCCCGACCTGGCCTGAACTCACGAACTGCCAGATCATGACCTGAGTTGAAGCCACCCTGGTGCTACCCACCCCCCCACCCCCCGCAAATTTAACAAAACAAAACGGAGCATTTGGAGAAAGCCCAGAGAATTATAATTTCAAAGTGGTAGGGGTATATACGAGTATGTCAAAATGCAGGCACCACTAAAAAAATTTTGGTAAATTCAGATACTTAGAAGTAGAAACTTCTGCTGTCAAAAAGCGCCATGTCTGAAGTCAAAGGATTGATCCCAAGTTGGGAAAACTAGTACCAGTATCACAAAAGACTACCTTCCTCTGCATGTAAGTGGTTTCCAGAACGAGAAAAGGTCAGCCTGGAAGGAAAATGGGCAAAAGGCACAGACAGTTTATGGAGAAGGAAGAACCAAGGACTCTGGGGTCGGAAGAGCTGTGCGACCTCACGGGTGGCGGAAGCGCCCAGGCAGAGCCTCGTCGCGTTGCTCACCGTTGGCACACGTTGGTCACTTCCGTGGTCGGCATGAGGGAACATTTGATGACATGGGGCCTCGGGCCTTGTTGGCGGCAGGCGGACCCGGGCAGGAGCCGGGTGGGTAAACAAACACGTGCTCCCTTTAGCCGATGGGACTTCTCTGAAGACGGATTTCTGTGAAATGTCCTGCGTACCTGGTGACCTTGAGACACGAAACAGCCAGAACACGTGTCTCTGGCGGCCTAGTGAGGTTACAGTGCAGCCGGATCACGGACCGCGGCCTTCGTGGCCCTGGCTGGGCCTTTGAGGTTCGGTACTGGGAGAAAGCAAGCAAGGCGTACACGCGTTAGGAGCCTCAATTTTGTATCAAAAATAACATAGGCACAGGATATTTTAACTTTTTATTCTGAAATGATTATAAACTCACAGGAGGGGCGCCTGGGTGGCTCAGTGGGTTAAGCATCCAACTTCAGCTCAGGTCAGATCTCACGGTTCGTGGGTTCGAGCCCCGCGTCGGACTCTGTGCTGACAGCTCAGAGCCTGGAGCCTGCTTCGGATTCTGTGTCTCCCTCTCTCTCTGCCCCTCCCCTGCTCAGGCGGTCTCTCTCTCTCTCTCAAATAAAACATTAAAAAATTAAAAAAAAAAACTCACAGGAAATTACCCACGTGGTAAGTAGAGGCCCACGAAGCCTTCCTTCATCCACCTGCCCCGGGGGTGCCATCTTGTGTGAGTGCCGTGTGGCGGCAGAGCCAGGAAACCGTGAGCCAGACTGTGGGCTCCAACTCCTGTGGGCTTTACATGCGCCTGTGTGCGTGCAGTGTTATCCCAGGTGTAGATTCATGTAATCACCACCGCGGTCGAGATCCACTGTTGTGCCACAGAGTTTCTGTGTCAGGACACAGATCAGTGACAGTGGGTGACTGCCCTTAGGACGGTGGGGTGGGTGCTGCGTGACAGGAGAGGAGACCATCCTCTTCACCGTCCTCCTATTAAAATCTTACTTTTTAAACCGTTTGTGATGTAGGGGCCCCTGGGCGGCTCAGTCGGCTAAGCACACAGCTCTTGGTTTCAGCTCAGGTCATGGTCTCGTGGTTTGTGGGTTTGAGCCCCGCATCTGGCTTTGCCTGACAGTACAGAGCCTGCTTCAGATTCTGTCTCCCTCTCTCTCTCTGCCCCTCCCCTGCCCTGTCTCTCTCTCTCTCTCTCTCAAAATAAACATTAGAAACTATTAAAAATAAACAGTTTGTGATGTCTGTGAGATATCTAGTAGAAGCACCAGAAGGGCAGGCGGCCTCCCGTCACTGGGCCACGTGGGACGTCCCGGGGGGTGTGGGGGCAGGCGTGTGGCTGGGGGAGGGAAGGGGTCCCAGTGAAGCCCCAGGGCTCCCACATTTAGAGACCAGCTGGAAGAGCCCTGGGCTCGAGGGAGCGTGCACCTGCCGAGTTTGAATAAGATAGGTGGCTGTTGGGTAAATGGTATCAAATTTTCTCACTTTAAAATTGATGCCAGATTTTAAATGGATCCCCAAATAAGATTGCGTACAAAGCATTTGTCTTTCTTTCAAAGTGGGAAGTGGGAGGGTGAAACTAATCTGTGGTGGAAGAAAGTCAGAACAGTGATTGCCAGGGGTAAGGGTGGGGCAGGGTGGGGCCTGCCGGAACTCTCTGGACCGTCAGTAAGTCAGTAACGTGTGCATCAGGACTGTGGTCTGGGTTACAGGAGGGTAACGTTTGTCAGAACCTGCCCTACAATTTGTGCATTTTACAGGGAAGAAAGTTTCTGCTTATGGCCTTAAAACAACCCCTAAGCCAGTCTTGAAAACTAAGTGATAATATGTATTCTGAAGTGTTTATTGATGAATTATAATTGATGTCTGCTGCTTTGCAGTTTGTCAGAATAAAAAAGGTGGGTTGATGGATGGACAGAGGGATGGGTAAATGGATCAAGTTGGCAGGTGTACCAGGTGTTTATCCAAGGGATGCAGGAGTGCTGATTCGAAGGGGCACACGCTCCCCAATCGCTGAATTACGGAAAAGCCCAAATGTCCGTTGGCTGACGAATAGGTAAAAAAGATGTGGTATATAGAAATCTGCACCGGAGTATTACTTGGCAATCAAAAAGAGCGAAATCTTGCCGTTCGCAACTACGTGGATGGAAGTAGAGGGTATCATGCTAAGCAAAATTAGTCAGAGAAGGACAAATATCATGTGACTTTACTCATATGAGGAGTTTAAGATACAATATAGATGAACATAAGGGAAGGGAAGCAAAAGTAATATAAAAACATAGAGCGGGACAAAACATAAAAGATTCAACAGAGGGTTGCTGGAGGGGTTGTGGGGGGCGGTGGGCTAAATGGGTGAGGGGCACTAAGGAATCTGCTCCTGAAATCATTGTTGCACTCCATGCTAACTAACTTGGATGTAGATTAAAAACTAAATAAAACCCATAAATAAATAAATATTTTCAAATTAAAAAAAAAGATGGGCAGATGTGATGAACAGCAAAATATTAATTGTAGACCGTAGGTGGGTGTATAGTGTTCATTGAGAAAGATTTTTAACTTGGGGAAATGCTACAAGAATATGAAATTCTCTATCATATTGAATTTGACTATCACCTGATCATGTGTTCCCAAATCTTTTTTCTTCTTAATTTTTTTTGAATGTTTATTTCTTGGGGGAGAGAGAGAGCACGAGCAGGGGAGGGCAGGAGAGAGGGAGACACAGAATCCGAAGCAGGCTCCAGGCTCCAAGCTGTCAGCACAGAGCCTGATGCGGGGCTCGAACTCACGAACCCCATGGGATCATGACCTGAGGCCAAGTCAGATGCTTAACCCACTGAGCCCCCCAGGCGCCCCGCCCCAAATCTTTAAACATGGAAAGGAGACACGGGATTCATGTTATTAAAAGAGCCTGCATCTTATTTCTTCTTAATCACCTACTTGGGTTGTCAGCTCTTGGCCACATGCCCTTTTGTCCTGAAGAGGTTGAGGTTCAAGGTTTTCTGCTACTTTCTGGGGAAATGGCTCTAAGGCTATTAACTTAGTGGATTATCGTTACCCAGGAGTCCCTTCTCGGCCAGCAGATTTGCCTTCTGAGTGAACCTCAAACTCATTGGTCGGCTTGCCTGCGCAGAGCTTGGGAGGAAGGGTACTGGTCACCGGAGACGGTGAAGACTGCTTGCTCGGGGTCACCTTTCCCTTGTCTCTGTCTCTCAGGCCTCACTGCCGCGACCCCACCCCCACCCCCCGTGCTCTTCTGGGTGCCTCTGAGCGGTCACTTCTGGCTCTAAATTGGCCCCACCTTAAATAAAATAGAAAAAAGGCTTGGTGGTCCCTTAAGTCATCTTTCCAAGGAAGGGGGCAGAGGCTATGTTGACTTGTATAAAAGACTTGAAAATTTTTTCTCCTCGGTGCTTCACGTACAAGGGTCAGGAACAAAGTCTTAAAGGTATGCAGGGAAAAGGCCCTTCCCACCGCTCTCCGAGTCCCAGGCTTCTCCCACGGCTGGGGCGCTCTGGGATGCCGTCCGGAGCTGTTTCCAGGGTGTACAGGGAGGTAGGAATACACAGCCTCCCCCACCCTTTTCCCGAACAGAGCGGGGTCCTGTTGTGGACACTCACACCTTACTTGGCCTTTTTTTCCAGCACGGTCCACATCCTTGATAGACGTGGAGTCAATTTTTGATCTTTTTCTCTTACAAATAGCACCTCCTTAAATAACTTTGTACATTCAAGTATGAATTGAAAAAAATTTTTTTTTGTTACGGAAATGGTCAGACAAGTTCAAGTGGAGGAGCAAAATGGCGTCGTCCCCCCCCCCCCCCATCACAGGTTAGGGCAACGGTCCATATTTTTGGCAGTCTTGTTTCATTTCCACCCATTCATTCCTCTCTAAGCAAGACTATGTGAAAAGCAAATTCCAGAAATAATGCCATTTTACTTCATGGGCGTTGTAAACTTTTTATTTTAAAACATTTCAGACATTGGCAAAGTAGAGAGATTCCCAGTATTTGTCCCTGGTTGGGAACATTCAGCTGTTCATCCCCTCCCCCGACCCCCTTTTGTTTTGTTTGCTGGAATATTTTGTAGCAAATCTTGGATAGATCATTTCACATGTAAACACTGCAGTGACGTAACAACTTTTATTCTTAACAAAGTATATTTTATTTTTTTATTTTTGAGAGAGAGCAGAGCGATTGAGCATGAGTGTAAGCAGGAGAGTAGCAGAGAGAGAGAGTCCAAAGCAGGCTCTGCACTGTCAGCACAGAGCCCGATGTGGGGCTCGAACTCACGAACTGAGAGATCAGGACCTGAGCTGAAATCAGGAGTTGGACGTTCCACTGACAGAGTCACCCAGGTGCCCCGGTAAAGTTAACAGCTTTGCGATAAAAGATCAAAATATGTAGAACTGACAGTTTTTAAAGAATGGAAAAAAATGATCACCAGTTACCAGACTTTGGGGCCACCCAACCCTGGTCCCCACCTCTTACACTTTGAAAAAGGCAGACTCAATAATAAAACTATGAATGTCAAGCAATAATGAAACTAAACATTTCGGCTTGAAACCTGAGTGCAAGTTCCCCACACGTCTTGCGGGTTCAAATACACAGTTGTGTGGTAAGATGTCCTCCGGGGTTTAGATCCCAGCCCTCATCTCGGAGGGATAATGTGCCCCCCCCCAGCCCCTGTTGGGGACATAGAACAAAGCCTGGAGGAATTTTTGGTTGTTATAATGGGGGGCGTTACTGGCATCTCATGGGGGCGGGGGGCTGCCGCTAACATCCTGCAGTGCACGGTTGGGCCCCCAGAGCCCAGGCCTGCTTGCCCCAAAGTGCTAAGGTTGACAGACCCTCGTCCAGGACATTGGGGGACAGTGTTTTACCCTGGATCTCTTCCCTGTGGTTATCCTTTAACTTGCTGGGAATTGCTTAACGCACATTGATCAGGTGGGGGGCAGATCCCCATGGCCCTGATTTGTGTTGACATCTGGGGTTATGTGGAAGGTGAACCCTTACCTTCTAGAGAATTCCAATGGCATGACTTCATGTAGATTTTTCATTCTATCAGTTGAATCAGCAAGGATTATTTCAGAAGTTTGTGCAATAAAACGCGTGTAAGTTTTTTACGCTGCACACTGGAAGCCAGACTCCCTTGGAGGCAAGCGGGTGTGAAACCTTTTCACTTCTGGAGAACTTCCAGAAGCAAAACAAGGCCAGGACTCTCCAGCAGCTCACGCATGCGTGCATGTGTGCGTGCGTGTAGACAGGGAAGAAACGAAACCTGTAGCCAAGGGGCTGTGGGGAGATGACTTGGAGGAACAGACAAAGTTGGCGTGAAAACCGGCCGCTTCGTGTGCGGGGCAGCAGGGACCGTGCGGGGGTGAGGGCTCCCTGGGTCCCGCAGCCCAGAGTCCAGGCCGCAGAGAGGGGCGTGTCCGCAAGCAGCAGTGTGGCCGGACCGCAGATGGTGGGTGTTTTACTTGGGGTACAGGAGCTCTGCGCTGTGTATAACTTTGTGTCTCGTTTCTTTCCAGATCGATCGTTTAGAAAGTGGATGTGGGGGATAACATGTCCAGTGTGTCCGAGGAGAGAAGAAAGAGGCAGCAGAACATTAAGGAAGGACTGCAGTTTATCCAGTAAGGGTCCGACTCGTGGGCGTGTCCACGTCACGTATACAGCTGGCCCTTGTGCAGCGCGGGGTGAGGGGCGTGGACCACTGGCTCGGTTGCAGATCCATGTGTAACTTCTGATTGGCTAGCAGCCTGCTACCGTTGACCTTTGCAAGACTTACCCAGAGCATAAGCAGTCGATGAACATGTTTTGTATGTTGCACGTATTATTTACTGAATTAAAGTAAGCTGGACAAAAGAAAAGGTTAGGAAGTTCATCAGGAAGAGGAAATACGTTCACAGCACCACATAACGTTCATCGAGAAAGATAATGTTGTCTGTGGGCCCCCACTGTTCAAACCCATGTTGTTCAAGAGCCGACTGTACTTTTTTATTTTTTATTTTTATTTTTTTTAATGTTTTTATTTATTTCTAGGAGAGAGAGAGAGAGACAGCGTGAGCAGGGGAGGGTCAGAGAGGGAGTCACAGACTGAAACAGGCTCCAGGCTCTGAGCTGTCAGTCAGCACAGAGCCCGACGCGGGGCTCGAACCCACGAACCATGAGATCATGACCCAAGCGAAAGTCGGACGCTTGACCGACCAAGCCACCCAGGCACCCCTGTACTTTTTTAGATTAGGTTAAGAAATCTCTAGTCCCGTTTATAAATCGTCTTAATTTGGGTTAGAAATTAGATATTTTTGTCCAGCAATATTTTTTGCTTGTGAACAGTTGACTTCCTGTGTGTTCTGAAGTCTACCTTCCTGTCTGGTTTTTAGAGCTAAAATCCTGTAACTTCTCTGAAAATGTTAGACCCAGAGGGGTCAGAACCTAATCTGATCAGAATACTTCTGACGACTGAAAAGGGATGAGATCAAACACGCACGTGCACATAGGGCTTTTGTAATCAGTTCTGTTAAGAAGCTTGATCTCTAACCAGCCTTCATGGAGCAGGCCAGTGCCAAGGCCGCCCGGGGCTTGGGTGGACACGTCCAGGCAGAAGGCCCGCTCTGTTCTTCCGGAGAGGAGACCTTCTCTGTATTACAGCAAATCGAGTCAAAAAGTATTAGTGGCTCTATGCTATTTGAAAACTTTTTGTTTAGTGTTTGAAGAATTAGGCCACCTCTGGGTAGAAGTATGTTTAGAAAAACAAAAGTGTTATACTTGAGAAAACATAAGGGAATAGTTGCACATTTCCCCCCACCCCTCATGTTTCATGTGAATAACGGCCTATGTGAATAATGGTAGTAAAGGAAGGTGGGTCTTTAAAATGCTCGTTGAACCTGTAGCGAGCTGATAGAACCTTAGCTTTGTGATGGCATCAGGATGAACAAGTCCTGAGAAGTCCGATAATTAAAATTCGCTGGTTTCTTCCTCTTAGGTCACCGCTGTCGTATCCAGGGACACAGGAACAATATGCGGTAATGACTGGGCACATCTCCTTAAAAGCTCTGCAAGTAACTTGTGAGCCGTAATGGGTGCTGGGGGTTGGCAGACTCGGGCTTGGCGGGCCAGATGGGGTCCGTTGTCTGTTTCTGTAAATAAAGTTTTATTGGAACACAGCGGCACCTATTTGTTGATATGTTTATTATCTGTGGCTGTTTTCACGACATATGGTAGTTGAGACAGAGACCATATGGCCCACAGAGCCTGAAGTATTTACTCTCTGGGCCCCTATAGAAAGAGTTTGTCAGTCTTGTACAAAGATGTATATATATATATATATGTATATGCGTGTGTGTGTATGGGTATATATATATGGGTGTATATATGTGTGTGTGTGTGTGCGTATGCATATATACATATATGGGGGTGTGTGTGTGTGTATGCATATATATGTGTGTGTATGTGTGTGTATGTGTGTATGTATAAATAAATATATATATATAGGACATCATGGCTTTGGTATATGTGGACAGTTCTATATTTTCTTTCTTCCATGAGTGTAGTTTGCACTAAGTTTTCTTCTGAGCTCCTGGAAAATTACTTTTTTTAATAGAGTTTTTTTTTTTAAGTTCATTTCGTTATTTAGACAGAGAAAGTGAGCAAGCGTGAATGAGGGAGGGTCAGAGAGGAGAGAGTGAATCCTGAGCAGCCTCTACATTCTCAGCGCAGACTCCGGTTCGGGGCTCGACCTCACCAACTGCGAGGTCATAACCTGAGCCCAAATCAGGAGTCAGACCCTTAGCTGACTGAACCACCCAGGCGCCTCCTTTGAAAATTACTTTTAGCCTACCTCTCATTTCACTGAAGACAACTTGGATGGAATATGTTGTGAAGGAGAGGGCACAGTATCTTCTATTTTTATTTAGGAAAAGGAGGTCCTAAAAGCAGTAGAGGGTGTCTGGACCCTGGGAGGCAGCAACTAGACGTGAAACTAGTTAGAGGCGCAGGGAAAGCCCACTTCACCTGGCCCTGGACTCAAGGCCCTCACCTGTGCAGGCTGTGGGTTTTGATGCTTCTAAATGTGACTTCTTTCTCTCTGCCTCTCTCCCTCCGTCTTCTTGGTCTCCTTCTCGGTTTTTTTCCTTGTCCCCCCCCAACCCCCCCCACCAAACAGATGTAGAATCATAGAGTATTATGGCTAGAAAGCACTGGGAACAGTCTGTTCATTGTACAGTCAGTTTTACAGCCCTGACATCTATAACTGGACCTGGGGTCCCGAGAGGTTAAGTGGCATGTCAAAAGTCCCCGCCCTTGTTAAAGGTTGATCTGTCCAGTTTTCTTTACTAATTCTGTCAGCTTAGACATGAATTGCAAAACATGAGACTGGGGACTCGAATATTTATCTAATCCTGACTTTTAAAGCATTAGAACAATGATGGAAATCAGGAAGGAAACTCCAGAACTTCTATACGTAGCACAAGAACCTGTATACTATACTTCCTCCGTGAGAAAAAGGTCTAACATCCCCTCTCCCAAACCAGTAACTGACCTGAGCAGACGTTTACCGCAGGGGAGACACGATGGTCCGTACAAATGTGGGAGACCCTTGGTAATCAGGCACAGGAGTGAAAAAAGATACCGTTTCCCACCTAAAAATTACTAGAGGTTTATATCCTTGCTGTTCTCGCCGCTCTGGCGGGCAGTCTGGAAATACCAGTCCAAGGCCCAGGATGCTCATTCCTTCAAACCTTGAGTTTCCACTTGCAGAGTTTAATGTGGGCACCGAGTTAGGGATGCGAGCAGATTCTCACAAGGTGCTTTTGCTGCCTTTTTCCTCATGATGAGAAATTGTCCTTGCCCTTGAGCAAGCAAGCCAGAGGAAGCCCTCGCTGAGATGGTCGTGAGGCGGCTGGGGCTGTCACATCTAAGGCTCGGAAGTTTTCAGCACAAAAATTAAAATTCCCCTATACTTTCTCCTGTTCCATAAAGGGCTTCGAGTGGTAACTCTCTTTTCTCTCTCTCTCTCTCTTTTTTTAAGGTATATTTACGTGCTCTTGTGAGAAATCTTTTTAACGAAGGAAATGACATTTATCGGGAACGTGATTGGAGCAGCTCGATAAGCCAGTACACAGAAGCTCTGAACATAGCTGCTTATGCCAAGTCGGAGGAAATTGTCATCCCTAAAGAAATAATCGAAAAATTGCATATAAATCGTATTGCTTGCTATTCTAATATGGTGAGTGGTGATTTGTTTTTTTAGAGCAGAACAGTGTTTCTAGAGGGAAAAAGCATTTTCACTAACAAAATACATTGTAGGTCAGTTTTCTAATTTCAGTTTTTTAAAAAGTTTATTTTGTGAGGCGGGGAGGGACAGAGAGAGAGAGGGAGAGAGAGAATCCCAAGCAGGGTCTGCACTGTCAGTGCTGACTTGGCTCAAATTCAAGAACCATGAGATCATGACCTGAGCCGAAATCAAGAGTTGGACACTTAACTGACTGAGTACCCAGATGCCCCTCTAATTTCAATTTTTAAAAGAGACATATTGAATTATTTAAAAAATTTTGTTTAAATTTTGTATTTATTATTTTAACACACACACACACACACACACACACACACACACACACACACAGACAGCATGAGCAGAGGAGGGGCAGAGAGGGAGACACAGAATCCGAAACAGGCTCCAGGCTCCGAGCTATCAGCGCAGAGCCTGACGCGGGGCTTGAATTCACAAACCGTGAGTTCATGACCTGAGCCGAAGTCAGACATTTGACTGTCTGAGCCACCCAGGCGCCCCTTTTACTGACTGCTCTTAGAGTGGGCTGAAGCTTTGAAAAGCCAGCTTTGGATACATGTTCAGGAATTTTAAAAATCAAATCTGTCTCTTGATGACCGGTCCTTGGAGCTGCCCCGTGAGTCTGGGTTCTGGGCCGCGTCTGCTTATAACAAAATCCGCCCAGGAGGATGCAGGTACGGATCCGTGCGTCAGTCAGGAGTCTGTACGGACACAGTTGCTCGGTCGAGAGTCCGCTAGTCCTGTCCGGAGCCCCGTTAGCGCCGCACAGTGTCTCACCTTCAGAAGATTTAACACAGGTCTGAGCTGAAAAGCAATATTTTGATCTGCTTCAAATGTTCACCATGAACCATGTTGTCACCCGGTTCTTATTGAAGATTCACTGATGGCTTGTTTTGTTTTTTTCTAATGGATCCTTCTGGGGCTAGCTGGCTGTGTGGGAGTCACGTTTCCAGTTGACATTTTAATGAACTCCAACAAAGGGTAGCTGGTGGAGGCAGTAGGAAGGGAGAGTGGCGCCTGGGCCACCCGCCGGGTCCGGACAGTTTTCTTTCTTGAAGATCTGGGGCCTTTCTGGCCAGAGGTCAACATTTGTCTGGTCTGGATGATGGTTCCAATGGAGTTCATGGTATATTCTGTACTTTTGCCTATTGGGAATTTCACAGTGAAAATACTTGGGAAAAGAGAAATAATACCGCTAACTTTGAGTCTGAAGGGAGGGCAGTAGTCCGGGGTCTTAATTTGCTTGCGTTTGCAGGAAGACATTAGTGCGGGAATGAATTGTTGTTAACGTTGTGTGGTCTCACACCCTAGGGTTTCCACGATAAAGTTTTAGAAGACTGCGATACAGTCCTCAGTTTAAACTCCAGTAACTGCAAAGCGCTGTATCGGAAATCTAAGGCTCTCAGTGATTTAGGAAGATACAGAGAAGCTTACGACTCTGTAGCAAAGTGCTCCTTGGCAGTGCCTCAGGTATGGAATTTCTATTTGAGTTCATTGGTTTATGTCCTAGCCACAGAGTTCCGTTTTCCAGCCACCTGTCCACCCGCTTTATTAAGGGTTAAGTGCCCGTAAAGCAGGTGCCCCCACAGAATATGAGTTCTGGCTGTTTTCTGTTTGTCTTCCTAGTTAGTAAACATAACCCTCCGTTAATCCTGTTTTATTTTTCCAGGATGAACACGTGATCAAACTAACTCAAGAACTAGCTCAGAAATTGGGATTTAAGATAAGAAAAGCGTACGTTAGGGCCGAGGTAAGCTGGCGCTCTCCACCGGGTGTTTTCATTCTGTGTGGTTG
Source organism: Proteles cristata cristata (assembly GCA_017311185.1). Classification (NCBI taxonomy): domain Eukaryota; kingdom Metazoa; phylum Chordata; class Mammalia; order Carnivora; family Hyaenidae; genus Proteles; species Proteles cristata. Next base: position 179,351 of record JAESUZ010004752.1, read on the forward strand.
GGACTTGGAATCACTTCTGATATTAACTTAGTTTTTTAAAATCCGCACCTTTGTTTTCTTTCAGCTCTCGTTAAAATCCGCTCCTGGGGACGGGGCTTCCAAGGTAAAGTTATTACTTCCGTGAGGACTCGTCCCTCTGGGTGCAAAGAAGAGCACATGGCAGTGTTAGCTGCCCTGCTTTTAATATTTTTGGTTTGTGTCTATTTTTGAGAGCTTTTTGTTTCTCAGACATGTAATTGGCCACAGCTTCCTGTTCTGTAAAAGGAAACAAACAGCTCTAGGCATATCTTGCAGCCAGCATTTCCTGAGTCCGATGGAGGATTTCACAGGATGTTCACAGATGTTAGGTTTTATTAGAAAAAGTGGCCTCGGGGCCAGATAGGAATTTCGGCAGCCATCGGGCTAGACACAGTTAACAAGCTGTTGGTTTTTAAACGGTGAGACTTCTTGGAGCTGTTAGGGTGCCTGTGTGAGTTGGGGAGCGAGCAGAGGCTAGACTAGGCCTTCTGGAAGCCGTGCTCCCGAAGGGCCCTTGGGAAGGACGGGCCTGGAGAGCCCAGGGCGGTGCCACAAGGCCACCTGCTTACCCACGCGCCGCGGAGGTTTGCGCGTTCCGTTTCTTTCTTGGATCTCAAATGGAAGGACGTAAACGTTCTGTGAGAACTTGCATTGCTGCCTTGGAGTGAGACTGACAGACTGCTTGTAGTCCCCAGTGCTGACCAGACGATGATCCATTATTTGGTTTAATTTCCAGGCTTTGAACTGTTCCGTGGAAGATATCGAGCCAGGTACGTTTTCCCGTGTCATCTTGTTGTAGAAAGTGGCGGCCCTAGACTCCGTAGGTGGGATAGCATTGTCAGATACGATTACGGCCGTTAGTGTTCAAGCAAGAGTAATTTCGAAAACTGCCTTAGTGTGTCCAGATGTGCCAGCAGGAGATTGGTGACCCTGGATGTCGGTAAGCGGTCAGTGAGCATCCCGTGTGGCTCTACCAGTGCCTCGTAGCTCTGCCCGGAAGGCGGCTGGGCATTGTGAGGAAGAAGGATAAGTTTTCACGAGCGAATATGTCTATTCCTGGGTCAAACACATGACGTTGAGAATTATGTTGACACTTTTATTTGAACTGCTTCCACTCTTGACTCTCTCTGTTTTTACAATTACTTTTGTGTTCTCACCCTGCTCCTCGTTTTCGCCCTTTTTGGCTCTTGACACTCGTCTCATGTGAGTAAGGGCACTAAAGACGAGTGCGTATGTTTCAATCCGTGTTTCAGATTTGTTACCTCCGAGGCAGGAAGCGGCGTCTGTCATCACTGTGCCTGCATCCAGTTTCTCCCACCAAGTGGGAAGTGAGCTGGCCTCAGTTCCCATCATGCCCTTACCCTCTATGTTGCCACTGCGAGTGGATGAGAGCCCCCTGCCCTCGACGGTGTTGGCCAACGGAGGAAAGACCCCCTTCGCTATGCCGGAACCCTTTTTGGACGACGGAGATATGGTCCTCGGAGATGAAATAGACGACCTTCTGGATTCCGCACCTGAGGCCAACGAAACTGTTATGGTAAATTTCAGCGTGACTCCTCTCTTCTGAAGCCGGGCTTCATTTTTTTAAATAATTGCCGTATGACCCACTCGGTATTTTCAGCATTACCTGTAGGTTATACGTAGGGTCTCTCGCCTTAAAAGGTACTTTTTCCTTTTTCTTAAAGAAATGTTTTTTATGTTTATTTGTTATTGACACAGAGAAACACAGCATGAGCGGGGGAGGGGCAGAGAGAGGGGGAGACACAGAATCTGAAGCAGGCTCCAGGCTCTGAGCTGTCAGCACAGAGCCTGACGGGGGGCTTGAAACCCACGAACCGTGAGATCATGACCTGAGCCGAAGTCAGACGCTTAACCGACTGAGCCCCCCAGGCGCCCTGATTTACTTTTTTATTCTCAAGTTAATACACAGTAAAGTCTTGGCTTCAGGAGTAGAACCCAGTGATTCATCTCCTACATACAACACCCAGAGCTCATCCCAATAAGTACCCTCCTCAGTGCCCATCACCATTTAACCCCCCCATCAACTTTCAGTTTGTTCTTTGTATTTGAGAGTCTCATGGTTGCCTCCCTCTCTGTTTTTACCTTATTTTCTCTTCACTTCCCTTATGTTGAGTTTCTCAAATTCCACATATGAATGAAAGCATGATATCTGTTTCTCTCTGACTTATTTCACTCAGCATAACACCCTTCAGTTCCATCCACGTTGTTACAAATGGCAGGGTTTCATTCTTTTTCATCACCAAGCACTGTTCCATTGTGTATATAAACCCCATCTTCTTTATCCTTCATCAGTTGATGGACACTTGGGCTCTTGGCTGTTGTGGATCCCGCTGCTATAAACATTGTGGCACATGTGCCCCTTCGAATCAGCATTTTTGTAGCCTTTGGGTAAATTTCTAGTCGTGCGATTGCTGGGTCATAGGCTAGTTTCATTTTTAATTCTTTGAGGAACCTCCTCACTGTTTACCAGAGCGGCCACACCAGTTTGCATTCCCTCCAGTGCAAGAGGTTCCCCTCTCTCCACGTCCTCGCCAACGTCTGTTGTGTCCTGACACCTTGATCCTTTTTTGAATGTGGGCTTGGAAAGAAAGAAGCTCTGTAGACTAGATCCTTCTTTTCTTAATTTTTTTTAAACATTTGTTTATATTTGAGAGAGCAAGACAGCACGAGGAAGGGAGAGGCAGAGAGAGAGAGGAAGACGCAGAATCCAAAGCAGGCTCCACGCTCTGAACTGTCAGCACAAGCCTCACATGGCTCACATGGGGCTCCAACTCATGAACCTCGAGATCATGACCTGAGCTGAAGTCGGAGGCTTAACTGACTGAGCCAGGAGCCTAGATTCTTCTGTTGAGTTTCAGTAGTGATTTCAGCTTTGTTACATAACTACCAGTGCAATAATTTGTTTCTGTACGCTGATGTTCAGAGCAGCATGGGCTACTTGTAACTGCGTTTCCTGGGTTTTCGTAAGATCTTTTTTCTTTTCTAGCCGTCAGCTTTAGTCCGCGGAGCCCTGCCGGCAGCCAGCACCACCCCCAGCATACCTTTCTCGGCATCTCTGCTGGGCACCCTGCCCATTGGTGCGCGGTATGCTCCTTCACCCTCCTTCTCCGAACTGTATCCGCCTTTGACCTCATCCTTGGAAGACTTCTGCTCTTCTTTAAATTCATTTTCAATGAGTGATTCCAAGCGAGGTAAGACTCGAGCCATTTGTGTAAATAACCGCAGTTTGTGTTCTAAAGAAGGCAGTCTGTGTTTGGCAGTTATGTAACTAACTTTAGGAAGTTAGTACTTGAATTATTTTCATTGTAGCTGAAAATATAAAAACTAAGTCTTCCGTTTTAATTTGCCTGGGCGTCAACGTGCCATTCTGGAGGTTGAGGATCATGGGAATACTTAGGAATACATGTGGCACTTATTTTTGTGTTTTGTGTTTTTAAACTAGATAGCTTGTTAAGGTGGGTGTCTGTTGTTTTGGGGGGCAAAATGGCTTTTATTTTCTCCAGGGAAGGCGTACCCCATCGTCAAGAGTCTTAAAGGCAGGCTCTCCTTGTAAATTCCAAGTGAGGCAAATAGTTTAGGCTAACGTAAGGCAGAATTATTCAGAACCTGACCTATAGAATTAGATCTGTCTGCTTTAGGCTTCATCCCCGGAGGTCCCCAAACTGTGCGTGTGGCGCCTTAGTTTTTTTGCAAGAGATTGTTGAGGTTTTGGTCTGGTCCCTGCCTCTGTCATTCTCTCCTATTTACTTTAATGGTTTAAACAGTACTGATCAAAAGCTTCCTATTTTTCTAAGGCATTGTTACGTGGTGAAAGGGAGAAAAATCAAAACGATCAGTTTAAAGATTGACACCTGAAAAAACTAAAGTCTGTGGGAAGCAGAGAGCAGAGAGAAGAGGCATCGCACCTCACTGATTTTCTTAATGTTGTGATGAATTCCTGCTCCGTAGTTTGAAGAGGCTCTTTTCCCATTTTGGACATGAGTTCTTGTCTTAGTCTTTTTAACAGCCCCCTTCGTAGGCCCTGCTTTAGCTAATGTCTCCGACAACAGCTTTTTATTTAAGTTTGCCTGAGGGTTGTGAATGGCCCTTGGAAGTTTCCAGAGGGAAAGAGACCATCCCCTGCCCTCTGTGAGGGTCCCTCATGAGCAAGAAAGCTCCTTGGAAGGGGGAGGGAAGGTAACGCGGGGGAAGCGTAGGCAGCCACTGAGCCCTGATGTTCTTGTGACATGATCAGAATGAGGTCTGTTGAAGTGTTTTTATTATTTTAGATCTGTCCACCTCAACTTCTAGAGAGGGAACAGCGCTTAGCGGCAGTAATTCCTCCCTTTTACTTGTAAGTGCCACTTCCTCTTTTGTAAATACGTCGCTTACATTGAACGCAGGTCTTTTTACTTAAGTAACGGAGTTATCTGAACAGACGTGATGGTCTCCCTACATGTCACTTGCGGGGGAGAAGGGGTGACGTAAGACCCTCGCGGAGCCGCCAGCCATGCGTGCCGTGTGCTCCGGCAGGTTCCTCTCCTGGGCCCGCGGGCGGGCGAGAGGCTCCTGCAGCACAGAACCCAGCAGGGCGGATGAGATCAGGGCCCCGGTGAGCTGTCCCAGCAGGAGGAGACGTTACTCAGGACAGCTCAGGGAGGAGCCAGGAAGGTGGGGGAGGGGCCTAGAGACCCAAGGAGCGGACAACCTAGAAAGATGCAGATTTTGAATAGAAGCGCGGCAGCGGCAGATTAGTACTGATTTCAGTTTGTGAAGAATGTCTTGCTTTTCACAAATTTGTTCCCTTCTTTGGTGAGAGTGCAATATTTGTTGGCTGTTTTTTTTTTCCTGTTTTTTTTTTTCTTATTCTTCTTGCAGATGAACGGACCAGGCAACTTGTTTGCTTCTGAGAGTTTCCTGGGAATTTCAAGCCACGCTAGGAATGACTTTGGCAACTTCTTCGGAGGCGCAGTGACTAAACCACCCTCATCAGTGACCCCAAGACACCCCCTTGAAGGAACCCATGAGCTGAGACAAGCTTGTCAGATGTGTTTTGTAAAATCAGGTCAGGACCAGACTAAAGGGTCAGCCTAAAGGCTGATGGTATTAAGCTAGTCGATAGTCTAGTCGGAGAGTTCGAGATCCGTTACTCTTCATGGCAAACAGCAGCTGCTGTGGTTTCCAGTCCCTGTTTGAGTTCTGGATAGGATAGCCTGCTTGTATTGGATTTGGTTTCATTAATATAATTACGTGGAATAAAATACCTACCTGGTGTTGAAATCTTACATTTTTTGAAATTCTTTGCATTCTCCATATATGTTTGAGAATATGGTCATTTTCAAATAAAGCAAGAACTAGGAAAAAAGCAGTGTAAGGCTAGTATTTGATAGAGCACTTAGAAAGTTAAAGTCTTTTCTCTTGGTTTGTTTCGTACTTTTGCCCCTAAGTCAGGTGAGATAAACACAACTTATCTGAAACTGGAGCCTAAATTCATTTTCTTTCTTAGTTGTGTATATTTCGTGGTGATTTTTCCCATTAAAAGCCATCACAATTCCTGCCCTCATAGTTAAATAGAGTATGTTTTGAGGGCGCTGGTGTTGAATAAAACTTTGTGCTCTCTGATACATAGACTATGAAAGGCACAAATTCTTCAGTAGCTTATTTACATTTGGGGGTTATAAAAATAGGATTCTTGTGGGAATTTAATAATCAATATCCATCTGCTCACATCTGCTTGTAAATGTGCCCGTAAAATGAAACGTTGCTGGGGCGCCTGGGTGGCTTAGTCGGTTAAGCGTCTGACTTTCGCTTAGGTCATGATCTCGCGGTTCGTGGGTTCGAGCCCCGCGTCGGGCTCTGTGCTGACTGCTGGCTCAGGGCCTGGAGCCTGTTTCAGTCTGTGACTCCCTCTCTCTCTGACCCTTCCCTGCTCACGCTGTCTCTCTCTCTCTCTCTCTCTCTCTCTCTCACCTAGAAATAAATAAAACATTAAAAAAAAAATTAAAAAAAAAAAAGAAACATTGCTTTTTGTGCCAACGAGCAATCCTTTTTTATGTCTTTTTCAGGCCCTAAGTTAATGGATTTCACTTACCATGCTAATTTAGATCATAAATGTAAGAAAGATATTTTAATTGGTAGAATAAAGAATGTTGAAGATAAATCATGGAAAAAAATACGCCCGAGACCAACAAAAACAAATTATGAAGGACCTTATTATATATGTAAAGGTATGTACTATAATGACTCTGTGGGTGTGCATTACATAAGTGGTAAACGATTTGCTATATTTATAATAATGGTTCCACTATTACTGTTCTTAAAAATGTATAGGTATTGGGGCGCCTGGGTGGCTTAGTCGGTTAAGCGTCCGACTTTCGCTTAGGTCATGATCTCGTGGTTCGTGGGTTCGAGCCCCGCGTCGGGCTCTGTGCTGACTGCCAGCTCAGAGCCTGGAGCCTATTTCAGTCTGTGACTCCCTCTCTCTCTGACCCTCCCCTGCTCACACTCTCTCTCTCTTTCCTAGAAATAAATAAAACATTAAAAAAAAATGTATAGATAGAGTTAATTTTTTTTAATGTGTATTTTTGAGAGAGAGAGACAGAGAGCTATTGGGGAGGGGCGGAAAGAGAGGGGGACACAGAATCCAAAACAGGCTCCAGGCTCTGAGCTGTCAGCACAGCCCCATGTCGTGACGTGGGGCTCGGACCCTCAAACTGTGAGATCACGACCTGAACCGAAGTCAGACGCTTAACTGACTGAGCCACCCAGGCGCCCCTAAAAACGTCTAGGTAGAATTAAAAGTTCTTGGATTGAGACATTTGTACTTTTTACATGATTTGTACCTTTGTTTTTAACTTCTTACAGCACCTGTATATCATAGGTATGTATGGAAACTGGGCTTTGGCCAGGTTTTAAACAGAAAACCGTGTCACTCTGTAGGTTCCCTGGCTGAGTCTAAACAAAATCACAGCACTAAACCGAGGCTTTGAAAATGTTCTTTTAGGTTGCTTTTGAGAGAACTTTGTTATTCAATTTTTGTCAGATTGCTTCATCCGAACGTGCTTTGAACATCCCTAAGTGAGTTTTTAAACCTGGTGGAGTATGCGAGAGCCTTTTCCCTGTCAGAAATAAAAACAGTTCGGACCCACGGTGCTGTGGTTTTAGTTGGTACTGCCCCTGCACAGTAAAATGTGCGTCACTGCGTGAAGCTCTCTGTGAAGTATAGAGATTCAGATGGTGCCCTGAACATGTGTCGCAATCACTGGCTTTGATAAAGCAATGGCCGGGGCCCCTGGGTGGCTCAGTGAGTTAAGCATCCGACTTGGGTCAGGTCGTGATCTCACAGCTCATGAGTTCGAGCCCCGTGTCGGGCTCTGTGCTGACAGACCCTACTGTTTCCTAACAGTCTCCTACTATTTCTCTGCCGCTCCCTGGCTTGCATGCTCTCTGTCTCTCAAAAATAAGTAAAATGTTAAAAAAAAAAAAAATGGCCATGTTTTAAATGTCTTTCCACCGTTGGTCTCTTTAGATGTTGCTGCTGAGGAGGAATGTAGATACTCAGGCCACTGCACATTTGCGTATTGCCAAGAAGAGATAGATATCTGGACGCTGGAGCGGAAAGGAGCGTTCAGCAGAGAGGCATTCTTTGGTGGGAATGGAAAGATCCACCTCACTGTATTCAAACTTCTCCAAGAGCATCTTGGAGAGTTTATATTCCTTTGTGAGGTACTATCTCTGAACCTTATTTCCTGCTACACCACTGGTGAGAGTTTCTGACTTGCAAGCCCAGAAATATAAAATACCAGAGCCCACGCCGTGCCATGGGGTGTGCGTTGACATGGTCAGCAGTCGCTACTCCCAGTGTCCAAAAAATGCAAACACTTGGCATGAAGTGTTAATTGGTTTCGGTGTGTAACGTATAAGTATGTGCACAAGTGTGGCACAAAAGTTCGATTTCGTATTACGTTGTTGTGGTAATTCTTCTTCTCTGTCTGTTCCAGAAATGTTTTGATCATAAGCCTAGAATGATAAGTAAAAGAAATAAAGATAATTCTACTTCTTGTTCTCACCCGGTTACAAAGCATGAGTTTGAAGACAATAAGTATGTTGGCAGTTTCTCATTTTTCTAGTGACGCAATAGATTCTGTCTTTAGATCCAAATAAAAGCATAGTAGTATCTGCCCAGGCCCGTTTTCCCCTGTGCTTTCACTGTTGCTGTTTTGAAAGATGAGGACTATTGAAAAATGTCTGTTAGTATATTTTGCTGGGAATTTTTAAGTGGTTTATGAAATTTACGTTTAATACAAAAAGGCATTATTGATTTGTAGTTTCTCATGAAATGGATTTCAGTATTTTATGGCCTAATTTATGGTGTAAATTATTCACCCTCCCCCATTAATCCAATATTTATGTAAAGTGATTAGTTTTTCTGGTTAAGATTTAACATATATTTTTAGCCTAGAACTTGATGTTATATATATTTATTTTCCTTTGAAAAAGCCAGGGCAGAATGATAACGTGTCACTCCATTTTTATCTTAGGTGCCTTGTCCACATTTTGCGAGAGACAACAGTAAAATACTCCAAAATACGTTCTTTTCATGGTCAGTGTCAGCTTGATTTATGTCGCCATGAGGTTCGATATGGCTGTTTAAGGGAAGATGAGTGCTTTTATGCGCATAGTCTTGTAGAACTGAAAGTCTGGATATTGCAAAATGAAACAGGTAGGTGTGTGCATGATTAGGAAATGGCTCCCCATGGGGGCACCTAGGGGGCTCAGTTGGTTAAGCGTCCAACATTGCCTCAGGTCATGATCTCATGGTTCCGGAGTCGAGTCCCGCATAGGGCTCTGTGCTGACAGCTCAGAGCCTGGAGCCTGCTTCGGATTCTGGGTCGCCCTGTCTCTCTGGCCCTCCCCTGCTCACACTCTGTCTCTCTCTCTCTCAAAGATAACTAAACATTTAAAAAAAAAAAAAAGCCTCCTCAAGCCAAGCTCTTAACTCTCTAGAACACACATAGTTACCGGAGGGGAGGGGGCGAAGGGGGCGAGGAAGACAGGGGAGGGGGATTAAGAAGTGCACACGTGGTGAGCGCGCAGGGTGACGTATGTAAATGCTGAATCAGCTGTTGTACACCTGAAACTATGACACCATATGTTACCTGTACTGGATTAAGATTAAGAACCGAATTTAAAAAAAAACCTGTTTCCTCAGGAGTAGTCAGGGTTTGACAAAACAGCGTCAGAGATGTTTCTCCATCATTGCGATATGGCAGCACTGTTCCTTTTATCCTTAGCTATAAACTGTTATTTTTACAGTGGCTTGTTTTCAGTATAGTCTCATAGAATTCATTGCTGGTACCAGTTCATGCACATAGTATTCTTTTGGGAGGATGCGAGATTCCCTAGAAGGTACCAGAAGCTGTATTTGTGAACATTCCCTTGCAAAAAAGAGGGACGTGACGTGCGGATTATGCTACGTGGGAGATGACGGAGGAGTTGAGGCTGTGGTCAGTTGGGCGGGACGTTGGTACGTAGAGGGCGAGCCTAAAGGAAGGCTTGTACATTTCCCAGGTATCTCACACGATGCCATCGCTCAAGAATCTAAACGATATTGGCAAAATCTGGAAGCCAATGCACCTGGAGCTCAGGTATTGTATCACACTTTTCTGCGTTCGGTATCCTTTCTGGAGTGGCCTAACGAAGGTCATTTGGCCGATGTAGTTTCCACTTACAGTCTGCTTCCTTTCTTACTGTTCATTGACTTGAGTTATTGTTAATGTGAAAAAGGTTCCAAATTTTAGTTGATCATCATCAAAAATAAATAAAAGCAGGCATCCCATAATACCTGCCAAGACCACAGGATACAATTTCCTTACGCAGTTGACCTGGCAAAACAGTCGGGTTCTTGGACCGTGGGGACCCCGGGAGTAAGGGAGGTCGTCTGTGGTTCCGCTTCCCAGCTGGCAGAGGTCCTTTCTCTGCTCCCTCCCCGCCCCCACCCCCCAGAATTCTAGTTGTCACCCTTCACAGCTGGCTTTGACAAATTGAGGCGTGGCGTCTATAATCTGCTTCTATCATATTCTCTTGTGTTTAGGTGGGGAACTAAGATTTCATTACCAGATCGTGTACATAATGGTCAACCCATCAAACCAGACAATACCAGAAATTGTTTGCTATTATGAAAAAAGAAATACGTGGCAATTAAATATTTTGTTCTAAGAAAACTAGTATTCTGTTTAAAGTGAAACTTCTGTTTTGTTTAAGATACTAGGCAATCAACTAATGCCCGGGTCTCTTAATATGAAGATAAAATTTGTGTGTGCTCAGTGTCTGAGAAATGGTCAAGTCATCGAACCGGACAAGAACAGAAAATATTGTAGTGCAAAAGCAAGGCACTCGTAAGTAGTGTGTGTGTGTGCGTGCATGTGTGTGCGTGTGTGTAAACAATGCCTATTTCATAATTCTTTGTTACTTGGGTATAAAATCATGTAAGAAAAAGAAATTGACTTTGAAGAAAGCAGAGCAAAGTAGATCACGTAGGAGTGATTGCAAAGCAAAACGGAAGAGTTTTTTTTACAATTTCATGGATGAGAATTCAGCAAGGTTCAGTAGAGTCTTTCTCGATCTCTCCCTGTCGGGTCAGGGCTCACAGAGAATGTTTGTTACCAACTATCAACAGGAAATGAAATGACAGAGTCCTAAGGCATTTCTTTTAGAAGGGTTGAGAAAAATCTCTGGTCCTTCAGGTACGACCGTTGTACCTGTTCCTTGATATTCCTTATATTCTGCCTTGTGCCCGTGTGTCTTTGTGTTTTCTGAACTCCATGTTTCTTAGGTGGACCAGAGAGCGGCGCGCGATGAGAGTGATGTCCATCGAACGTAAGAAGTGGATGAACATCCGTCCTCTCCCCACAAAGAAACAAATGCCTTTACAGTTTGATGTACATACGTAATTTTTAAGCCACTTTTTTAAATTAGGCATTTCAAATCATTAGAAAGTAGTAGTGATTCAAAATGAAACCTGGAGACTTTTCAATGCTGATTGTAATAACACAGTATTTAAACGGTCCTGTTTTCCTTCCCCTCTCACGTGTGTGGTTCGGTGACAGTTTTCGGACTGGCAGGGATTGGAGGAGTTACTTGGAAGAAGAAAGTAGGCAGTGGACTTGGGAAATAATTATGGGCATGACTTACATTTCAGAGGAATTACTTTGGGAGTGAGTGGGAGAGAATTTCATTTAAATCTTATTCCTTGCCTTTGATGTCAAACTCCAGGCCTTCCGTTACTATGAATACTGCTGATAAGTTTCTTTGACTCAAGTCACGGATACTAACGAAAAGACACCCCACTTTATAGGATCTTCTAAAAGTAACCCCAAGGAAAAATGTGCAGTGTTAGAGACATACGTTCTTCAGAAATCCATGGAATGAAAATACCAGACCAACTTAAAGTCAGGGCAGTATTTCATTCATGAGGTGGCATAGCTCATCTCGGTACCTCTGGTGCCTTCTGTGTTTCTGAAGATGACTGTCAGAGCAAACCCCTCGGGCTGGCTCTGGACTCTGCTCTTCGTGACACAGTGGAAGGTCTCACTGTGTGAATGCACGGGGACACTCAGAGCGTTGACAGGTAGCAACCTTGGTGCCCCGATGGCAGACAAGAGGAGAGATTTGCCCAGAGAAGCGGTGAGATGGATCGCAGACCCCCCTCGTGCACAAGGGCCCCCCGTCCCCCGAATTGCCCAGCAGAGTAAAGGAAGAGGCAGGTTGGTTGTCCCATCGCCCAGAGTCCTTGCGTTGTGTGAGCTTACGCAGGTTACCGGGTCAGGCTCTGAGGGAGGCGGGCCGTTTGTGTGTCATCCACAGGGCTTTTCCACTCCTCCATCTGGGTGATGGAATCGGTGGGCCTCGGGGGAGGGGAAGAAGGTTGATTGGAACCACTGGTCGCTTATGCTTTAAAAGAGGAGGTAACAGGTGTACCCCTTGTTCTTTGTTAATAAGAAGGCGGCTGAGAACGGTTTTCAGGCAGCTGCCAGGACTTGTGATTGTTTGTTATTAAGCTCGAACGTGCTGCACTGCCACGCAGTGTTACAGGAGCTCATTGCCTCTTTTTTTTTTCTCTTTTTATTGCTAAGGGGTCCTTTTTGTAAAAGAAGAAATAATAGCCTGTGTGTGTTTGTGTGTAGACAGTATTGTGAGGTAGAAAGAGAATGGGGTTCAGAGTCTGGCCCAAGGGCCCCGGGCAAGTTACTCAGCTTCAGTTGGCTCATCTGTAAATGGGTAATATTTAGATCATAGGGAAGATTACAGGAGATGGTGTTGTGTAAAAACCCAGCACAGGGGCCAGCCTCTTCTCCCTTATCTTCTCTTCTCCTTGCTCCTTATCCTTGAACTTTGAAGGACTATGGTAAACGTCTCCCTAGTAATACCCGACTACGTACTACTAGAGTTTCACTTTATGCGGAAGATTGGAAAGGTGGGGCCCTTGGCACTGATCCGAAGGAGGAAACCTGAGGTGTTAAGGGCTCACTGCTTTCAGATTGTTAGGAAACCCTGACGCTGAGCCTCTGGTATTGGGTAAACTAGCACATAGGGCCAGCTTCTGTGGAAGCAGCCACCGAGCTAACTAGTTCGTGGTACTAGAATGTGTGCTGTGTAAAGACAAGTATGTTGATGCTGTTTAAGAATGAGCTGTCTTGGGAGTGCCTGGGTGGCTCAGTTGGTAAAGAATGAGCTGTCTTGGTGATGGAGGTTTTCTTGATAGTTATGGTTCTTAGAGACGTGGGTGTCCTGCTGATCGCTATCACTTCATTTTCCTACCAATTTCCCTGCATTTACTCTGTAAAAACACAATGCAAATAACCAGAAGAGGTATTCTTTGAATGCCATGTGGCTGGCTGGCGTGCCTAGTGTCGTCATTGTGTGCACACAGTGCCGGCTGAATGCGTGGCGGCTGAGGTTAGCGGCCGGTACTGGTTATAGGCAAGCCAAATGTCTGAGAGTTTTTCCTGACGCTGTTTAGTACCTGCGGTCTCTTTACCGCCTCCCAGGAGCTGACGAGGAGGCTTGCTGGGCGTTAGGCAGGGAGAGCATCGGGGCCATCAGACTGAGGGGGCCACAGCTTTGCTCTGTGGAGATCGAATGCTCTGCTGTGTTAAAAGCGGATACTCTGAATGAGGGAGATTGTCGACATTTTCTTGTAAGAAAATGCTCCATCTCCCAGTGCCATACTTCTTTTCTGTTGGAGATTTTCTTTTGAAAAATCTTGAGATAGAATGCTTAATATCATCTCCTGGATGTTGAGCATAGAGTCCACTTGGATACAATCAAAGTAATCTGATTTAATAATTACAGTACCGAGCCCTAGCACAGAAAATAATGCTGATTTGGCCTCACTGTAAAAATTAGGCAGTTTTACTGAATGTACCCTGGTCTTAAAGCATATTCTTTTTTTTTTTTTTTTTTTTTTGATACAGCTGTGCAATCATATTGCTTCCGGGAAGAAATGTCAGTATGTTGGGAACTGCTCCTTTGCTCATAGCCCTGAGGAGCGGGAAGTGTGGACATACATGAAGGAGAATGGCAGTAAGTGGTTGTCTTGACCGTGGCCTGTTGTCCGCGAAGCCTAGCTTTCTGGGAAGGCTCCTTTCTCCCTGGAAGCACCCCAGCTCACAGCAAACACACAAAGCGGCTCATGTCCCAAACGATCTTGCCATTTCGTCAGGGGAGCAGAGCCTGGCATCCGGTCTGCGTGCCTAGGGCAGAGCTGGGTACGAATACGCAGGGCTGCCTGTGACACAGACGTGCTCCCGGGAGGTGCTCTGGGAAGGTCAGGCCTTTCTGAGTGCTGCGTCAGACTGTCTGCTCCTGCTGTGAATAGTAACCCCTCTCTCCCCCAATCAGGCCAGATGGAAGGTTTCTTCAGGGAGGCCTCACCTGGAGAACAGGCTTAGATTCAGAGGCCCGAGGAGAGAATGTCTGTCTTGGTCCAACTGCAAGTTCATTGTGGGAGTCTTTGAGAGGACCCCCAGACAGCCTTTCACTTTTGATCAGGAAGGTTTTACTGCAAGGACAGGAACCCGTGTCGCTTAGTCCCTAGGAAACTGGTGGAAATTTGCCAATGGCTGAAGGTCTGCCATCTCAGAATCACGTGACCCGATCGGTTTTAAGTGGGTCACCTGCTGTGTTTAACCTGTGTTCACATTTGGGGACGTGTGTGTGGGACTCCTTCCCGCTATCATTTGGAGGAGGTATACAGGGTCGGGCCTTACTGAAGGTTTTCTCGCGCACCAGCGCTCGGGCAGGGATTCCTGCTGCTGAGAGTTTCTAGTTCTCTCTCCTCTTAGTCTAATGCCATATTGTGAGAAACATTTGGGCAGGCAACAAAACTGATGTTTTGTTTTTAATGTTTTATTTTATATTTGAGAGGGAGACAGAGAGAGAAGGGGAGGGGGGGAGAGAATGTGCGAGCAAGTGAGGGAGGGGCAGAGAGTTGGAGACAGAATACGAAGCTGGCTCCAGGCTTTGAACTGTTGGCATAGAGCCCGATGTGGGGCTCGAACTCCTGAGGAGTGAGATCATGACCTGAGCCAAAGTCAGACTCAGACGCCCCCTCAAAGGTGATTTTTTACCATAACCTCATTCCCAGACTTTTAGCACAGTGGTTCCCAGCCCGGGATGAATGTGGCCATACCTCTCCTGTCCTCTGGGGACGTTCAGCAGTGTCTGGAGATGTTTTCATTGTTGTGAGCTGGGTGGGATGTCCTACCGGCATCCGGTGGGTAGAGTCCAGGAACGCCGGTAACCATCCCACAGGGCCTGGGACAGCCCCCCGCAGCAAAGGATTGTCGGGCCTAGAATGTCAGGAGTGCTGGGGTTGAGAAACCCGGTGTTGGCCCTCGGCAGTGCTGCCGGGTGCGCTGGCTCTTACTGCAGGAAGCGGCTGGGAGCGGCTGCCCAGGACCTGGTCACAGCTGTGCTGTTGTAAATTGCACCCCAGCGTGTGAGTCCTCGGGGACGGTGGCTTGACTTGATGGGCTTCTGTCAGGGTCAGAATCACGGTCCCAGTGGTAGGGAGTTTCCTGTCTTGCTCAGTAGACCGTGTGGAGCATATGTGCTCCGGGCCCTGGGCCATGTAAGTAGCTGTGTGGTTATGGCAGGGAGCGTGAGTATTTGGGGGCAGCTTGAACAATGTGAGGCTTTTTTTTTTTTTTTAGCAATATCCTTCTAATAGTTACTGATTTTTCAACACCCCCAAGGTGTTTTGCAAACATAGGGAGGAGATAATTCATCTTGAAACTAGCGTTTGCCGTCTACCAGTCCAGAATTTGGTTCACACCCACCAGAGTCTACCTGCTGCGTGGACGTGGCCCCTCTCGGCGCCTACTATAATCTGTCTCCGTTCCACCTTCTCGCTCTCCTCTTGAAAACATTTGCCACCTGATACAAGAGGTGTGCGTGCTCTTGTGTGTATTTCAATGGCGTCTTCAAACCTGCTGCTGAAAATGATTCATTATTTTTTTAGTACAAGATATGGAGCAGTTTTATGAGCTCTGGCTAAAGAGTCAAAAAAATGAAAAAAGTGATGACGTAGCCAGTCAATCAAACAAGGAAAACGGAAAACAAATCCACATGCCGACAGATTACGCTGAAGTTACCGTGAGTCCCCGGGGGTCGTTCCACCTCCCTGTCCTTTCTGTCCCCTTTCCTGCAGCCTGGCTCCCTGCTGCCCACGCTCCTCCCTCTGGTGGCCTTGAGTCTCTAGCTTACGTGTCCTGAGTCTCGAAAAGGCTTTTCCTGACTTTGGAGCCGGAGAATTTTAAGCCTAAGTGCTGGGGCACCCCCTTAGTAGCGTGTGGCCCTGGGCGGGTTCTTGAGCCCTTGGCGTGGGGCTGTGACGGGTCAGCGGAGCAGGATGGGCCGTGGAGCGCTCACCCCGGCGCTGGGCCCCAGGAGGTGGTCGGGAAACGCGGGTGCTATGCCCCTATTCCTGCCTTCCCCAGTGGCATCTGGCCTCTGGCTCCAGGGTTCAAAGCAGACATTAAGTGGTTTTGTACTGTTTTGGTTTTCTTTTACAATTTTTTATAAGAGTAAAGGATAATATAATGAATACTTTGAAGCTCCCACATTAGCAGTTTGTTGTATTTGCTTCTGTGAAGTAAGTTAAATGTTACAGAGTTGGAACCGTTTGTCCCCATTCCCAGAGGGACCAGACCCAGTGTGTATTTGCCAGGCTAGGTTTCCATTTTTTTGACATATTTATTCATAATCTATAGTTCTGTCTGGCTTTTTAAAAAAAATGGTTATTTTTGAGAGAGAGAGTGCAAGCGGGAGAGGGGCAGAGAGAGGGAGACAGAATCTGAAGCAGGCTCCAGACTCTGAGCTGTCAGCACAGAGCCCGACACGGGGCTCGAACCGTGAGATCTGAGCTGAAGTCAGACACTTAATTGACTGAGCTGCCCAGGTGCCCCCTGCTGGCTTGCTTTTCTAATGATGACACAGGCGGGTGCACGATCCTATTTCCTAGTTCTGGTTTTCTACTTTGGCCCCTCCCCGTAACTGATTCTGCTGGAATCACATGTGTGCCTGGGGATGTGCCCTGTGAACTCTACGTCCTGTGCCCGGGCGCAGCGCTGACTCCCTGCCACCTTGCTCCTGTGTTTCCAAAGCAGGGTCACCCGGACTTCCTGGGTTGTGAGATTTACCTGGGCTGTTCAATCAGGTGGCTCCTCCTCTGTCCCCCAGACATAGTTAGTGAGTCACACTCTTGTGGGACGTGTCCAGGAATCTCTTCACGCCCAGCTGCAGACGGTACTAGCCAGGGCGGGTGGGAACCGCCGCTCAGACCTGCAGCTTGCATCTGGGTCGCGCCTACAGTGACCAGAGCACAGGTCCTTCTGCGCGGGTCGGTGCCCCCGGGGCAGTGTCTTCTCGGCGCCTGGACACGCCTGGTCCCTGGCATGAGTCTGGCCTGTGGTAGGAGGCTCACTTCACGTGCCTTGGATGGAGCAGCTGCTGGTCCCTGAGCAGTTGCAGAGCCCCGGCTTTCACCTCCTCCCTCCTCTTCCTCACAGTGTTCATCTCCCCCCCCCCCCCGCCGCCGCCAGAGACCTCGCGGGACCTGGCCACATCCATCAGCCCCGCTCTCCGCTGCCCGTGTCCCAGCCCGCCTGCCAGTGTCGGGAACCTTTCCTTGGTCCTGTTTCTGATCTGGAGCGTTATTTTCCTGCCCGACTTCCCCCCTCTCCCGCCCCGCCAGACAGGCTCCCCGAGAACAGAGTGTGGGTCATAGGGCAGGCGGCGTCTGGTGCTGGTGCCCTCCGTGAACAGCGTTCGGCCTGCGGGGGGGTGGGGGGGCCCGGGCGGCGCCCCCTGACGGACGCGTGTCTCCCGCGCGCTCTAGGCGGACTTCCACTGCTGGATGTGTGGGAAGAACTGCAACAGCGAGAAGCAGTGGCAGGGCCACATCTCCTCGGAGAAGCACAAGGAGAAGGTGTTCCACACCGAGGACGACCAGTACTGCTGGCAGCACCGCTTCCCCACGGGCTACTTTAGCGTCTGTGATAGGTAGGTCCCCGCGGGACGGCGGCTCTCATGCCACCCTTCTGGCGCGGAGGTGGGCGCGCAGGGATCATCCGGGGGACGGAGTCTCCTGGCACTGGGGGCTCGGGCTGGGGCTCAAAGTGGTAGTTGCTCCTTGAACCCTTCTTTGCTCTTCACTGGTTACGCGGGATTCCCTCGTCTGCCGATCCGGGTTTGATATGTCGTAAGACACCCGGAGAGAGACGTACTTTGCTCACAGGTGCCCGACTGCCTTCGGGGTGTCACGGGCAGGGGGCTAACGGCAGCCTGCCCCGTGGCTGGCGTGCATCAGCGCTGAAAGTGCCTTTGAGCGACCGTTCAAGTGCACACGTGGAGCATCCTCGGGTCGGAGGGAAACGCTGCCATCGCTCCTTTGTTTAAGTGGACCTAGAACAGTTTTTAGCGAAAAAGCAGAGGATTTTGAATTGCTCCTCATCTTGTTACATCACTTTATATTTAGTTTCCCCATTTAGATCCACGTGATCCCCCGAACCCCTGAAGGTGTCTTTCCGTCTGTACCACCTCTCATTCCCTTCCAGTGCATCAGGAAGGACCGTAGCCTTTTCCACCCCATGAGTCAGTATCTCGCATTAAATGCATTTAGAAGTACTAGTTTTCCCATTGTGGACGTCGAGGTGGGTCAAACTCACTTTTGTAGGCTTACGGTCTTGAACCAAGAGTTTTCTGCCCCGTCATAAAGCTCGTGAGGCGCGCGCTCCGCCCCTCGTGGGCCCTGACGGCACGGACTCGCCCCGCAGGTACGTGAGCGGCACCTGCACGGAAGGCAGCGGCTGCAAGTTTGCCCACGGCACCGCCGAGCTCCGCGAATGGGAAGAACGGAGGGACGCCCTAAAGATGAAGCTCAGCAAAGCCAGAAAAGATCACTTAATTGCCCCAAACGATAATGACTTTGGAAAATATAGTTTTTTGTTTAAAGATTTAAACTAATATGCTGGCTTTTATGTATGTTACCTAATCAGAGCATTGACCAGAAAAATGGCAAGTGTTCTCAGGCACGTGGCAGAGAAGCCGCAGACTTTCTGCTTGTATTGGCGTCTATGGTCCCTCTGGAGCAGCAACCCACAGTAGGTAGGAAAACGGGCTGTTTGACAGGTCCGGCCACGCTGTCGTGGCACCGCTGGCAGCACACGGCGGAGTGACCACTCCCCCACAGCCACCTGTTGAACAGACTTTTGGACGAAGCGCGTTGGGGAAGAGGGTGAGGTTGTGTCTGAGGCGACTCCCTGAGTCGGTCCTTCAGACCCGAGCCGCGGTGGTGAGAGAGTAGACACTTGTCCTGGGGTCAGAGCACATGATGGATGGGATTCTTCACAGGTTTTAAATGAAACGACTTTGTTTCATATAATAAAGTTTGCTACTTATCTGTACGTAGGTTGCTAAAAAGGATTTTCTTAACTCAGATTTTAAGCCAAATAACCATTTAACACTAGTACATGTTAAATGGGGTATTTTTCTGTATTTGTATGTTTCACTATAATAAGGGAACTAAGGATAATGTGCATTGAGAATATTTTGAAAAATAATCAGTCGACTCAAATTTTATTTCTTGGTCTTTTGCTGTTTAAATGATGATTTTGAAAGATTACACTTGTACTGTTGGTATCGTGTAGTGTATGGACCAATATTGCCTGTAATAAACATTTTATATATAAAGGCCTTTCATGTTTTCGTGTCGTCCTTTGCCCACAAAGAATGATTAAACCTAGGTCCTAGAATCACAAGGTTTGATTTTTCTCAACACTTTTATTTAAGCAGTTAGTGGCGGTGTGCAAATTAGACATGAACGCGACTTTTCAAGCTGTCCAGCTCTCCCCCAGATTTGGGGTGATAAGCAGTTTATCTCGTTCAGTGTCATGTGAACTCTGGTGGGGCTCCTCAGTGTTTCATTCAGGGGTGGGCTGTGGGCTTCCACAGATGACCGCCCTTGTTGGGTGCTGGGAGAGCACCGAAGCCATGGTCAGGACGGCCGGCAGAGACGAACGCAGAGCTAAGCTGTCCAGTGGGGCCCTGACCTGCTTCAGCGAGGTAGGGGAGAAGGGCTGTCGGCAGGGCTCGGTGGGGGGGAAGGAGGGGCTGCTACGTCCTGAGGACTTACCAGTGCCGAGTCCTTGTTGGGGACGGGGGTCAGGGTGAGCAGCGGATCGACTTGGAAGACATGGGTCTGCTGGGCCGTGATGTGACCAGCCTCCCAGCCGTCAGGCAAAGCCACTTCCTCGTGACAACCTTGAATGAGCAGGTTCCGGGGGTAACAGAAAGGGTGTTTGTTCTGCCTGTGAGTCCAACCAGGGTGGAGAGGAGGGCACAGTTGCTGGTGGGGAGATGAGACACACAGAGCATTTAGAAGGACCAGAGGCTGCAGATGGACGAGCGAGGCCCTGTGACTCCTTGAAGGACAGACTGGTTTCTCTCTACGTGTGGGAGGGCAGTTGGGACCAGCTGTACTCGGTGGATGTGTTAGGAGTGCCTCTTATTTGCCAGATACTGTTACAAGTGACGTTTTCTTTTTTTTTTTTTTTTTAATGCTCCAGGCAGAAACCATTGGGTGGGGTTGGATATCTGCCCTTACCTCTTTTTTTTTTTTTTTTTAATGTTTTATTTATTTTTAGGAGAGAGAGAGAGAGACAGCGTGAGCAGGGGAGGGTCAGAGAGAGAGGCAATCACAGAATGAAACAGGCTCCAGGCTCTGAGCTGGCAGTCAGCACAGAGCCTGACGCGGGGCTCGAACCCACGAACCGCGAGTTCATGACCTAAGCGAAAGTCGGTCGCTTAACCGACTAAGCCACCCAGGCGCCCCTCGAGTGACGTTTTCTATAGAAGAGACTAGTAGTGTTATTTTTCTACGAGGTCTCTTGAGGCTGAAGGCCTTCACTACCTTTTTTCCTCTTTGTACTTTGTTCCAAACTCCTTTTTCCACGGAGAATAGTTGACGTTAAAAAGCTGTCTCTGGTGCTCTGTTTCAGTTTACAGATTAAAAAGTCTGTTGTCTCGGGGCGCCTTGGTGGCTCAGTGGGTTAAGCATCCAACTCCTGACTTCCACTCAGGTTGTGATCTTGCGCTGGTGAGGTCGAGCCCTGAGTCAGCTCTGCGCTGGGCGTGGAGCCTGCTTAAGATCCTCTCCCTCTACCCCCCTCCCAGTTGCGTACACATGGGCTCTCCCTCTCTCTCTTAAAAAAATAAAAAGTTGGTTGTCTTAATGTTCAGAATCTAGGCTAGAAGCTTCAAGTTTGAGATCCTATGAGTGGCCAAGACTCTTCAGTGGGCCTGGAGAGGTTAGAATATAGGCTTCTTGTGGGTGTTTGTTGCCAGGAAAGACTGCTAATTTCTGGAAAGCCAATCTGGGGTCTTGACACAAAGTCTCCAGGAAGCACAGCCACCCCTGTCCGCACTACCCAGGTTCAGGGCGTCGGCTTCCCTCCCGCAGTGCCTGCCAACCTGCACCTTGTAAGGCACATCCTGTTTACTAGGTAGATGCTCAGAAGCTTTAAAAGTTAATGAGCCTATTTCTCTCTGGTTCTAAGAAAGGGTTTATAGATATGATATATAATCTCCCTGCCCCCTTGTCCAACTCCACCAACTTGATCCTGGTATAAAAAGTGGCCCTGAAAGCTCACATGCAGGTTGATGTGGACAAGTTAAGGGCTGACATACCCCCGAAGAGCAGTGCAGCCTGACCCTGACTGCCTGGGACCTTCAGAAATGAATGTATCAGTTTCAGAAGTACATTCTGGTGTCAGAATGACAGCCAGATGTCTAGACAGAGAACAAGAAATCAACCGCCTTTTTAAATCCAGGGTGGTTTCCTGGCCTGTAAGACCTCACCTTGCATTTGCCACAAGGTATTGTGGGTCTTAAGAGAGGACACACAGGCAGCAAAAGTTCTCTGAACCTTACAAAGTCCTGTCCACATGACGGGTGTCTTATAGAAGGGTAGGGGAGATTCTGTCCTAGCAACCTACAGTGAATTTGGACTGGGTAGCTTTAGACCATTTTAGTCATACACCATTGAACTCAAATCTACATGGACACGTCGAGGACTAGAAATGGTAAATAAGGTTAATGGTTAATATCAAAGAGCCTAGAAATACATTTTTTCTCTGCTGTCTATAAAAACAAATTCATATAAGACACTAATAGAACACTATTACTGGGTTTGTAATATGATAGGTGGAAAAGTAAATAATAGCACAAGAACAGGAAGAGGGAAGAGCTATATGGGAGAAGTTTCCAGATCTTACTGGACTTAAGATAGTTTAAATCTGAAGTAGAAATTCTGAAAAAAAAAAAAAAAAGTATTCAGTGATCCCCAGAGCAACTGTTAAGGATAAAACAACAATAAAAAGGTTTAAAATCATTGAGCGGGGGCGGGGAGGGTGGGAGGGGCCTTGGGTGGCATCTGACTCTTGATTTTGGCTCAGGTCACAATCTCATAGTGCACGCGGGATGGAGACCAAAGTCTTGGTCTCCTCTCTCTCTGTCCCTCTCAAAAAAGTACACATAAAAAAAAATCATTAAAGGAATTCATATACTCGTAAATATCCACTTAATACAAAAGAAGGAAGAGGGAACAAAAAGACATCAGAGAAAAAAGACAAACAGGTGTCTTTTCTGTGACCAAACAGGCTGGTCACATCACGGCCCAGCAGACCCCTGTCTTCCAATAGGTGTAATAAGTTACCAGCGTGTTGGGCATCAGTGGTGGACACACTAATGTCCTGGCCCACCTGGCAAGGTAGCCATTGGGGGCCACATTTTACATCCCTGGAAACCAGGCGCCAGGCTCACACAGCTGCCCTGTGGCGGAGGGGAGGTCTCCCCTTAACTTCGGGTTCCCAGGGTGCCATGCTTTTTTTTTTTTTTTTTTTGCCTGCATTCATACTGCCTTCTTCCCTCTGAGTTTTATTTGTCTAGTTTATAGTCATTTACAGAGATCTGTGGCCCCCAGAGCTGTTTATTAGCCCCAGGCTCACTTGTCCCGCTCTCTCATGGAAAAGACTCCTGTCGCTCTCCAATCGCATTTCATCCCTGACTTGTCCTTGATAATCATAAAACGTAGTCAGAGTCAGAGAAGTGTCGAGAGTCCACGGCGGGTGGGTGGAGCCGCTTGTGGGGTGGGGCGCCTGTCTTTGAGTCTGAATTTCTCACCTACTGGTTTTGTGGGCTCAGGCAAGTGACTCTTCCAAGCCTCGGGTTTTCTTCCCATCTGTGAAGTGAGTGCAGGGGCACACACGCTCCCCCAAGGGCGTGCGGGAGGGGGATGATGCTAGGCGTCACGACGCAGGTCGTGGACGCTGGGAGACTACACAGTAACCAAGATCAAGACCTCACGACAGGCCGGCCGCTTTCCATACATTCCCGCATTTATCCTCAAAACAACCCTGTGAGAGGTACTGATATTACCTCCATTTTACAGACGTGCAAACCGAGGCCGAGGGACCACCGCTGCCCGCCTCACTCCTGGGTCCTTGGACACTTCGCCTCTCTGCCCATATTTTCCTTCGAGAAAGAGGACATAATTAACGGCACCTATGTCCCCCGGGCACGAATGCCGTCGTCATTACGGCACCTAAAGTGCAGCAGGCCAAGCGGGGAACCCCCGAGGGTCAGAAGTGCTACCTGCACACGCGCTGGGGGATCCCTGCGTGCACCTGCGAGGAGCCCGACCCGCGCTTGCGTCGACTCCGCGAGCGATGGGCGGAGCCTGTGGGAAGACCACGGGGCCGCAAGTGGCGCTTGCGCGGCGGCTGCCCGCGCAGGCTCCGTGGGCGAGGGGCGTGGCCCGCTCAGGGGCGGGGCCGTCAGGCGGTGTCGGCGTGCGCGCAGACTCCGTGAGCCGGGACGGGGTCCGCCGAGGGGCCGGCTCTCCGGGAGGTGGCGGCGTCCGCGCAGTCTCCGCGGGCGGGGGCGGGGCCGCCTGCGCGGGGGCGGGCTCCGCGACGGCGGTGGGGCTGACGTGGAGGGTCCGGGTTAGCGGGCGCTGCGAGCTGCGGGATTGGGGAGCGACGGGCCGGGCCGGGCCCTGGGGCCCGAAGCGGCGGCGGCGGTATAAAGCCGGCCACAGGGAGCATGTAATGTCGGAATGCGGAGGCCGCGGCGGCGGCAACGGCAGCAGCAGCAGCGACGACGCCGAGGACGAGGGTGGCGGCGGCGGCGGCCCCGCGGGCTCCGGCTCCTTCAGCCCGGCCCCGGCCGGAGCGTCCCCGGCGGGCCGGCTCCGCCGTGGGCTGCGCGGCGCCTCCCTCATGGCGCGCCGGCGGCCCGAGCTGCTCTGCGGGGCCGTGGCGCTCGGCTGCGCGCTGCTCGTCGCCCTCAAGTTCACCTGCAGGTGAGGCGGCCCGCATCCCCGGAGCCCCGGCCGGCGGCGCAGGACCGGCTCCGGGCCCGCAGGGTCGGGGGTCGTTGCGGCCTTCGCGTGCCGCGTCGGGCTCGCCCCTCCGCGGCCTGCGGCCGAGCCCGCCACTTCCCCGCCGGCCGGCCGCACGGCCACCCCGAGAGGTTTTGGGGCTCTACCCGGGGCGCCTTCCTCCCATGTTCGCAGCGAGGGAAGGGCGCCAGGTCCCGAGCTGCTTATCACCTGTTGGGGTTCCTTGGGGCTGCGCCTGCCACTTCTGCCCGGGCTGTAGGACCCTCGTGTAACACCCATTTTGTTCCCCTTCTGCCTCGAGGGTAATGGTTCACAGCTGTTGGAGTCCCAGAGCCCTTCGAGAATTTGGGCTCCTGTGGATCTCACGATGCTTCATCCACACGTGCTATGTGGGGGCGCTCCTCCTGGTGAGCGTTGAAAATAAAAATCCCTGTCTCCTTTCGAGTGGGTGGGACGGGCAGAAAACAATTTCATACGATTTTAAAGGACTTCTGAAGTGCTGGGCAGGGAATAATAGAAGGAATGAGGGTGGGGCGGAGAAGCCTTCCCGACCAGCGACCAGGAAGCTCACACGGACGGGCCAGCGTTGGGAAGAGTTGAGGGAAGAGTGTCCGAGGGAGCGCACGTGCAAAGGCTGGAAGAGGCTTGTGTTTTCCTCCATCTGGAAGGAAAATGCGAGTAAGCTGGAGCACGGTGAACAGGAAAAATTAAACTTTATGTGCCTTTTTTGGGGAAGGTACATAGGTACAAAGTTAGATGTAAATTTCAGGAGTACTGGGGTGCCTGGGGGGAGGTGCGGTCGGTCAAGCATCTGCTTTCGGCTCAGGTCATGATGTCAGGGTTCCCCGAGTTTGAGACCCACATCGGTGCTGACAGCGCAGGACCTACTTGGGATTCTCTCTCCCCCTCTCAGCCCTACCTGGCTTGGGTTCCGTCTCTCTCTCAAAAAAATAGACTTAAAAAAACTTAGGGAGTTCTTTTGATCTTCCAGGTCTTCACTATTTATTATCTCCTAGGACTTGCAAAGTAGAAGACTCAGTTGCAACCTGGAGTATTGGCTAAGAGGAAGATTTGCACTTGAACGTTTGTACTGAGTATATTCTGCATAGTAGGTGGCTTCCCCCTCCACACCCCGCGGCCCCCCCTCCCCCCACTCCCACGCTGTCACAGAGGTGTCAGAGGTTTGGAAATTTTAGTGGAAAGAGAACGGGTTATAAGCATCATTGAGGATTTGCCTAGTGCCGGGTCTGTGCTTGCTGTCAGCCGGGCGAAAGGGGTGTCTGTCCACGGAAGGACTCAGCGGTACCCCTGGCTTGTACCTCCTAAATCCCAGGTGCACACAGCCCTAGGTACGACAACCAGCACTGTCTCCAGACATCGCCAAGTGTCCCCTGGGGAACAAAATTGCCTCCTTGGGAACTATAGCTTACATCAACACATTTATTCATTCAACCCATAATCCGAGAGCCTGGTATAGACTGTTTAAATCTCAATACCCAGTAAAGCCCGGATACATTCTTAGCCTTTCAGTTGATCGATGAAGAAATTGAGCTTTGGTCGTGTTACAAAACTCACCACAAATCATACCCACCTATTAAGTGGCTGGCCTGGAATTTGAGTCCTTCGTTATCGGGTACTGGGCTCTTAACCTTGCGCTTTATCACGTGCTGCCCAAAGGAAAATGTGTCCGGTATCTTACAACATGATACTACAAAGTGTCACTTGGGTTCAAATTAGAAAGAGCAGACCCCCACCCCCGTCCAGGCGTAGGAAGCTTACTGACATCCGCTTGTTCGTGTGTAGAAATAACTTTTTGTTTGTTCTGAAAGAACATGACTTTAAATGGTTAAGGAAGCCCTTTCATATTTGGGGAAGAAGGAATTGTGTAAATCTAGTTACTGGAGCCGGCAGAGCAAGGTCCCTTCCTGCTTCAGGCTAGGAGTGAGTCTAAGAAGTCAGGCTAGGAATGGCTGCTTGTCTGTCCGGCTACTGTGTGTGCCACTGGCCAATCTGGACAGTCCGCCATTCAGTAGACAGATTGATTCTGTAGAGTCTCGTTTGATTGAAGCATGTCATGATACTGTTATATACTCGAACATTTCTGGCCCCCTTTTTCCATTTGACTTTTTTTTTTTTTTTTTAATGGTTTTTTATTTATTTCTAGGAGAGAGAGAGAGCAGCGTGAGCAGGGGAGGGTCAGAGAGAGAGGGAGTCACAGACTGAAACAGGCTCCAGGCTCTGAGCTGGCAGTCAGCACAGAGCCCGACGCGGGGCTTGAACCCACGAACCGCGAGATCATGACCCAAGCGAAAGTCGGAAGCTTAACCGACTAAGCCACCCAGGCGCCCCTCCATTTGACTTTTAAGACTTTTGCATTAATGAAGACAGAGGCTTCCAGGAGAGTAGGGCTTTAAAAAATTTTATTTTTATTAACAGCTCCAGGCTTAAAATCAGTGACAGCCCTCTTAGTGTTTGTGGCTTAGCTGGGTTCAAACCAGATAACATAAAGAAGGTTGATTTAGGGATGCTGGCTGGCTCAGTGGTTGAGCGTCTGGCTTTGGCTCAGGTCATGATCTCAGCAGTTTGAGAGTTCAAGCCTCACATCTGGCTTGCCACTGTCAGCGTGGAGCCTGCTTCAGATCCTCTGTACCCCTCTTCCTCTGTCCCTCCTTTGCTCGCTCTCTTTTTCTCGAAATTAAAAAAAAAAAAAGGTTGATTGGGGGTTGAAACAGTAATTGTGCATTTTGGGGCCTTTAACTTTTTTTTTCCCCTTCCCTTAGAGCAAGAGAGAGCATGCTCGAGCAGGGGAGAGGAGCAGAGTGAGAGCGAGCGAGTGAGAGAGAATATCTTAAGCAGGTTCCATGCTCTGCTCAGAGCCTAATGCGGGCGGGGGTCCATCCCATGACCCTGGTATCATGACCTGAGCCGAAACCAAGAATGACCCCTTAATCTTTATCTTACCTGCCTTTCTCTGTAGTGGATCCCCATAACTTCATCCTGCTCAGCTTTCCTTTCACCCTGATTTTGGAGGGGAAAAAAGCCGTGTGTCTGTATCTGTATATGTACGTGTGCATATATTCATTTTGTTTTATTGCTTTTTGTAATTTCAAAGCTGCTTCCTACCCTCTTTGGAAGGAGGTGTAGGGGTGTGTGTTTCATATAAAATTTGGGAGCTGCAATGGTGTTTGCAACCAGCCCTTAAGTCTTTTGTACCTGAGACTTAGCCTTCAAAGCTACAGGAAATCTTTGATCTAGATACAGTTTCTCAAAAACGTGTAGCAAATTTAGGGGTTAAAGGGAAACTTGTGACTGTTTCTGGTGTAGCAGAGGCAGGTGTTTCTCTTCCCTGGTTAATGTTTCCCTTTTGATGGGCCGTATTGTGCCTGGCTGATTGAGCCTGGGACCTGCTCCGAGCATGTGGGGCAGTAATACTGAGTTGATCAGTAGCTTTTGTATGGCTGTCACAGACCTGCATTTTCCTTTGGTTTGCGTTATTAAACACCCCGCATGCAATTGGAATAGTAGAAAAGCAACTTCAAGGAGGGGAACTTTGGAGCTTTTGATAATGTGTCACACACAGGGCCTCCCTCACCTCTTTGCGTGGCTGCCTGTCAAATGGGTCTCAGCTTCAAAGATACCCTGTCCTCTGCCAAATCTCCCTGCTCAGTTTTCCACGCGGTGGTCATACTTTTGTGTGTTTACGTGGCCTCTTTCCTCGAGAACGAAGCCCCCTGGAACGTTCTCACGCCTGCGTACCTGTGGTGCACTTTCTGAAGCACAGTAACATGTGCTCGATGAACATTTCTTTAATTATTGTGTAAGTGACCCGAATTTTCAGGTTAAGAAGACATTTTACGTAGACAGAGCACCCCGATTGCTGGGTTGAGATTTTAGCGTGAGTGAATACATAGATTTGCTCTTCTGGTACCACTTCTTTATGATATTAATAGTATCGGGTTAAATTAGGGAAGTAGTAATTTTACATCTGTCTTCTTAATTCAGGAAGCTAATACCTTCTCAATGTAGAGGAGGGTGTGGGATTCCTTCCCTGGTGCTAAAGGACCCAAGACCCTTGGAGGAGTTTGGGCCTTGGGTGTTTATGTTCTCTTGTTTGGATCTAAACACCCGTCTGTCTGTCTGCCGTGTGGTTCAGAACTTTCCTTCTCGTTCTTTCTTCCTGCTCCTTTGCTGTGTTCTGAGAAACCAGATTACCAAGTTCTTTTGAGCACATCTGTAAAGTTAGAACAAAATGATGTGGCCCTTAGGATTATCCCCAGTAAAACACCTGGGCCTCTGGCACTTGGATTCTGAATGTTCCTAATCATGTATATCTGTATGGGTTTGTATTTAACTTGCTTTTGTATGAGTTCAGGTGAGGTGAGTAGGGTAGGTTTGTTCATTTCACAAATGATTGAACTTCAGAGGACCAGGAACCATGAATAGTGAGGGTGATGGTGGAAAAGTTAGGGTTCTTGCCCTCATGGAGTTACTGACGTGGTCGAGTAGATAAATCATAAGTAGAAGAAATAAGTTACTGATCGTGGTGAGTGGTATAAAGACTAGGAATAGGGAGCTGAGAGAACAAATTAGGGCTCCTACCTCGGGTAGAGCTGTCAGAGCAAGCTTCACTGAGGAGGCAGCAGACCGGCCATGCTTTTTCCTCATCAGCTTCATCATGGTAGATTTTACATCCAGTAAAATTACACGTTTTACATGTACAGGTTGATGACTTGATAAATTTAACCACCTCCATGCTTTCACTCGAGATGGAGAACGTTTCCTTTTACCCAGAAAGTTTCCTTTCAGGAAACGCATGAGTGCATTCATGTTATATTCATTCTTTAGTGTCTGGCTTCTTTCATTTGGTGTAATTCTTTGGAGACTGATCCAATTATAGTATGTTTCAGTTCTTTTTTTTTTTTAAGCTTTATTTATTTATTTTTGAGAGAGAGAGAAATGTGCACACGGGTGTGTGAGAGAGGGAATCCCAAGCAGACTCTGCACTCTCGGTGGAAAGCCTGACACGTGGGGCTCGAATCCACAAAGTGCGAGATCATGACCTGAGCCAAAGTTGGACACTTAACCAAAAGAGCCACCCAGGCGCCCCTGTTTCAGTTCTTTTGTTGAGTAACATTTAGTTATAAGAATATATCTAATTTTATTTTTTTACCTAATGAGTTGCTCCAGTTTCCTTATGCATACTGTTTAATTTCTTTTCCCACCCTATGCTTTCATCCTATATATTTATGTTTAAAATGTGTCCTTTTTAGGTAACGTATGGTAGGTCTTGCTTCACTATCCAGCCTGGCATTCTCTTCTTCTTAATTAGGTGGTTTAGTCCTTTTATGTTTAATGTAATGATTGATATTTTTTCTAACTTTCTAGCTACTTGTTTTCCATTTTTGTTCCTTTCTTGGTCTTTTTGCCTTTTGGGTTAATTGCATATTTTCTAGGGTCCCATTTTTATTCTGTTGGTTTCTTGGCTACACCATCGTTATGGTTTTATGCATGTTAGTGCAGATGTGTGAACAGCTCAAGATGCTCATTAGGTTCCTTTCACAAGATGTTCATTAGGTTCCTTGGCGACCTCAGCCAAGACCTTTTTGTCTTGATTGGAAAAGTAGTGGCAGCTCTGTGACTTCAGACCACTCATTCAGTTTGTCCTGTCTCCTCTTGATCTCTCCCTTTTGGGAACTTCAGGTACTCAGGAAGCCTGTTTTCCAGTTAAAACAGGCGGTTACTTTGTTGTTCATCTTTATTAACCTTTGGATAATAATAATATGGTGGCTCAGTCAGTTAAGTGTTTGACATTGGCTCAGGTCATGGTAATCGTGGTTCGTGAGTTCAAGCCCCGCACTGGGCTCTGTGCTGTCAGTTCAGACGCTGGAGCCTGCTTCAGAATCTGTCTCTCTCTATTGCTGCCCCTCTCCCACTCGCCCTCTCTCTCAAGAATAAATAACCATTAAAATTTTTTTTTAAGAAAAGTTACTTTACCAGAAAAGTGAGCTTATTCAGGAATAGCTGAGAATTGCTATCTGCGACATGCAAGCTATGCCAAGCCATAAGCAAGTCCCACAGACAAAGGAGAGGGACATTATTTTATGGTGGGGGATGAAGTTGGGAGGTGTTGTTGTGGATGAAAGTAAATTGGAGGGAAGTAAGAGTTCAGGGGGATGACAGTTTTTCATTGGCTTATTGCTGTAGTAGTCCGTTTTTGGTAGGAGATGTTAACATCTTTTCCTGTTGGTGCCCATAATTCTTTTCCTGTTGAGGATTCTTCTGTTGGAGTCTGTAATTGATCATTTTCCCTGTAATTAACCTGGAGAGGCATTGGCTTCCCCTTCTGGCCTCCCACCTCCATTATAGTGATGCTTCCCGATATATATTAGTTCTCCCAGAATGCCCTGGGTAAGTAAGTACAGGCCAACTCCAGCTAATAATGTTTTCTGGCAGTTGAGTCGATTTGTAAGAATTTACCATAAAAATCTTACTAGTGGTGCCTGCCTGTGCTCCCTCCCCTAGTTCTGAGCAACCTCCCTGGTCGTTCTGAAGTTGTTCAGTGGCTCCTCCTGCTGCAGAGAGCTGAGGATGGGGTGTTTTGGGTGTGGAAGGAAAGAATATACGTTATTCCAAGACTCCTTCTCTGCTGCCTTTCCACCCCACACCTGGGGAGACAATATTAGAAAGTCGCTTTCGGCATGTTATTTATTTATGTCTTGCGTTCTCTCAGCCAAATATTGCCTTGGCACAGAATATTTCTTACTCCTGGGCAATGTTTTGGGAACTCCATTTTCTTATTCAAGAGATTTGTCCCTTACGCTCTGTTCTCCTTCCACACGAAGCCGTTATTAGAAGATGAACTTAGCAGCAATCTTGTTTGTGTTTGCTCTTTTTTAGTCGAGCAAAAGATGTGATAGTACCAGCAAAGCCACCTGTCAGCTTTTTCTCTTCGAGGTCTCCGGTTCTTGACCTCTTCCAGGGGCAGCTGGACTACGCAGAGCATGTCCGCCGGGATTCCGAGGTGGTGCTGCTGTTCTTCTACGCGCCATGGTGTGGCCAGTCCATCGCGGCCAGGTCCGAGATTGAGCGGGCAGCGAGTCAGCTTTCAGACCAGGTAATGCTGACGTGGGGCCTAAGCATTGCATGACTGTGTGGGGGCGGGTTGTTCCCGGAGCACGCCTTACCCAGCTGGCAGATGTAGGCAGGCTGAGGGCCAGGAGCCAGACTTGATTGATGGGAGAACCTTTGTAAAGAAAAAGGATTTCTGATTGTGAGGGTCGTAGTTGGTTAGAGGCAGGAGAGGGAGCGGAGTGAGGCAGCTCAGTGCTCCCCTCAGGGGCCCATGCTGTTTGGTTTCAGCGCTGGAAAGCCTAGCTGACTATCCTTTTGATATTTGTTGATGACTTCCTTACCATAAGGCAAATTCACGTGTCGTGACTACAGCGTAACACTATGTAAAAATGCTTGGACCAGAGCTGTATGCAACAGGTAGTTCATGAAGGTCACCAGTGTGCCAGACAGAGGGATATATGGGCAGACGAGTACTCCCTATGGCAGCGGTTTTCAACTCAGTGGATCCCAGCTGCCACTTATAAAACAAGTATTTTATGATGTGCCATTTTGTGTCCTGAAAAGGAATTCATAGATGATAAAATTTCCCTACACGTAGATTTCAAGATACTCAATCCAACACACTGACTATTGCATAAAGGTGAGGGAAACCAAAGGAATGTATAATTAGATGATGTGTGTTTCAGTATGTAAATGCCCAGGCAAAGTAGTTTCTGGTCCCTTTATATGGAACTACCAGGGTGGGCAGTGTGAAATGCAGTTTCATAAAGGTGTGCTGTGTTGGAGACCAGTTACCGTAGTGACTCTGCTCTCAGGGATGTCAGTTTCCTGAATGGTGAACGGCTTTTGGTAAAGGCTGGAGCCAGAGTCTTCTCTGCCCTCTATGTATATAGGAGCTGCCTTCCAGAGAAATTCGGTGAATACGAAAGCTGTGCTTTGGATTCACATAGAAAATGCAGTTGGGGCCCAGGCTTGAATAGTAACAAACAGGTTTCCCCCACACCATTCCTGTCAGGACCTTTAAAGCTGCTCTGGGATGATGCCGCAGAGCCCCAGACCCATGCCTACCGTGGCCCCGGCCCACCATGTGCCCCGCAACTTCCGGGTCATTGCCACAAGGAGGAGAGCACCCGTCGGGGGGGAGCTGGGGCCCCAAGTCTTTGGAACTGTGGGTTGGTTCTTCTTAGAAACAATGTTATAAATGCTGGGGAGGCTTTCTGCCCAGTCTGGCAAAGCCTTTTGAACCATTATATGTATCCCTGCATGTGGTGCAAAGCTCTGTTTGCAAATCTGGCTCCTTATAGGGGCGCCTGGGTGGCTTAATTAAGTGTCTGACTTCAGCTCAGGTCATGATATCACGGTTGGTGGATTCAAGCTTCATGTCGGGCTCTGTGCTGACAGCTCGGAGCCTGGAGCCTGTTTTGGATTCTTTGCTTCCGTCTCTCTCTGACCCTCCTCTGCTCATGCTGCCTCTCTCTCTTTCTCAGAAATAAATAAATCATTTAAAAGAATAAAAATAAATAAATCTAGCCTCTTGTAACTTTATTTCCTATGACATGGACTCTGAGAGGGTGTGATTCTGTGTTCTGACTTAGGACGCAGGGGATTGATCAATTCCTCTGCTCCCTTTACACCCCTCCTGTTTTAAAAATGGCTGTTAAGAGCTGCTCCTGGCTGGCTCAGTTGGCAAAGCATGTGACTCTTGATCTCAGGGTCATGAGTTCAAGTTGGGGCAGTAGAGCTTACTTTTAAAAAATGCTAATAATCGAACTGGGTAGACAGTTCGAGGGAGGAAACAGGAACTCTGATGGAGCACGGGGAGGCAGGCGATATGTTAGCCTAAAAGAAATCACCACTCCCTTTCCCAGGCCTTCCCCCTGTTTGCTGAAATTAGAGAACATGTGGGGGACACGGGGAGAATCTGCTGTGTTCTAGGGTGTTGGTCATTGGCTGTCTACCTGTCGGCTGAAGCAGCGTGTCCTTCCGAGTGAGTGTGGGAAGGGCGTGCTGGTGTGCCGGGCGCCGAGCTGCATCTCCCGGCCGCTCTGCGGGCTGGTGCGGGCGTCCGTGCTGTTGAGAGCCACCTCCATGGCGGACCAGCTGTGGCTGCAGAGCCCCTGACACGTGGTGGGGTGACGGCGCTGTCCACCGCTGACGGGCACTGCTTTTTCACATTTTTCTCCCAGCTCCTTCCAGATTGAGAGCTTAGATTATTCTGTGTTCTCACCAGGGAGAAGGAGGGGGTTTATTCTTGGAAACAGGCAAAAATCTTTTGAGCTGCACCGCTTAGTAAAATTTGCAAACGTGGTAGAGTGTGCCCTATTTTTGAATAAAAAAATGAGATGTCTCCTGAAGTAAAGAGACAGTGGCTTTTCTGTTTTCATAAATGGACTCTAGAAGGAGTTTCATAGAGCTTCCCCAGGGGTCAGAGCCACACTGCTATCCGGTAAGTGTAAGGAAGGCATTTGAAAGTGGTTTTCTATTTGTAGTTTTCATATTTTTTCCAATATTCTTAGGAAAATTCCTTCACACAGCAAACATGGAAGAGTTTTATATATACCTGCCACGTAAATTGTGCTGTTAACGTTTCATTTTGCTTGTTTTAGCGTGTACTTGTTCATCTCACTGTTCGTCTAGTCAGTGGTTCCCACCGAGAGGAAGTTGTCTCCCCAGAGAGCCCAGGGCAGTGTTTGGGGCCGTTTTTGGTTACCGCTGCTTGAGAGGCCAGGCCGCTGGCATGTAGTGGGTAGAGGCCAGGCCACTGGTGGACACTGCACGTCCAGGGTGGAGGATGGGCCCTCACAGCAGAAATGCATGTAGCCCAGGCCCTCCTGACGACGGAAGGCCAAAGTGTCCGTCGTGCCAATGTCGAGAAACTGCTCTAATCTATTAACTCATCTTGGTTTTGGGACATTTCACAGTAGATTGCAGATTTAAATACTTCTGCGTCTACCTGTAAATATGCATTTAATTCATATTTTTGCTGTTTAATATTACATTTTAGAGCATGCTTTAATTATCTCTTATCCTTAATCATTTTTAATGTAGTTATTAAAAGTGGTCCTTTGGCACTTGTGATGTTTCATTTGCAGGGAACTCTTTTTTTCCTTCTCACAGGCTGAGTCTGACTATCAAAAGACTCAGCCTGTTTGCTCATTGACTTTAGAATTCAAAGCAAATCTGGGCACCTGGTGACTCTGTCGGTTAAGCGTCCGACTTCGGCTCAGGTCATGATCTCACGGTTTGTGAGTTCAAGCCCAGCATCGGGCTCTGTGCTGACAGCTCAGAGCCTGGATCTTGCTTTGGATTCTGGTCTCCTCTCTGCTCCTCCCTTGCTCTCTCTCTCAATAATAAATAAACATTAACACATTTTTTTTTTTTTTAGGATTCAAAGCAAATTGTTTCTCTCTTGGGGTACTAAACTATAAAATGCTACTAAAATGCTAGTTTCCCAGCTAGACACTATAGATGAGTCTTTCATTTTAATTGCAGTCGTAAATGATGATCTTTGAATACTCGAAATCGTTTTTTTCACACTTTCTGTTTCAGAGAGGAACGGTTGCATTTCTATAATTTTATCTTTCAAATCTTGGTAATTTTTTGGCTGTTATTTATAGTCACTGGAAACCTTTTGTTGGCTTTGCAGGTGTTGTTTGTGGCGATTAACTGTTGGTGGAACCAGGGGAAATGCAGAAAACAGAAGCACTTCTTCTATTTCCCCGTAATATACCTGTACCATCGAAGGTAAGAACTGCTGACCAGTTTTGTGGTTGTGATTTGTCATTCCAGTTGAGTTCCAAAGTAAATTCTTTTGTCTGTTTCAAAGTATTAGATATTCCCTGTAGGAAACTGAGGAAATGCAGAGAAGTAAAAAACAAAACAAAACAAAACAAAAAACGAATAAAAGGATCTGGGTGTTTCATCAGCCCTACATAATCGCTGTGTGTTTTCGTTGATACCCTCCTGTGACTATACACACCCAACCTCTTTTTTTTTTTTAATGAAAAAAAAAGGATCGTGTAGTAACAGTGTTTTCTAAACTGCTTTTTCTTGTTTTTGTGAAAATCTTCTCATGCCGTTACATAGTCTGCAGCATTGTTTCTGGCGACCCCATTGTGTGGCTGTACATTTCGGATACTCTACGAGTATTTTATTGTATGAAAACACACAGAAGTCCTTATCCTGTTACCTGGCAACATAGCATAGTTGGGAGGGAGTCTTAGCACCCTTTCAACTGGGAAGAAAATTATGATGAGTCCGCAGTCTGGTGCCCATAATACTGAAATCCAGAGAGCTCTGAAAACTTAAAAGGTTTGCGTGAATTTTGTCCCCCAATGCATTCATCTAGCCCGAAGTGACCAGGGGCTGCCTTTAGTCTTTATCCCGCTCAGGGAGTCAGTTTATTCTGCACAAATCTTGATGTTTGAGTTTGAAGTCCTGCCCAGACCTTGCTGTGTGTGTTACATAATGCCTAAAATCTGACATGAAGAATTTTGAAGATAGGAGATGGCTTCAGGGTGATTGGCTTGAAGTTTGTTAATGAAGGTGAAATGGGTAATGAAGATTTCATTAGGAGGAGCTTTACTTTTTATGCCTTATTTTTTTCGCTCCCTCTGTCGGCACTTCCTGGGCTTTCATCAAGGGGAATTTATAACAGGCGTCAAGCTATCATTTGTGAACTATCTGTCATGGTCCATCACACTTCATGTTTCCCGTATAAAAATGTTGTGTGGCACATAGTGTTGTTTCTTAGGAGCTATTAAATAATATTTTAAGCAAAAATGGACCTTTTTACCCCATCTCCATCTTCAAAGTTTCTTCTAGATAAAAGAGTCCTCAGAAGGTGACGTGTTATATTTGAAGACGTAAAAGCTCTGTGCCCTGTAATGGGATAAATAGGCTTGCCCTGCGAAGGCCCCTGCATTTCTTTTCTGGGGGTGGGGTGGGGTGGAAGGGCTAGGAAGTAGGGCAGAGGTGCCTAGCCAGGAGGATAGGCCTTGCGAGCCGAGGTAACCAAGCCGGCTGCCCAGAGGTGGGCTCAGCTCGATGTGACAGTACAGTCAGGACGGGTCCCTTGAACTGAGTACAAAACAGCATTTGGGGTTATACGGCTCTGCAGTGTATTGTCTCAGACTGTGCTCTTAGGTTTATAGAAAGGTTGCAAGGACATACAAGGAACTTCAGAAACGTCTAGTCCCACTTTGTCATTTTCCTGATGCGGGGTTTGAGGTTGGGTACTCCCCTTGAAGTGCTTGCTCCTCATCTTTGCCTGTTCAGTTTTACTTGTTTAAATTAGTTCAGACCTATCAATACTCCTGTCAATATCCACTATTCCCAGTGTACCCAAAACAGAATGAAGTGCTAAGGCACAGAAATACCTAAAAAGTGACCTTTTCATCTTCTGTATAAGAACCTTCCAGTCTTCTGTTTTGTATGTAACGCTTATGAATGGATGTGTTTCTTCACCCAGGCTCTCCTGTGACCGGTCAGTAGTCTTGAGGTTGTTTTGGGTAATAGCGCTTGCAGATGTGGCCCTTGGGCCTCCTCACTGGGCAGACCATTGCAGCTTGTATTTTTCTTGTTGATGGTGGTTTTGTAATGGCTAAACTAATGTAGTAGTAGCTGCTTGAAGAAATTAATAGACTTTCTGTTTTGCTTAAGTAGATTCCATTTTTTGGCGTGTGTCGATGCCAGTCAGTAAGAAAGTTTATGACAGGGTCCGAAGCAGGGAGTGGTTTCTTAAACGCTCTGCACGAGGCTCCGCAGCCCTGGACCAGCCTGTCCCGTGGTTGCGTGCGCTCTGCATCCTGCCTTCTGAGGTATTCTCCGCTTTCACAGTCGCCGGGGTCCTGAGAGCACCCCTGCGGGAGCCTGTTTGCCTGAGGAGATGAGGTTTCCAGACTTTTGGCTCCTTTTTGCTGAAGAAAACACATTATCAGATGATTTTTCAGTTTCTTCCTTTAAATGAAAAATTGTTGGTAGCTGATGGGGTTGTGCTCGTGGTAGTTTTTGA
Organism: Proteles cristata cristata; assembly: GCA_017311185.1. Lineage (NCBI taxonomy): Eukaryota > Metazoa > Chordata > Mammalia > Carnivora > Hyaenidae > Proteles > Proteles cristata. The sequence goes on from JAESUZ010004752.1 coordinate 216,415, forward strand.
ACTTGTTAGTGACGAGTCTTGAATTGATAGAACCGTTAACTCCGTCTCCCAGGTGTGCACATAGCGTGCCATTGTTACTTTTCTCATGCTAATATTCTTCTGTTTGGCGTCATATTTTGCAGTACACACTGAAGAATTGTGTTCATTGCATCACATTATATGTGTGTGTTTGCTTATGTAACCATTTACTATTGGGAGCTCTCAGCATTTATGTAATTCTTCACTCTGTTTGGTGTTGCAGTAAGCAGCCAGCACAATGTCCATTTCTATTGAGTCAGAAGAAGGTTATGCAGTCACTGAATTTCACCTCACTCCATTGCCGCACCTCATGCCCTTCAGTTACATTTGAGCAATGTCTGTTTTGTGTAAGATCGAAGAAAGCCATGTGAGGATTCTGATTCGCTTAGAAGGATAAGTGAATGTTGGTATTATTGTTTAGCAATGCTAAATCAAATTCCTATGTGTCCCTAAGCTGGAAAGGAAAAGAAGATCATTTTTGCAGGTCCCTGACTTTGTCCCTTTTCGTAATCTTTTTTTTGTTGCAATAAAGCTTTAATAGGTTTAAGGGTATTTAGTGATCCCTTGTGTAAGTACCTGTGGGAATATTTAATAAGTACATTTTAGTAGGTCAAGGGCCAACTGTGTAGCTTCTTTATTTAAGAGTGATTGTATGGGGCGCCTGGGTGGTTCAGTCAGTTAAGCCTCCAACTTTGGCTCATGGGTTCAAGCCCTGACTTGGGCTCTGTGCTGACGGCTCAGAGCCTGGAGCCTGCTTCCAATTCTGTGTCTCCCTCTCTCTCTCTGCCTCTCCCCCACTTATGCTCTGTCACTCTCTCTCAAAAATAAATAAACAATAAAAAAAAAATAGAAGCGTGATGTGTAAAAGTAAATTCTGCTTGCTGAATTGTGTAGTTAAGATCCTGGAATCCTTTAGCAGTTTTGGTCAGTTTCCAGGATTGCCTTTCTGTTTGGTTTTGTTTTTTAAAGAACTACTGTTTGGGGAATTGTTTTTCTTCCGAAGCCAGGATGACTGTTTTTTGTTTTGAAATTCCGTTGCAGTTGAACTAAGCTCATAGGACAGTAGTGGCTGTGTGTACCTCCCCCCACGTGAAGCGCTTAGTTGGGTCTCTATTCACCTGCCGGGACACAGAAGGCTCTTTACCTGTGAGGCAGTCAGGATCCTCAGGCGAGACGTTTGCGTTTTGTGGTGTTGATGATTTCAGCTCTACGTAACAGGTTTAATGCATGGTGTATTATTTTTATTTGTTTTTTATTTATTTTTTATTTTTTTTGGTACTAGTTTTGGACCAATCGAATACAAAGGCCCCATGAGTGCTGTTTACATTGAGAAGTTTGTCCGCCGGGTGATGAAACCACTTGTCTACATCCCATCTCAATCAGAATTACTAGATTTTCTCTCAAACTACGAGGTACTTGTCTTTCATATCTCCTCCCGTCCCCGAGGCTCCACCGGGTGGTGTTGGATTGTGTTTATTGGAAGGGTTTTTTTATACCTCCTGGTTTGCAGCAACGAAAAGACCGCATTATAGATAAGTTCCAATGCTTTTTGAGGTACTTGATTGTAGGGACGGTTTGGCCCAGTGAGTTTTAAGAGAAAAGAACACTTGTAAAGCCTTGTGAATTTTTCACTTGAGAATTTCCAGCAGAGTTTCTGTTTGTCTTATGATGAACTTAGAGCATGTAAGAATTGCCGTAGAAGTTACCTGCACCTGCATGTGTGTGAGCATTGTGTTTGACGCTTCGTGTGTATTCCTGTGAGCTCCTCAGTTTCCCGTGTCAGTTGTAGTTTAGCTTTAAGAAAACTAGGAAAATGTGCCTTTCTGTTTAGTAAAGTGCGTAACTATTTCAAGGCCTCATTAACAGAAAGCTTCCTAACGTGGCTTTTCCGCTACTTTCCCATTGGCAACTTCATCCCCTGATCAGTTATTTCTGTAGGATCATCAGTGTGTATTCAGGACAGCTTATTACTTGAGAGACCAGTACCCAGCTCAAAATAACCTCAGTAGATTATAAGAATAGTTCACCAACAAAATTCACCGGAGCAAGTGTAAATCACGTTTGGGTGCAGCAAGTAAAAATGGTACTTAGGTAGAACAAAATCAGTACCCTAAGTATCTGAGAGACAAACCCTATGAATCCAGACCTCACTGAGGGATTTAGTCATTGTGACTGGATTTTACGTTTTGCGTTAGGGAGGTTTTCTGTACACTGGACATGAATTTCTTTCACTGGGACATTATTTACAGCTTTTTCAGTCAAGTTAGCAACACTCTTAACGTGTTAACTGTGGGTAGATTCCCTGGGCAGCAGTGTTAATATCTAGTTATTGGACTTGTAAGTTCTCAGATGTCAATTAGTGTCCTTGGTCTCATGTGGATACTGGACAGGTTGCTGTGCCCTTCACGGGCTCGTCTCGTTCTGCCCGGGCACACTGGTGGGTGGGAACCGCACTGGGAGGCAGGGCACCTGGGCCTCATCCTTTGGCAGCACTAACTGGATCTGTGACTCACGTGCAGGCATTGGGGGCCTGGAGCAGGGTATTTCATCCACAGGTGCAGTAATTGTGTGGTAAGTGGGTTTTCACATAGGTTTGCAGTAGGTGGCAGAGGCGCGGAGGCAGGACAGCAAGATGGTGACAAATTAGGACTTAGACACCGAGCTCCATCGCTCGTTGGCTCTGTGGCCTGTGGGCTACATAATTTCTTTAAGCCTCTCTGGCTCATCTGTAAACGTAAGACGTGAAAATGCCTAATGGGATGTAGTCCCGATAAATGATAATTTATCAGTAGAAATGACATCGTGGAAAAATCCTGGATACTCAGCACTGTTGAGAAAACCCCTCAAGCGCATAGTACTTCCTGGAACTCCCTGCTTATCTAAGAAATCTTTTGTTTGCAGGGGCAGTGAGGTTTTCCTTCCGGTCAGCTCTGTAGGGACTTTTAGAGAACACTCTGCCTAGTTTTGCTTGAAACTTTCGGTTGTTTTTCTTGACGTTTTCACTCAGTCTCTCTTAGAAAGTAAAGCGAGATGGCAGCAGAGCGATGGCATGTGTACGTACACACACAAATATGGAGAAAGTTGAGATCATTTAGCCTTTTAATAAGAGCACCAAGAGGTGACTCTGTTACTATTTTCAAATGCCCTGTTGGAGATTGGTATCCAGAGAGTTCTCAGCCAGTGCGCAGCAGGGATCGCGTGATCAGGAGGACTCGCTAGAATTTGAGAGGCCTGCGTTTCATGCCTGACATTTGCAAGTCTCTGATTTCTGAGTTTTACACAGATTTTTCATCTATTCAGATTTCTCATCTGATTAAGCAATTGGATCAGATAATCCCTCCTGTCTGGATGGGGGAGGTTTAGAGGCTGGAAAGAGGCAGGCAGAAGCAGGTTCACCGGTTGTCAGTTGGGGAAGTCCTTTTTATTCATTATGTCCATAGTGCCTCTGTGGTTGGATCTACAGGACGGGGACAGGCCCCCCTTAAGGACTGAGCCACAAGGCTGAGGCCTTCCCTTTAGCCTCCGTGTTCTCTGCTCTTCAGCAGTGCTCCCGAAGATGGTGCTCCGAGCTTGGCACCAAGTCCGCATCAGATGCAGGGCGCATCAGATGCAGCGGCGACGAGACTGCCTTGGAGACAGGAGTGTGGGGCCCTCGGCGGTTTCTGTCGGCCTCTAAAGCGCTTCCTCCCGAAGTGGTGGATGGCTTTATCACGTCAGTATTATCTTTCACTGGGCCACTTCTCAACGGAGATGAAATTGTGTGGTTGGCAAGTGACAGTATTTGATTAATGGTGGAAGACATGGAGAGTCAGGCCCATCATGGGGTGTGTGAAACCGCTCATCTGTGAACCATTCCAACGGTGCATAGGTGAGGTCTCGGCTTCATACACACTTTTTAAAAAAAATTTTATTTATTTCTGAGAGAGAGACCGCGTGAGCAGGGGAAGGTTAGAGAGAGAGGGAGACACAGAATCTGAAACAGGCTACAGGCTCTGAGCCCATGTGGGGCTCGAACCCATGAACCATGAGATCATGATCTGAGCTGAAGTCAGATGTTTAACCGACTGAGCCACCTGGGTGCCCCTCATACACACTCTTTATGAGATGGCGCAGTGGCAGAATTCTAACTCCAGAAATGAAGCCACTGTCAGGGCTTCGAGACTTGAGGAGAGAGAGGAAGGGTGAAGGGATTTTTGGAGGCCTCCGTACACTTGTGGGTGTTCCTCTTAGTTCAGGTTTCTCAATCTCAGCATGGTTGGCCCTCGGAGTCAGGTGATGCTGTGTTTGGGGCTGGGGCTGTCCCATGATTTCCAGAATGTTTAGCAGCTTTCTTGGCCTCCACCTACTGGATACCAGTAGCACTCCCTTTCCCCGCTTAGCTGTGACAACCAAAAATAACCAGGTATCGTCATATGTCCCTTGTGTGGGGGGGAGCAAATCGCTGCAGTTGAGAATCTCTGTTCTAAGTTACTGTTTTCCCAAATAAGGCCTTAGATGTCTCGCAAGTATTAGTAAAAACACATCTTTTTTCATGCAGCACACAGAGTGCCACCATGTGATTGTTGCAAGCTTATCTGCCTGTAACAGGGCAGAGAGAATATGAAAATAAAGCAGTGCTTGACTAGAAAGTTTTGGAGTGCTCCCTGTGGAGGATTAGAGACAGGAGTGAGATATGGATATGTATATATATATGTATATTTCATATATGTATGGGGGTTTTTTGGTTTTTGTGAATTTTGGAGAGCATACAAGCAGGGGAAATGGACCGGGGTGGTAGGGGCATCTTCGAGCAGGCTCGAGGCTCAGTGCAGAGCCTGATCCAGGGCTCACTGTCATGACCCTGGGATCATGATTTGACCCGAAATCAAGAGTCAGACGCCCAACCAACTGAGCCACCCAGGCACCCCAGGAATGACTTGTATGGCCCTCAGGAGAGCTGTCTCTGATACTTGCCCTTTCAGTCAAAGTGTCACTGCCCCTCCCCCAAAAGCATGCTTCCTAAGTATGTTAAGGATCCTGCTAATTTGCAGATATTTTACTATGGAAGATACTTATTTCCATCAAGACCCTAATCTCCTTATTGATGTTTTTTATAAATAGGAATTTCAGTATCTAGCGTGTTTAAATTTGAGTATACCAGAATTAGGCTAAGTCATTACTTAGTCTTTCTGTGACGCATCTGAGATTTGTTAGAACGTTCTTGCCTTTTGCTTCTGTCTCTAGCTGTGTTTGTGACATCTTGTAGGAATGCATTTGGTAATTTCCCCTCATTACAAAAACCATTAAAAAAAATTTTTTTTTAATGTCTATTTATTTTTGAGAGAGAGAGAGAGAGAGTGAGAACAGGAGAGGGTCAGAGAGAGAGGGAGACACAGAATCCGAAAGCAGGCTCCAGGCTCTGAGCTCTCAGCACAGAGCCCACGCGGGGCTTGAACTCACATGAGATCATGACCTGAGCCAAAGTTGGATGCTTAACCGACTGAGCCACCCAGGCACCCCTAGAAAAACCGTATTGATTAATTATGTTTCTCTCTTTTTAAAAAATTTTTTTGAATTCTTTATTTTATTTTTGAGAGAGAGACAGAGGGCGAGCAGGGGAGGAACAGAGAGAGAGGGAGACACAGAATCTGAAGCAGGCTCCAGGCTCTGAGCTGTCAGCACAGAGCCGTACATGGGGCTCGAACTCACAAACTGTGAGATCATGACCTAAGCTGAAGTCTGACACTTAACCACCTGAGCCACCCAGGTGCTCCTATAAGTTTGTCTTTAATCCAGATATTTGTGAGTATGGGTCGTTAGAAAATTGTGCCATTAGTATTTAGTACTTGGGAAGTGATGGTATTCTGAAATTAACAACTTTGATTGTAAACTTCTATTATATTGTCTGTATCCTGACCATATGTATATATGCTTGTGTTGCTCTGATACCTCAAACCTGTCCAAATCCATTTGTTTGTCATAAGCCTAGTTTTCTGTTGGTAGAGTGTGACTCTGAGCTCAGTTGCAATGTTTAGGAAAATAATTTTGCCTTTGACTTTAATGAACATCACAGAAAGACATTAAAGGGTGAATATTATAAATATTCTGTAAATCCCAAAATACTTACCCGATTATTAGCAAACAAGAGTGTGTAAATTAGCACTGGCAAGTGCCCTCCAGTGTTCACATGCTTTTACTTCTGATCCTCCTAAAAGCCATGGGAGATAGAAATGACGAGATCCTTCTGAACAGACTCAGAAGATGGGGTACAGAGAGGGTATAATTTAACCCTCAGTGGAGACTAGACTGTGCCTGAGAGCTTCTTGCTTCCCAAATTCTCCCTTGTATACAAAGAAATGTTTAAGGCCTCGGAGTTGAAACTTCACTATGCATGTAGAGGTTAAAACTTTGGATATTTAACTATTTTATGTCATTTTTGAGCCTTTCTCTTGTAAGATAAAAAAAAATTGAAGGTGTTGGCCTCTTCATTTGACTGCAGCTTTCTTACCTTCATTTTTAGCAATTTTTTTTTTTTTAAAGAATGCTGATTAAGGATGGAGCCATGGCTATTTGAGCTCTGGGCAAAGCAGTAGAGTTTTACCATTTCCTGTTTTTAACTGGGTCATTGCATTTCTTCTGTAGAATTGGGAGTGTTCTATGATAACCACTGTATCGAGGCAGGGTAGGGTGTAGAATTTCCTTCCCAGATACACACTAAAATTGTACCTACCTTGGGGCACCTGTTGGCTCAGTTGGAGTGTGCAACTCTTGGTCTCAGGATCATGAGTTTGAGCCCTGTATCCGGTATAGAGATTACTTAAAAAAATAATGTGAGATAAAAGAAATCATCCCTGCTTTGTACATAATGAATGTAGCTAAAAATTGAAGTAAACTTGCCAGACGGGGAGAAGAGTGGAAATCCTCTCGCTGGCAAACCATGTTAAGAAATTCTGCTTTCTGCAGTCACTCCAGCTAACTGTAGAATCCCTCTTCCTGGAGGGTTCTTCCTGCCTATTTGAGATACAGACAGGAACATCTGGTTTATTACTTGTGGACAACATGGATCAACATGACACGGTCATTTTGGTGGCTGTTGAGTGGATAGGGAATAGGCTTCAATAATGGTGATGTCACTTGCAAGGTGACTAGATCTAGGGCTGTTCTAATTTTAATAGTTTTTTAGGCATCATTTGATTTTGGGATCACTAGCTTCTACATCAGTAATGCTTTCTTTGACAGATTCCTCTGATTTGTGCCTGACAGCCCACTCACCACATTGCCAGCAGTATTATTTAGAACTCTTGCTTGTATTTGCAGCCAGAATAGTTTGATTTTTTATGAATGCCTGTAATTTGTCCATTTAACATCACTGATTCGGCATGCATCCTTTCATTTATTGTTAGCAGTTTTGGGCTCCACCATTGTTTTAAAATTTTTTAAATGTTTTATTTCTGAGAGAGAGAGAGAGAGAGAGAGAGCGAGTGAGCGAACATGAGCAGGGGAGGGTCAGAGAGGGAGGGAAACACAATCTGAAACAGGCTCCAGGCTCTGAGCTGGCAGTCAGCACAGAGCCCGATGCGGGGCTCGAACCCACGAACCGTGAGATCTGACCGACTGAGCCACCCAGGTGCCCCTCCACCATTGTTTTAAGTTTCAGTGGGATGGGGAGAATCCTAGAAATCTTTTGGTAGGGGAAGCAGGTGTTAGGGAAACTTCCAGGTGAGAGAGAAAACCGGGCACTTTGGAGGACACCGTAGTAGAATGCCTGGCACCTGCTGTTGTCCTGTCGTTCGTTAGTAAGAGCCAACTCTGAATGTTGAGCACATTAATAGATACTGCCCCTGCCAATTCGTAGTTTGATAGCACTGTGAGTGAAACGGTTTTTAAATTTTCTAGGTGTGAGTTAACATTAGTATAGAAAGAGTTCAATTGCCACGGAGTAGAAACACACCGAGGTAACTATCCTCACGGCCACTAGAGGGCGTGTTCACCATCTGCGACGTTTGTACCACACTGCAAATGGTGTTTACTTAGCGGAGAACTCTTAAGCTGATGAGGATTTGCTGGCCTCCTCTAAATAGCCTGTTTCCAACCTCATTATAGCAGGTGCTGAATATACTGCACCCCATGGAACGGAATTAAAAACCCGCAAGCTGGGTCAAGTTATAATCTCGTCCTCCTCAGGTTTTATTCTTTGCTAAATTGTCAGCTTAATGGAGGGGCTTTGTCTCCTTTATCCTTTTATCTCCATTGTTTCTCTCGTTCATGGCTGTTTACTTCGTACCTGTTCTGTGCCAGGTGCTGTCTGAGCGAGGTATGTAGTGATGAACGAGAGAGACCCTCTGTTTCATGGGGTGAACACGGAGATAAACAATGAACAGGGACACAGACAGGTGCAGGGAGTTGAGTAGCGTCCTCCCCAAACTCCTCATTTCCTCCCCGCAAAGTCAGAATGAGGCATTATTTGGAAAGAGGGACTTGACAGGTGTCATTAGTTAAGGATCATGAGGTGAAATCATCTTGGGCTTTGAGCGGATCCTAACCCCACTGGGACGCTGAGACAGAGGCAGGAAGGCTGTGTGAAGACAAAGGCAGACATGGGAGGGGTGCAGCCGAGGTCCCTCGGGAGCGACCGGAAGCCAGGAGGGAGGCAGGGAAGGATCTTCCTCAGAGCCTCCAGGTGGGCTGGTCCTAGTACCCCCTTGATTTTGGACTCCGGGCCTCTAGAACTTGAGAATGAATCTCTGCTGTTTGAAGCCACCACGTGGGTGGTAATTTGTTACACGGCAGCTCTAGGAAACCGACACACTGGTTGTTTCAGATGAGGGCCCCAAAGACAGATAGAGAGGAGAGGGAGGAGAGGCGGGAGGGGGAGGTAAGGCGGAAGTGTTGGGGAAGGCAGAGAAGGCCTCTCGCAGGGAATGAGGTTTGAGCAGAAACGCACAGTGCAGCCTGTGTGTGGCCCGGCCCTGAGGAAACTTGGCGAAGGCGCTGCGGGGGGTGGAAGCAGCCAGTCGGTCAGAGGTCCTGAGGCGGGAGTGGGACTGTGGAGCCGGAGCAGAGGGGACGCTGGCAGGAGACAGGTCCCGGAGGCCGCCTGCCGCTGCCGTGTGTCCTGCTTTCACCTGTGATCAGTGGCACACGTGGAAGAGGAGCCCTGGCGTTTGAGTTCCTCTGATCTTGAGGTGGCTGGGTAAGCACCCCGGGAGCGGTGGGCTCACGGGGACTCTGGGGCTGGAACGTGCGGATGGGGACCTCCCACGTGGGGCAGCCTCCGGTGAGAAGGGACGGCCTGTGTGCCCGCGCCTGGCTCCTGTGTCCGCCAGCGGGTCCCAAGGCCTTGCAGGTGTGCGAGGGCGGGATAGCGTCGTCTGCCCTGGGGCGGCCCCGGGTGTGTTTGCGGCTGAGCAGACGAGGGGCCCAGATCCAGCAAGGTCCTCGTGTGCGGCTCTGTGTGTGTTGTGTTCCCCAACCCCCCCCTTTTCCAGATTTGCACAGAACCGTGGAGGCCAAGCATGGCTCCGAGACAGCGAAACTCTAGGGACGTGGTCGGGGTATTTGTTTTATTTACAGCACGACCAGAGCCAAGTTGGTACCACTTCAGTGGTAATTTGTAGTAGAAATAAACAGATAATTATCACCTCACTTTATTATTTTTTTATTTTGAAATATTTCCAGTTACATTCTCAAACATGCCAACTTTCCAAATTTAATGCAGACCATGAACGGTCCTGTCAATATTTGAAAAATAATACTTGAAATCCACTTTGCCCATTTCCTGTGTTCGAAGTGGCTCTTGTTTGACAATTCCTGTAGCCTTTTATCATCTCCTGTAGGGGTTGAATCTCAGGCTTTTCATTCCTTTGGCAATGAAAAGTGAAAGTAATTTTTCTCATGAGGTTGTTTGCTTTGTATTGTTCATGGAATTTCTGTGGTCAAACTGCATGAACATTTCAATACCAGCTCTTCCGAAGCGAGTCTCGTCTCCTTCATCCAATCTGCTTGGCTCCTCGGAAAATGGCAGTGACGCGGGCAACAAGAATAAACCCTTATTTTACACCGTAGCGGTGTCTACACAGGACCCCTGCAGAGGGTTCAGCCATTACTCGTTTTTAAAGGTTTAATCTGGGTTTTCCTCGAAGACTCAATTCAGACTTTTCTTACTTATTGCTGTGTGCACATGTGGGTGTAAACACGCATGTGCTTGTATCATGGACATAGATACATGTGTGCTCACAGGTGATATGTCTGCTTCTGCCCACATGAGTGAGAAGAGGGCTGAAATTCAGCTTATTTAATTTTTAGCCACGAAAGTTTTATTAATATGTAGAATGAATTTATTCCATTTGATTTTGGTTTGGAAGATTGGTCAGAATTGAAAGAAACTTAAATGAGTCTGTTTTCCATCAGTTTCCATTTTTAGTATTTTTTGCTAGAAATTGTAAAGATTTTGTCTTTCTTTGTGTACGGTAGAAAGGCTTGTTACCATCAGAGCCTTGTCTGAAACCTTAGGAATGCAAACACTATAATTCTCCTTTAAGCTGGTTCTGGTTTGGCTTGTTAAACACATTTTGAAGGAGATAAGCAAAAGAAAACCCTGTTTTCCGTTTTGCTTTTTGATTTCTTCAGTTGTTTGAAAATAAATTATTTTTATGATTTTTTTTTAGGTGTTAGAATTAAACACTCTGACCATCACGGCTTTTTTTTTTTTTTTTTTTTTAATGTTTTATTTCTAGGAGAGAGAGAGAAAGAGAGACAGCGTGAGCAGGGGAGGGTCAGAGAGAGAGGGAGTCACAGACTGAAACAGGCTCCAGGCTCTGAGCTGGCAGTCAGCACAGATCCCGATGCGGGGCTCGAACCCATGAACCGCGAGATCATGACCTAAGCGAAAGTCGGACACTTAACTGACTAAGCCACCCAGGCGCCCCTGACCATCACGGCTTTTAAAAACCAGTTGTTCTGTTACGAGATTAAGCAAGTGACTTAGATTTGAAAGAGCAAAAATTCTACAGATCAGAAATTTCCTCTTTTATACAGGGTACTGATAGAAAATTTTACCAGCAGATTAAATTTTTACTTGAGCTTTGGGATCCGATTTTGTCTCAGTGATCAGATCAGCTCCAGTTAATTAAAGAACCTTCTTTCGGGCTAGAAAAGAGTTTTTACATTTGCCTAGTCCTTTTTCGAGCTCATTCTTCTCACTAACCCTGTGATGCGTTGTCCCTGTTGCCAGAGAAGGAAGCTGAGGCTTGCCGCTGAAGGGTCCCCTCAAGGCCGTTCGCTGTCATCCTAGGGCTTCAGGCCTTGCACTCTTTCCCAGCTTGGCCCTTAAGACAGGTAGTAGTCTCACAGAACAACACCAGACAGGGTTTGTGCCTTTGAGCCTTTGGAAAAGGAAGAAATGATTCTGACCTGGAAGGCAGAGTGTGTCGGGACAATTAATTGGCTTGGTTTCTGTGCTAAAGCTTAAGAGACATGGAATGAGCAGAGGAAATGAGTTTGCAGGGGTGGGGGAACAGGAGAGAAAGAGATGAGCCCTCTGCAGACAGACCCGGTGAGCGAGGAGGACTGCCATTGTGTGGGGCGACAGGCTTCAGGGAGGGGGTTCGGGAAGGAGCCCCCGGGAGGAAGACCTTGAACACAAGTGGTCACGTTTAACCTAGTTCCAGTAAGTGTGAAGGCATGTTTGGAGCGAATGAGAGGAAGTGGTTGAGGAAGAAATCCGAGAAAGGTTACAAAGAAATCATTGACACAGCATGCCTGGGGATGCTAAACAAAAGGCCCGAGTACTTGACCTTGATGGTGAGGTTTCTAGCCAGGGACCTAGGAGAGCTGTCCGCAGAGAGACCTTGGGGAGAGGGAAGGCGGTTTCAGCTCTGACAGCCCCTGTAGGCACCACTGCGCCTCCGTCCTTGCCCTGCTTGGTGCCTACCTGGAGGGAGAGCCCTGGCCTCTCCCGCAACTTTTCACGCGGTTTTTAAACTTTTTTTTTTTAATGTTTTATTTATTTCTAGGAGAGAGAGAGAGACAGCGTGAGCAGGGGAGGAGTCAGAGAGAGAGGGAGTCACAGACTGAAACAGGCTCCAGGCTCTGAGCTGGCAGTCAGCACAGAGCCCGACGCGGGGCTCGAACCCACAAACCGTGAGATCATGACCTAAGCGAAAGTCGGACGCTTAACCGACTAAGCCACCCAGGCGCCCCTCACGCGGTTTTTAAACCGAACTTTTTAAAATGAAACGCAGCACATCGCAATTGCCAAATAACAATGCCGTGTCTTGTTCTAAAGTATTCCCGTCATGCTGTGGCCGAAGGTACCTCAGCACCCAATTCTGCTCTTGTTCTGCAGCCTGGAGTCCTTGGGTACTTTGAGTTCAGCGGATCACCGCAGCCTCCTGGTTACTTGACGTTCTTCACTTCGGCGTTACTTTCATTAAAGAAAGGTAAACATGATTCGTTATCTAGATGTTAGTACTTTTAGCAAATGCATGTATACTGATACTTTCTTTTGTGTATGTTGTCTGTATGGTTATATATTTTAGTTTTTCTGATTCCTCTTCTCTGTGCTTTTATTAAATAATTACACCATTTTGTGTTTTACTGGCAAATGAAATACTCTGCTGTTTCAAATATAGTCTCCTAGACGGTTAGCTTTTTCAAAATGTGGCTTGATCGTACTGTGTCTGCAAGTACATATTTTGTACTTTGGAATTTATATCATAATATCTTAGTTGAGTGTGAAGGTACTAGTTTTGGTCAGAGTTTTTAGTGGTTAGATTGCTAGGTGGATGTACTATAGTTTAGCAGTTCGTTTCCTTCAGGAAGTTTTTACAAGTATAAAAGTCGTAACAACGTTACAGCCTAATTCTACTGATAGTTTCACTATTCTCAAATCTATCCGTCCATCTATTTTTTTTTTTTTTTTGCTTGACTGAATCCTGTATTCTTTGAGGTCCCCACCTTTAAACATTGTGTCCTGCCCATCTTTTCATGTTGCCTCACGTTCTTCCTCTGTTATAGCCGTACCCTCCCGTCAGTTCTCTGTCAAATAATCTGCTCACTTGTCTGTCTCCTTTGCTACCATTCTGGCCCAGGCCCCTTCCCTTCCCCCGGCCCCTGGACTAGACCAGTGGGCCCTTAACTGCTCTCCACTCTTGCGCCTTCTTCCTCACGTGGAGTCTTTCCCCCCGGCCTCTCGGGCCCAGCTCCCCACGTGTGTGACCCCTGTTCACCCTTCGGGGTCCAGTCCAGATAGCTCTCTCGCACTTTCCCCCATCCCAGCTGGGTACCCGCTAGGTTTCTTTCATAGTGCTTAACGTGGTTTGTGTTGACATATGAAGGTAAGAGATTTGTTTGATGTCGGTCTTCCTCTCCAGACTGTGAGACTTCTGAGGGTAGGGCCTGTGTCTTTCTCCAGCATCTGGCACATAGCAGGGGTTCACTTGCTTTTTGCCAAGTAAGTGACCAGACTAATGGCTGTGTCATCTTTCCTTCAGTAAATCAAGCAAAAATACGTAACTGTCCCTCTACTACCGGGGTATTAGAGTGCCTCAACATTTTGAGGCCGGGGGGTGGGGATGGGGTGGGATTAGAATAGTATAGAGTAGTATAGTATTAATACTTTGAACAGTCATACGACTGGCCATGTTAAGATATACACTGTCTTAAGGTTTCATGCAGAGAGTCTACTGTATTCATGTTTTTCATCTGGGGTGACATTACAAGAGGAAGTTGAGCTGTCACATAAGTATGTGTCCACTCAAAAGCCTCCGAGCTGCACAGATGCACAGTTTCAGGTGACTGAGAAGACTTAGTGAAAAAGTTTGAGTCTTGAAAGCAACATACTGCCAAAATAAATTTAAAAAAAGCTTGAGAAGCAGACACTCAAAAACGTTCTTAGAAAATTAAAGCCCTTCGGAGATCTCAACTGAAAATTGTACCTGTGAGGCTTTTCTGCAGCCATTCACTGAGGTGATGGTAGTGTTCAAGTTCTTGAGTAGAAGAGGACATTCCAAGATCATGGAAGAATGTTTTATTATCCAGTTAGCTTCTGTTATGTGCTAATGATTTGCCTTGAATTACTTTTCTCATTCAGAGGTTTCCAAAATACTATTTGTAGAAGAACCCTTTCCAAGTAAAGATCGTGTAAGCTTTTCCTGTTTTTTTTTTTTTTGTTGTTTTTTTTTCATTTCCTAAGCAAAGGAAGGTGATAAATGGGTAAAAAACTACTTGAAGGAACAAAATGAACCTCTTTGGTCAAACCACTAATATTGACAGGATTACATGAAATTTCTTCTCAGAGTAAATCCAGTCGGATTACCTTTACTTATGACTCTAGTTGGGTCTGGTAAAATCCTGTTGCGTGTGAACTCTGCGAGAGCGGAGATTCATCCTAATTCATCGTTTTTCACCTCTCACATAAGGTTAACGGACCTTTTAGAAGAAAAAGACAAATTTGGAATGATAACTTTCCACGATATGTCCACTAAAATAAATCTTGCCTTGAGAGTCTGGTTTGCTTTCTGCTTTTCTTTTCATATCCAGAAGTCAGATGGTATTTTACTTATTTTTAACTGTAGATGTTCAGTAAGAGAAGCATGGGTGCCCCCTTTTTTTTTATTCTTATAGTTTGGAGTGTAAATTTTAATTCAGGGCTGTGTTTAGATTGTGTACACAAATCGAGGCCCATGACTCATCTGCCATGCTTAGCGCTGGACTAGAGAGCTTAACCAAAGAAGCAGTTGGCCCTTGGTGGTGGGAGGCCGCTGTCTCGGTGCGACGCACCCCGAGTGTCACGAAACGCATGCGTCTTTCCATCGCCTTTGTCTTTCTGTGCTTATCTCAGAAACAGCCAGGACACTGACGCTCGTCTCGAAGCTCAGCGGCCGTCAGTGCGCCGTGCGTGAGCTCGTGCCTCGGAGCGGGGATGGTGCCGAGAGCATGTATGTGTCCCGTGGCCGCAGGCGTCCAGCTGGCGGAGTGGGGTCTGCGGCGCTTGGCCGTTCTCTTACAGCTCTTCGTCCCACACCGGGTCGCTCCACTCGTTGTCGTGAGGGAAAGGAGAGGACACTCTCCACCGGGTACTTTGTGACTGCGCTCTCTCGTTGTCCTCCTAGCGGCTGCCTCTCGCCTCCGTCACCCAGGCCCTTCTCCACCTGCTGATGGCCGCCTTGCTGCTGACCTGTCCGTCTCTGCAGGCCCGCCTGCTGGGAGGCTTGGGCCCCTTTGTTACATGTATGCCCGTCTTCTCCCTCGCCATTTTACTTTTATAAAGTTTTTTTTTTTTAATTTTTTAATGTTTTATTTATTTCTGGAAGAGAGAGAGAGACAGTGTGAGCAGGGGAGGGTCAGAGAGAGAGGGAGTCACAGACTGAAACAGGCTCCAGGCTCTGAGCTGGCAGTCAGCACAGAGCCCGACGCTGGGCTCGAACCCACGAACCGCGAGATCATGACCTAAGCGAAAGTCGGACGCTTAACCGACTAAGCCACCCAGGCGCCCCTTACTTTTATAAAGTTTTTTATATAGCAGTTCTGTATGTTCGTGTAGTTACACCTGTGGTTCTTTTTTCTTGCTTTCTTTGATTTTTTTTTCCCCTAAAAATCTGATCAGTAATTAGTTTATTTTCCTTTTAAATTTAAAATTTGTTTAGCTTTTCATGGATTTCTTTTGGCTTAATGTGCAGGGCACAATAGTTTTTTTCTCCTCTTCTTACTGGCCAATCGGCACCAGTTACAAAATAATGCTTCCATTTTCCCTCATCCTGACCATGCCTGGCTTTATCCAAAATATTTTCTTCCATGTAAGTGGGTCTATTTCTGTGTTTCCTCTTGGTTTGGATACCTCTTTTTATATGAATAAATATAATTCTGTCTCTTGCTTTGTAAGTTGTTACCTGGTGAAGTCTGGATTCATTTCCTCTGGTTCTTGTATCCTATGGAATCTTCTTCTTCTTCTTTTTAATTTATTTTGAGAGAGAGACCACGCAAGTGGGGGATGGGCAGAGAGGGAGGGTGCCAAGCAGGCTCCGTGCTGCCAGCGCAGAGCTCAGTGCACGGCTCGAACTCACAAAACTGTGAGATCACAACCTGAGCCAAAACCAAGATTTGGACACTTAACCGACTGGGCCAAGCAGGCGCCCCTAGAATCTCCTTTTAAATCCATCCATGCATCTGGCTGGATTTTGGTTGTAATTGTATTAAAGGCATAAATTGACTTAGAGGTGATGGACATGTTCATAATATTTAGCTTGCCTTCCTAGGATCACGGCGTGATTATTCAGTTACCGAAACCTTTTTATTTTTTGTAATAGGCCTTACACATTCCTCATTAATGTTCAGTCATTTCTGAGTGCTGAGTAACGGATTAATTGTGGACCAGCAGTCTGTGTATATTTCAGGCTTTGGAGGGAAACTAGTCTCTGACCAGTTCTCCACTCGTTCCAGGCTGCAGAGCCTCTTCGAAACTTTTCACATCTGATCTTGGCAGGCAGGCCTTCTTCTTTTGCCTAAAGAAAATTTGGTAGAGAGGTCATTGTTTTTAAGTTGCTTATTTGATAACCCCCCCCCCCCACCCGCTTACGATTGTTTCACTATTTGCTCTAAGGCTGTGTTCTGATACAGTGTTGTTAGAGTGTGCCATGATGCAGTGACTTTTTGCAAAGAGAGAATCGGCTTCCAGTTCCGATCGTGTTTTTCATTGGCCGACAGCAGGGACGCAGTGTCGGCGATGGGGGGGACGTAGTGACCTGGTCGCCGGCACTGCCTGGTCCTTACCCTCCGCCCGCCGCGGACGGGCTCTGCAGACTTGAACAAAATGTTGAACTTTTCTTTGTTGGAGTTTGCGTGCCAGACATTGGAAAGGGTGCGGAGAAGAGCAGAGCGTGTTGTAGAAGGCCCCGGCGTGCGTGCGGTGCTCTGTGAGTGAACTCCTAGGCCTGCCGTCTGTAGGGCTTCATGAGGAAGCCACCTGGCCGGCAGCACTTCAAGGAGGTGTTGTACCTAACAGATGCCTACGGCAGGTCCTGTGTCTCCGGACTGACCAGTGCACACAGGCCTTCCGGGGCTCGTCGCTTCTGCCTGAGCGGCCTGCCCTTCTCACGGCGGGAGCGACTGCGGCCCTCCCCCGCCGGGCCGAGCCGCTTTGTTCAGATGGTATTTTGATCGAAGGCCTGGTGGCCGTGGTTTTGCCCTGCCGCTCCGGCGACCTGCTTGACCCGTGCTGTCCGGGAAGGGTTAAATGAATGGCTCTAATAACGGGCAGTGTACCTCGAAATCGCTCAAGTGACTGATTTGAACATTGGGTTGTTAAGTCCCCTGGGGCCCCTTCCCCCCACGCCTGGCCTGTCGGATCCCTGAGCCCCGTGTGTAGGCAGCACTCACAGCAGGAGCCGGTGGACCCCTGCCTGGCGTGTTCTTCTTACACCTTCTTTCCCCTGACTTTTCACTGCCCCTGACATGTGAATGGAACCGGAATTCCCATGGTACTTAAATGCCACCTTGAGAATACAATAAATCAGGAATTCAGGTTGTCCTTTCTATTTTCTTCTGCCTCTCAGGAATTCCTAAACGTAGTTGACTAGGGAGCCTTTCGGCATTCATTTTCTAAGGAACAGCCTTTGGTGGATAACTGTTGTAATGAATTTTTTAAAGAGGAATTTGTTGAAGGAAAGGCTTCTATTTTTGTTTATTTTTGAGAGAAAGAGAGAGCACGTGAGAGAGAGCAAGCAAACCCAAGCAGGGGAGGGGCAGAGAGAGGGGGAGACACAGGATTTGAAGCAGGCTCCAGGCTGTCAGCATAGAGTCCAAAGCAGGGTTCAGACCCGCAAACTCTGAGATCATGACCTGAGCTGAAGTCGGACACTTAACCCACTAAACACCCCCCCCCACCCATGCTCCATATAGGGTAAGGACTTCTTATCCCAATGTAGGGTCCCTCTACTCCACCAGGTGGCGTCAGATTGAGCTGTGATTTGCTGATATAATTGAGTCAGGACACAGAAGTGCTCTCCTCCATATCCTTATTGATGAGTAAAGCTAATTTTTTTTTGGAGCACTTTCCTGTTAGATTGTGAAATTTTATATAGCATCACGAAGTCTTAAGGGTAGGGTTTTCTTATTCTGTAAGTGACATTCTCTAAGGTATTGAAAAAACAAGGGACTGATTTCTTAGCCAGCATTAACTCTGCGATTGCTTTTTTTCTTGAGTTCCTGGGTCTGACTCTTAGGAGTTTGGATCAGGCATTGGGTTTAACAATTCTCGTGAATGAAACAGGTTCTAGGGTCAGTTGGTTTTCTTGGATAATCTCATTCATTGTTGCCATGCTCTCTCATAGAGGGAAATCTTTTCCTGAGAGTCTCCCTATGTCCTGAGGCCCTCTGGGTGATTAATGCACATTAGAATAAGCATGTTAGACACTCCATACTTTTTGTTCCTGTACTTAAAGCTGACTTTTTGTTATGTGCTGTTATTTTAGCAAGGATATCATTATATTCCACAGGAGATGCTTTTATTCCCATTGTGATTTCTCTCTCAAGCCTTGTAGATGCTGTTAGGTAAGAATCAAGGCCCAAAGCAGACCTCCCCGCACTCAGAGATTCAGAAGCATGACTTACTAATTCAACAGACATTTGAGATCGCCTGTGCTCCAAGTGCAGAGATGAATCTAGTACCGTTTAGTGCCACTGGGTGGTGTGGTGGACAGTCCGGGGATGAGTCTGTGACAGGTCGCTGGGGCGTGCAGGTGGCCATCCACGTCAGATCACGGGAAACTGCTCAGGGGAGATGGTGCTGGAATGGCCAGGGTTTCCCAGGAGGATGAGGTGTCGGCCTTCAGGTGAGCGTAGGAAGCTAGAGAGAAGACAAGACGGGTTGGGGAGAGCCAAAGGTGTGTGGGAGCTCAGAAGCAAAACATCATTTATAGATATTTTGATTCCTTGAACCCATATAGGAATGTAGATATTTTGACTTTTTTATTTCCTTGTATTTAAAAAATAGCATCATCTTCATTTTCTACTTGTTTTAAGATGTTTTCTACCATTTGAAGGTTGTCCTATTTAGAATGTGTGTGTGTGTGTGTGTGTGTGTGTGTGTTAATCCTACTTCTTCAAGGGTTTTGTTTGCTTGTTTGATGTTTTTTGTTTTTGAAGCTGGGATAAGACTCCAAAGAACTAAAAGCATTAAAATCTTGAAAAACTTTCAGGGACCATTTATAATAAAGTCACAAGCTTATAGTGAAATAACTCAGTGTAGACAAACCAAGTTCCAGTCTCTCCTTGACCACTTTTTATGTAAAGTTGAGTTGGTGAGCTGATGCAGGGCTGAGCCCTTGCGTGAGTCCAGCCCTTTCTCCAGGTGACGCCGCCCTCACTGCCACTCCCTCAGGTAGGAGCCGTGACGGTCTCGGGCAAGGACCAGGCTCTAAGGAGGTTGTTACGGACACGAGGCCATTGCGGTGGGCAGAGTAACGGCTCCCCAAAGACGCCCGGGAGTGTGTCCCTTAGGAGGCACGAGGGAACGCAAGCTGCTCATCAGCTGCCCTTGAGAAGGGGGGATGATCCTGGGTTATATCCGAGTGGCCCAGTGTAATCAGGAGGAGCCTTGAATTGGAATTGGGAGGCAGGGGTACTTGGGTGGCTCAGACAGTGAAGCGTCTGACTCTTAGTTTCTAGTCAGGTCATGAACTTGGAGTTTGTGAGTTTGAGCCCCACATCGGGCTCTGTGCTGACAGTGCAGAGCCTTCTTGGGATTCTCTCTCTCTTGCTCTCGCTCTCTATCTGCCCTAAACTGCTTGCTCTTTCTGTCTCTTTCTCAAAATAAATAAGTGAACGTTAAAAAAAGTTGGAATTGAGAGGCAAAGGATGGTATCAAGGTGAGGGTTTGAGAAGGACTTGTCCCGCCATCCCTGGCTTTGAAGGTGGGTGGCGCCGTGAGCCAAGGAGCACGGGTGGGGGCGGGAGGGGGCTGGGACGTGCATTCTTCTCCCCCGGAGCCTCCAGAAGGGGCCTGCCCTGCTTGACCCCCTGATGTTAGCCCAGTGAGGCCCGTTTTGGGCCTCTGTCCTCCAGAACCGTGAGATTAATTTATGTCATTTTAATCTACTGAATTTGTGGTACTTTGTTACAGCGGCGGGAGCAAACTCAGGCCGTCGCAAAGCGGTAGAAGGGGAGCCGAGAGAGGAAGCCAGGGTCCCGTTTCTCCCCGGGGCTGAGGCACGTGGCACGTATGGTCTCTCCTGCCTCCCGGCCTTCGCCCTTGATACTGCTGTACCATAATCCCTTTCCCTAGTTACTACCTGCCTTTCTAGGTTTTCCAGGCCTATGTGGAAACGTTGCGTGTGACACGTGAGGGATGTGAAGTGGAGCTTTCCATCCCACCAGCTCCCTTCCTGGAGCTCCTGCTGCACTAGTTGGCTGTGTTCCCACTCAGCAACCAGCATTGTTTTCTGATTTTCCCTTGAGCTTTATTAGTGTCTTCCCAGCACGAAGTTCCCATGGGTCTGGACCGAGTCTCCTAATGAGTCCTTTTAGTGGCAGGTGCCCTATGTGACCCGGGCTCGCCCAGTCCTTGCTTCTGACTGGTCCTCAGGGTCCCCGTCTATAAGATGGGGGAGCTTTGCACTGGCTGCCCCTAAGAGACATTTGAGCTTGAAAATGCACCTTGGCCTGTTTTTGTGGGCCTGGGAGCTAAGAATTGTTTTTATATGTGGGAAAGGTTGTTGAATGGCCCCTGTGCTAGACCGAAGGGCAGCCTACACGGGGATGACAGAGGGATTTATAAGCCGGTGCGATTCTTTTCTGAAGTCCTTCCTTCCCTGAACGTGTCAGAACAGAAAGGAGTTTAATTGAAGTACACACAAGCAAAGTATTGGAATTGATCATGTCATATTGTGCTTTGGTTAAATGAGAGGACAGAGGGGTGCAGGTGTTAGTGCTCATGACGTGTGTATCTAGCTCTCCTCCCTAATTCATGAGAAATTAGAAGTCACGGCGAAGCATTTAGCAGCATCGTGGCAGGCACTGGAGTGTGCGTGCTGTGATCTGGGGCGCTCAGCACCGAATTAATCTCTAGATAATTGCTTCGTGCCTTATATTGACTTTTGAAATATCTCAAGGTGACGTTTCTAGGGACAAAATGCACATAATAGCTATAGTTCATATGTTGAAAACAAACATTTCTGTGATCTGTTACATTTCTTTGAAGGTTTTTTCATTTGGGTGAATGTTTTATTGGAAATGTGGGAAGTCATCCCTTGAATAATTATGAATCACTCTGTAAATGCTGAATAACGGGAGGGGGTGGTTATTCCTTTTTACATAGTCTTACTGTTCCCCTTTTTTTCTGCCTCATCTAAAACCTTGTAAAGAAGACTGGGAGAGCAGAAGTTAATAAAAATGGCAGAGTGCAGAGTAAAACGAGGGTCGTTTCCGGGGTGGAAGGTACTATGATGCAGGTTTGCCTTTTGGAATGTCCCTGCTTTCCAGCACGCAGACTCCAGAGAGGTTTCCCAGGGACTCCGTGACCTCCTAGCCATGCTGGTTAAGCCACATGACTTAATCCAGTGCTGTTAGTTTTGAGGTAGCATGCTGTATTTGTCATCAGTTCTCTTTATGGGTCTTGTTCTTGACCTGATACTCGACTTTGCTCCACGAGCCCTGGCAGGTGAGCTCACACAGATGTCCCCTGGTCAGCATGTGGCCGGGCCTGGCAGAAAGGTGTCCACACTGCGCAGCGCCTGTGCTTCTGTGGGTTCTTTCAGGGTCTCCTTGGGCACCTTCCTGTGCAGTGCGTGGGGGCGGCTAGCTCCAGGCTGCTGAGGGAGAATTCATTTCAGGAGCTCAGCAGTTTATGCCTAGAGTCACGAGATCTGGAGACCCACCTTTTCCTTCCTGAAGGAGAGATACGGACACACTTTAAAAAATAAAATAAAAATATTTTAAAATAAAAGTAATTGGGGCACCTGGGTGACTCAGTCGGTTACGTGTCTGACTCTTGATTGCAGTTCATGGGTTCGAGCCCCACATCGGGCTCTGCACTGACAGCGTGGAGCCTGCTTGGGATTCTCTTTCTGCCTCTGTCTCTCTCTCAGTTACTCAAAAGTAAATAAATTAACTTAAAGTGTTTAAAAATAATCGTCCTCTACTGTTGAATGCATTTTTGTGGGGAAAAAAATGTGAGAAATTCTCTTAGGTCTCCTTCCCAGATCATGGATCATTTTTAAGACTCATTGGTTAAGGGCGCCTGGGTGACTCAGTCTGTTAAGCGTCCGACTTCGGCTTAGGTCATGGTCTCACGGATCACAGGTTCAAGCCCCATGTCAGGCTCTGTGCAGACAACCTGGAGCCTGGAGCCTGCTTTGGACTCTCTATCTCCCTCTCTCTCTGCCCCTCCCCTTTTCATGCTCTGTTTCTTTTTGTCTCTCAAAAAAATGAATAAAAACGTTTTTAAAAAAGTATTTTTAAGAAGAAACTGATAAAAATAGCTTATGTATATAAAATAATACATTTAATTTAACCCAGTGTATCCAAATTATTGCCATTTCAACAAGCAGTCAATATAAAAACTATTGAGATATTTTATATATAGTTTTTGAACCAAGTCCTTTATGCTTTTGCACTTAAAAGCATATCTCAATTCAGCTGCTGGATTTTCATTGGAAATACTTAATCTGTGCTTAGATTACATGAAAGTTACAGTGGAAAAGATTTATATCCCACCTTGTTTTATATATTGTAATAGTTGTCCAGTGACTGAGTTGAGTATTGCATTAAAATTAAGATCAAAGAGAAAACTATTCGCTTACTTGCTCATAGTTCAAGTGCTTGTTAGTCACAGTAGTGTGTGGCTGCCCCGTGGGACTGTGCCGCTCTGTACACACCTCTTATCCAGGTGTCCCAGGGTGACGCGAATTTTTCTGGGGCTGCTGAGCACCCGGCAAGCACACCCCTGGGTTAGGTGTTTCAGATTTGTGCTCCTGGCGACCTGTTATTGGGGGGTGTGAGTTGTCAAACTGTACTGGGGGCAAATGCCTTATTGATTTCAAAACCATTAAAAATCTGTCCTCTTTCCTAACAAAAGAAGCTGTTGTTACTCCTTCTAGAATGTTTGAGAATTTTAACATTTTTGCCTCCCTGAGGTGGTAGTTCTCTCCGTGTGTGTGTGCTTTACCCTGATACTAAACTGAAGTTTCAATATTAAAAATGGAACTTAAGGCACATGGTTTTAAGCAAAATAAAGTACTCTGATATTAAAACATTATGCAAAAGCCCCAAAACAAAAACCTTGATGTAAACCAGAGATCACAAGTGAGCCAGATGGATCTGAGCAGAAACCAGAGGGAATTTCAGGTTCTTCCATCCTCAGTGCGGCCTTGGTGGCTGCCAAGAGGTAAAAAAGGATGGCAGTGGAAGATGGAAGGCACAGGAAGGTCAGCAGAAGCCATGCTCGGGGGAGTAGTGCGGCATGCAGGGGTGGAGCTTCCCATCAGCAGCAGAGAATCCCAGCCTCAAAAGACAGCGTGGGCAGATTGCCAGGTGCTGAAGGTAGTAGGTACGACTAACGAATCCACGAAGAGTATTGACCACTGAGAGCACGCAAACCGCGATGTGGTGCGGGGACCCACGTGGTGGCTGTGTGTGCCGTGGGCTGCCTCGCAGCCGAGCCACCTGACGCCGGGGGCTCAGCACCTTTTGCAGCAAGCGGCGGACGGGCCAGTCTTTGCGCTGTGGCCACCGTGGCCTACGTAGTTGCCTGTATGACCAGCTGCGGGAACTGCAGACTTCAAACTTTTTAAAAATTAATTGAATATGACCATGTATGTCATTGTTTGACCTTCTGGTAGAGGAGGGGAGAGCATTATTCCGAATTTGTTTATTTAATTAAATTTGTTTAAGTTTATTTATTTTGAGAGAGAGGGTGCATGCAAACAAGCTGGGGAGAGGCAGGGAGGCAGGGAGAGAGAATCCCAAGCAGTCTCCACGCTGCCAGCACAGAGCCCAACTTAGGGCCGGATCCCATGAGCCATGAGATCATGACCTGCACTGAAGTCAGACACTTAACTGACTGAGCCCCCCCCCCGGCGCCACCAAAACTATTCTAATTTTATAAATGACAGAGATCCCTACTGTGGAAAGCCTTGGCGTCCTACTTCACAGAAAATGTTCTGCATGTGGAGATGAGGAGTGGTTTTTTGTGTGTCTTTTTTTTTTTAATGTTTTATTTATTTCTAGGAGAGAGAGAGACAGCATGAGCAGGGCAGAGTCAGAGAGAGAGGGAGTCACAGATTCTGAAATAGGCTCCAGGCTCCGAGCTGGCAGTCAGCACAGAGCCCGACGTGGGGCTCGAACCCACAAACCGCGAGATCATGACCTAAGCGAAAGTCGGACGCTTAACCGACTAAGCCACCCAGGCACCCCTGTGTGTCTTTCTTACACTCTAAACTTCCTCTGCTAATTCAGGCACTCCTTGTACACAGGAGAATGCACATTTAAGCTGCTGCTTCTGGCAAGATTTCTGCTATACGCAGGTACTGAACATAGATGTGTGATTTTTGTAGATCTCTGTATATGTGAAAAATAAAGTTCTGAGATTGTGATCTGTCCGGGTCTGTGAGATTGTGCTGTGTGCGGGCAGCCTGTCCAGTCCTTTTAGCGCCGTGAAACAGGGCTCTGAGTGGGCCTTTTCAGCTTTGGGTGCGGCTGTCGCTTTTTATTCCTCTGCTCCAGGAAACCATGTTGCTGGTGTTGGCGGGCTTTCAGATCCATTTCCTCGCTGGCTCCCGCCTCTTTCCTTCCTTCCTTCTCTCCTGAGCTGTGGCCGTCCACCAGGAGTTAGCCTTCTCTTGGAGACTGGTATCTTCTACCGGTCCACACCCTCTCTTACGTCCCGCTTTCTCTTCTGACAGCATTGGGGTCTGAACTTACATGTTATGCCATTCGTTAAAATTCAAATTTTGAGCTAATTTTGTACTTGTAGAAAAGTTGCAGAAATAGAACAGGGAGTTCCTCAATTTTCTACCTTCGCCTCGCTTCCCCCAGTGTTCACATATTATATAGCCATTTGTTATACAGGTGCTTGGGCCAAAACTAAGAAAGAAACATCGGTGTGGTATTATGATTTTATTTTTTTTATTAAAAAAAATTTTTAACGTGTGTTTATTTTTGAGAGAGAGGGAGGGCGGGAGGCAGTGAATCCGAAGCAGGCTCAAGGCTCTGTCAGCACAGAGCCCGATACAGGGCTTGAACCCACAAACCCTGAGATCTTGACCTGAGCCAAAGTCAGATGCTTAACCAAGTTAGCCCCCCAGGTGACCTGGTACAGTATTAGCACCTGAGCCACAGACCTCATTTGCATTTTTCCTGTGTTTTCACTGTTTCTTTTCTGTCCGAGTATCTAGTCTGGGATCCCACATCACATAAAATTCTTTTTTCTCCTTCGTCTCCTCCAACCTGTGAGAACTCTGTAGTCTTCCCTTGTCTTGTTCGACCTTGACACTTTTCAGGAGTAGCGCTCATTGTTTATTTTGTTGCTCAGGTAGTTCCAGCCTTCACCATTCGGAGCATCTCGGGTTGGCTCCTATGTCCTTTGAACAAGTTTCATCCTTTTACGAGCACGCCTTCATTGTGGCACAAAACGTTTCCGTCTCCTTTTGTACTTGCCTTGCCTCAGCTCCGGAATTAGCTTCTTGTCCAGGGAGCCCTGGTTTCTCTTACTGGAGAATGGGCCTTCAGAAACCAAGATCTGGGTGCTGGGTGTGCTCTGTGGTATGAGGTGTCATAGCTTGGAGGCCTTTTCAGCAGGGAGAGCTACGACATGTGTGTGTTTATACCCACAAGTGTGTGGACGTCTGTAGCTCTGCCTCTGTTACGCGCGTGTGCGCGCGTGTGAGAAAAGCTGTAGGTTTGTACTGCTTCCTTCTGACGCCAGCCCCTCCCCGGAGTATAGCTCCCCGTTACTGCTTGGCCCGCCCACCCTGGGAATCCTGGCTCTCGTCTTTAGATTCACAGGGCTTAGTCCGATACTGTGCCGCGGCTCTGTTCTTAACTCCCCCCGCGTGGAGCGACGGGCTTGTCTGTTAGGGCTTGTGTTCCATGTCGGCTCCCCCACGCTGTGGTTGGTTTCATGATTTTAGCTCCTGAGTATGTGAAGGGTGTGAACCATGCTTTGGTTCCGAGGGGCTGACACACACAGGGGTGAGAAGAGGGCCAGGCTGCCTCACCCCTGTTCTCCAGAACCCCGTTTCCTCTCCTTTCCTGCCCCGGCCCCCCCTTCCTTCCACATGTAACCAATCTCTCGTTTCTGACTTATTCTTCCAGTGTTTCTTTGGTTTCGTGTCATTTTATTTTTTTATTATTATTTTTAACGTTTGTTTATTTCTTAGAGAGAGCATGCACACGTGGGGGAGGGGCAGAGAGAGGGGTCAGAGGATCCGAAGCAGGCTCTGCACTGACAGCAGACAGCCCGGTGCGGGGCTCGAACTCACGAACTGTGAGATCATGACCTGTGCCGAAGTCGGATGCTTAACTGCGTAAGCCACCCAGGTGCCCTGGTTTTGTGCTGTTTTAAACTCCTCAGACTTGCGGGAAAGATTGTCCACAATGTGGCGTTGGGGATTGCCGTCCCCACTTCCTCCGGGCCGCTCCGCCTTGTCTGAGAGGAAGACGGCACCACTGCCAGAGAGGGGGCTGCAGCTAGAAGCTCCTGTGTTAGAGCCTTAGCGTTGTTACATTTTGACTGCGTGGATATAACTCGGTAACGTTTAAAGTTAAACGTGTCTTATTTAACAGCTAATGAAGCAGGAAGGAGGTAGGAAAGAATGTACCTTTTCCTACATCATCTTATCCACTAGCTCTCCACTATTACTAGATATTTTAGTTCATTTTTAGGCACACGAATACTATGTGTACTCCTTGGGGAAAAGGAAAGAAAGCTTACCCTTTCTTTTAACTCTTCCCCTGAGCCCCCCTCCGCAACTATTTTTCTTATCTTTTTGGAGTCTTTATACTTTTCTAAACATAGGAGCCCATAGGAAAAAAAAAATGTACGTTGTTTTATAAGGTGTGAGTTATTTTTTTATTCTGAGAGACAGCACAAGTGGGGGGGCGGGGGCCGCAGAGAGAGGAGAGAGAGAATGCCCAGCAGGCTCCCCGCTGGCAGCGCCAAGCCCATCACGGGGCTCGATCTCACGGATCCATGAGCTCATGGCCTGAGCTAAACCAAGAGTCAGACCCTTAACCGATTGAGCCACCCTTTTAAATAAATAGGTGTACTTTATCTTGTAGCTTGCTTTTTCACTCGCGTACGTCTCTAGAAGATGTTCCTACTGTGTAGATAGCCCTGCCCCATGTTTTTAACATCTGCAGAGTATTTCTTGGTGACTGTCCTTCCGCGTGACTGTGGGTGCACGTGTGTGGAGAAGCAGCGGGCTGCAGCCTGTGTCCGCGTCTCCCTGCGGTCGCAGGTGGTGGCCGCTTCCCGCCTCCCACCAGCGCCGTGGCTGGGTAGCAGCTCTCCACCGCTCACCACACTTGGTACCTCCTGTGTCTCATGTTTGGGGCAGTTGGAGGGTAGGAAGGGGTGTCTTGTTTTAATTTGCTTTCCTCTGAAAGAGGGAAGTTGAGTGTATTATCATGTACGTCTAAGCCTTTTACTTTTTTTCCTTTGGCTTGCCCATTTTGAATTGCTTTCTTTTTCGTGTTAACTTGTATGAGTTCCTTGTTCGTGCTACATTCATTCGTGTAGCCAGTATTTATTGAGCTCTTAATATGCCCAGGCCCTGCTACACGTGCTGGGGTAATAGCAGTAAACCAGTTTCCTAATTTCACAGAAGTTCAGAGGAAGCCGGACTGAAGAAAATAAAAACAAGTCAAGCAGATTATGTAGATGTTAGTAAGTGCTATAAAAAAATAGAGTCATGGTAGAGAGACTACCTGAGTGGGGAGGAAGCCCCCGGTTCCCATTACAGACTTCACCCTCTAAGTGTTTGCATTGAGGCGGGGTGGTCGGGGAAGGCTTCTAGGAGGAGGTGGGGCTGGAGTTGACATCTGAATGATGAGAGGCCAGCCATGGAAGTGTCCACACACAGCAGCGTCTGGGCCCTCTGGCGGGACCCAGCGAGGGGAACCAGGTAGCAGGTGAGACCATCGCAGGGAGACAGAGTGCGGGTGATTGTCAGGGACGTAACTCCGGGGGACCCGCGAGGTGGGTTGAGGGGGAGGTTCCTCCAGCTCCTGCTCCCACTCTGTTTAGGCACGTGGCCAGAAAGAGCTTCGCTCTGGGGAATTTGTGCAGCAGGACTTGATGATTGGGTTTTGTGGTTGTTTTAAGGCATAGGCTTTTTCTTTAATAAAGGAACATTTTCTGTTTCAGATTACCTAGGAACAGTACGATTTGGGGTTATCACAAATAAACATCTTGCGAAACTGGTATCCTTAGTACACTCTGGAAGTGTGTATTTACATAGACATTTCAACACATCACTTGTAAGTATTTTGAAATCACATTTATATTAGCGCAGTGGTTCTTAACCTTGTCTAGGTCATGGACTTCTTTGAGAATTAGATAAAATCTGTGGGCGCTCACCCTAGGAAAGTGTACATGATTTTATGTGCAAACTTAGAGTTTCGACAACCCCGCTCTCGAGCCCTGGTCCCCAGTTAGGAACCCAGGCGGTAGAGGGCTCTGGGATGTAACATCTAGAAATTCTTGGTTTATGTTCTTCGATTTTGGCACGGCCTCATTAGTTTTCCTCCTTGGGTGCAACGGCAGGATTGTTCTGTCGGAGAACTGGTGCTCTGGGCCCGTGTCCTCGGAGCTTAAGCTTCCATCAGGCGAGGACATCGCTTGTTCATTTGTGCCGCTCGTCAGGAGTGCTGATGTGACGTGCTTTTCTCCGTAGCTGAGCAAACGGATTTTGAAGTTCTTGTTAAGTTAACCGAGGCGACAGAGCCTCCGTTTTCTGTGGTCGTCTTTGTTCCCTGATTTCCTGGCCTCTTGGTGGGCCAGCCCTCCTCCGCTGTTTCTAAGCTTTTGGCCTGCGTCCCGCTTAGTCCTGTGCCTCTTCTTTTATCGTTGCTTCCTCAGTGCCAGCACCGAGAGTTTATCGTTCTTACCTGTTTTCTGTCTGACTTCACTGACCGTGTGAGCAGAGGCCCGTGTCCCTGCAGCCCCTGTCCGCGGCCCGTTCAACCCGTGCTCCCCTCGGCCCAGTGCGCGAGTCTCACGCCCGGGGGGCCG
Source organism: Proteles cristata cristata (assembly GCA_017311185.1). Lineage (NCBI taxonomy): Eukaryota > Metazoa > Chordata > Mammalia > Carnivora > Hyaenidae > Proteles > Proteles cristata. The sequence goes on from JAESUZ010004752.1 coordinate 245,639, forward strand.
CCCTCAGGCCCTCTCCGGGGCGCCCCCTTGGGGGCCAGTCCCCCTGGCTTCTGCAGGTCCCTCATAGCCCAGATGCTCTGCTTTATTTCTTGGAGTTCGTATTCCGAAAGTCAAATGGATTTTTGTGCTTTCCAAATAGAAATGCACATACTGGGTTTGGGTATGTTTTTCAAATTCCCGCCGGCCCACGTGGAGGACCCTGCGGTGGTGGTTTCTCTCCCGCTCTTCTCGTGCCTCCGTCTGAGCTTCTGACTTCCGCTGCTCTCCCCGCGTGCCATTCTCCTCCATCGCCTCTTACCGCCAGCGCGCGGCGGGTGCATTTACAGGGGAGGGCACGGAGCAAGGAGCTTACAGTAGAGAAGAGAAGGCAGGGTGCTGAGAACGGCGCTCACAGATACATTGGGTTTTACTGCATCGGGTGTATAGTTTCTAAGGTTGGTTGGTTGGTTGGTTGGTGGAACAGCAGAATTCCTTTTATCAAATGCAGTATCACTGGGACACCGGTATGTTAAACAGGCCAGGGACATCTTTGTCACGAGGCAATTTAAGTCTCTGCTTTGGAGATTATAAAATATCTCACTTTGTGGAACCCTCCAAAGCACTGTAAAAAAATTTGGGAGGTTTGTTTAAAACCCAGTGATTCGTATTGTTGGAATTTCAGTAATAATTTTATGTTGACATACTTTGGTTGTTACAGAAAAAACGCAAAAAATCTTAGTGTCTCTTTCCTTCATTCCTTACATGTGAGCGTGATCTGTGTCCTGATACAAGTTCTAGGTCATTCGTGGATTCGTTCAAATATTTGTTCTTCTAGTCCCTGGGGCTCCAGGGGACCAAAGCAGATACAAGCCCCTTTGCCTGGCGGGGCAGGGCTCCTGCCCATATGAGCCGATCTTTGAGGAAGCAGTGTAAAAGTCCAAGGGATCCTTGACTTGGTATTTTCTCTTCCCTTGGGCATTCACTGCTGCTTCTCTGAGAACCCAGTAAGATGAAATAGGTCCCCTTGGCCAGGGTGGAAGATAGGGACAGCGCTCCGCTGGGGGCTGGGTCCGTCTAAGGGGAGCCAGAGGGCTCTGGGATGTGACAGTCACTTCTCGAAGCCACTCCTGCCTTCGCAAGCACTTGTGCAGGGCTGCTGTGTGTGTGTGTGTGTGTAGGGGGGGCATCCCGGGTCTCCCTGCTGCACGCGGGCATGGGGGGACGGGGCGGGCGGGGCCTGAGCCGCCCTGCCTCCACCCGCCCCGTGTCATCCTCCGCAGGTCTTTCCCGGGGAGGCCGCCAACTACACGGCCGAGAGCATCCACAAGTGGGCCTTGGAGAACCGTGAGGCGCTGCTGCGCTGGCTGCGGCCGCACGGCGGGAAGAGCCTCCTGCTCAACAACGAGCTGAAGAAAGGGCCGGCGCTGCTCGTGTTCCTGCCCTTCGATCCCCTAGCCGACCGCCACCCGTTAGTGGATGAGGTAAGAGGCCCCGTGAGGAGCAGCAGAACCGCGTGCGCAGGGGACCGCCCGCCCCACGCCCCGAGGGCTCGCCGCCCGGCCACACTCCCTCCCCGTGCCCGGACAGGGTCCGCCACGGCCTCTGGCCACGGCCGCTCGGGCGGGGGGTGGGTGGGAGTCGGTGGCGACGGCCACCCCAAACCGCGCCTCCCTGGGGAGGGCCCGATGTCCCTCTCGCTGTGATGACTGGTTCGGGAAGGAGGAGAGAGGGGCCGGCCGGCGGCGTGGGCGACTGTGGCCTCCGGGACGCCTGCCCGCGGGCCCTGACCGTCCTCAGCCGGCAGCCAGGAGCGCCGGTGGGGACCCTGGGCTCCCTCGTTGCTCGGAGCCTTTCCTTTCCTGTCGTGCAGGCAGCCAGAGCAGGTTTCAAAGAGCACCGCTGTTGGGAGTCTCTGCCCCTCCGCCCGCTTTTCCGGTTTCAGCTGCTGCACTCACTCTCTGGGTGTGAGTTTCTTTTCTATGTGGATCATTTGGAGGCACTTAGAGCAGTGACAGTTACCAGGGAGCTCCTGGGATTGCTAAATTGGATTTACTGGGCGGAGGGCGGGGGGTATATTTTCCTTCCCTCAAGGATCCCTTAATTGGCCAGAACCGATTTCAGACAGTCGGTGTGACACCCGAGCCCCTCCGGTGAGCCTGATGGTCTGCCCAGAAGCAGCAGGGAGACGGGACTCTTGCCCAGCCAGATCCCTGACCTTGCTCCTCTGGAGCCTGTCTGTGGACATGATGAGCCCTGCGGCTGCACTGGATCAGAGGAAGGGAGCACAGAAGCTAGACAGCCATGTTTCCCCTCATCTGATTTGGGGGGCCCGATGTAACAAAACCTTCGCATGCTCAGGTATTTTATAGACTGAGACACTCTCCAGAACTACTCAGCTTTCACTGCCTCGAACAGTAAGAGCCTTACGCTGTTTGCAGAAAAGGTGGGATGTGCAACCAACATGTTAGCTCTGGTTTTGGATCTTTAACTTTTAAAATTTCTTTCTGGAGAATTCTGTCTGGTCTGGTTTGGGCTGGTCAGGGTCCTGGCTGGGGTGATGTTTTGGGACTGGAGCTCCATTCCTCTGTTCAGGGGGTTGTGGTGGGATTTAGGGCCTTAGGAAGGCCCTTGCTTTCCTGCCTTCCCCCCTACATCCCCCCCAGTTCCCCCGTCGATGGCCAGGCCTTCTTGTAGTGTCAGAGTTTGCCTGTGGCTCCTTTCCTCCAGGCTCAGGGTGTCCCTGCAAGGTGAGTGGACCCCCTAGCCTCAGCATATGGCTGGGCTTGGCGAGAACCAGATGGCAGGCGGCTTACCAGTATTATGAACTCCTTAGCCAAGCAAAGTGCTGTGTGCGGTACATTTCCTTCTTTGTTTTAGGTCAGTGAGTCATGGGGGACAAGGCTGGAGAAGACACCGCCTTGCTCTCCTGTCCCCAGGGGCTTGTGAAGTAGAGCTTGCTTCCAAATCAAGGCCCGGGAAGCTCAGCCCCAGGCTCGGATCGGAAGGAATTGGAGGAGAGAGAGCTGTGTCCCAGGAACCTGGCAGCTGGGCAGGGCTGAGGTTGGGAGAGGCTGTGGGCAGGGCAGGTACTTGGGACAGACGTTCTGGGTGGCCAGGATGTTGATGAGATGTTGAGGGAAACTCAAGGGAAGGAGAAGCCTGAACAGAGGCACAGAGGAAGGGAGGTTGCTGCGGGTTAGTGCTAGGATGTAGTGCAGGTTGTGTGGCCCCCATAAAGGGCTGGTTGGAGAAGCCACAGATAGAAAGCCTGAAGAGGAGAGGCCCTCGGGTGCTGCTTTGAGGACATCAGGATTAATCGTGGCCGTCAGAGCCTTGCTGACCACGGAGAGATGTCAGCAGAGCTGTGTGTTACTGTTTTTGTTATGCTTCTTAAATTTTTAAAAAATGTTTTTATTTATTTCTGGGAGAGAGAGAGGGAGAGACAGCATGGGAGGGGGAGGGTCAGAGAGAGGGAGACACAGAATTGGAAGGAGGCTTTGGGCTATGAGCTGGCTGTCAGCCCAGAGCCCGATATGGGGCTCAAACCCACGTTCCGTGCGGTCATGACCTGAGGTGAAGTCGGCCGCCTAACCGACTGAGCCCCCCAGGCGCCCCTGTGTGCTACTGTTACTCACCTCATCCACACAGTCGTGTTCCAGGAAAGCAGGAAGATGTGAAATGCTGAACTTGGATGGTGGTGGGGATGGGAAGTGGCAGGCGGGAAGCTCACTGGCTGTTGAGCAGAGAGAAGTGGCGGACAGCGAGGGTGGTAGAGTCGGGGCTCTCCCCACATGGCAGGGACCATGCTGGGGGGGCACACAAGCCCATGGCCGTGTGGCCGTTCCCCTGTGAGCTGCGGGCCAGGACCGGCAGCTGCCGACACACACACACACACACTCCCCACGCCGGAGAACACGGCCTGCACCGCACACGGTGCCGGGCCACTGACCCCCTTGCATCCCTGGAGCGAGTCCTGGAGGGCTCGTGAGACCTCTCACTGTGCTTATTATCACATGACCCAGTGATTTGTTTTTAGCTCGAGCAGCACTGCTTTGAGGCATTCCCAGCGTGGGAGTCGGATGAGCAAAGTCATGGCTATCTTATTGGGACTTAAACATTTGTCTGATTCAAGAAAATGGAAGAAAGTATTTACAGCACACACATTTAAAGTTATTGCCACATTTTCCTTATTCATGTGAAATTAAATATAACATGAAGCGGTCCACATGCAAGATGGAACTGGACTTGGATTTTCAAAGCCGCCCATTGTGTGAAAAGAATATAAAAGTATAAACCAGTTCAGTTTACAGAAGAAAAACTAAGAATTCCTCACTTGTTATTTTTTATTATTACTTTTTTTATGGTTTATTTATTTTTGAGACAGAGAAAGAGTATCGTGAGCAGGGGAGGGGCAGGGAGAGAGGGGGAGGCACCAGATCCCAAACAGGCTCCAGGTTCTGGGCTGTCAGCACAGACCCCTGTGCAGGGCTTGAACCCACAAACTGTGAGATCATGACCTGAACCAAAGTTGGACACTTAACTAAGTCCCTCAGGTGCCCTGAGAATTCCTCACTTTTTAAGAGCATTACTCTATACATGATAGTTTCCTTTCTTTTTTTTCAATGATTATTTTTTTTGATAGAGACAGAGCGAGCAGGGGAGGGGTGGGGGGGGCCGTGCGGAGACAGAGGATCCAAAGCAGGCTCTGAGCTGACAGTAGTGAGCATGACACGGAGCTCGAACTCAGAAACTATGAGATCATGACCCGAGCCGAAGTCAGATACTCAACCTGTTGAGCCACCCAGGTGCCTCCAAATTATTTTCTTCAATTAAATATTGAATATCCTTGGGGCATCTAGTGGCTGAGTCGGTTGAGCGCTCCCGACTTTGGCTCAGGTCATGATTTCATAATCTGTGGGTTTGAGCCCCGCGTCAGGCTGACCCCCCGCGTCAGGCTGACAGCTCACAGCCTGATTCTGTGTCTCTTTCTCTGCCCCTCCTCTCTTTGCACGCTGTCCCTTTCTCTCTCTCAAAAGTAAACATTAAAAAAATTGTTTTAATAAAAAATATATAAAGAAAAGTATCCTTTACGTGACTGCTCTGCTTATGAGCAATGTTGTGAAAAAGAGATGAGGAAAAAGACATTTTTAGGAATTTTGTCCTTAGTATGCTCCTGCTTGCACTTTGAAAATACTTCAATTTTTGTGGGGTTTTCTGGGGGTCGGGGGCTAGGGGTGGGAGTAGTGATCTGGTGTGTCTTCGAGTGTAAACCTGTACTGAGGCGGGGCTGGGGGCTAGCTGGGCTCCTCAGGGGTCCTGTAGCCTTGACCTCGTTAGTGTAATGTGCTCTCAGAGCCGTATCCAGAAAGGGTTGAGAGGTTTTTGTGTGCGGAAGTAAGTAAAACACTGGTGTATCCTCTAAAAGGATCTTTTTTTTTTTTTTATACCCAAGAATTATTCAAGGCTTTTTCTGTACGAATACATATGTCTTGAATTAACACTGTCTATATAAATACCGTATAAAAATTTGGAGGTTTTTTTGAAATTGGAAAAGTACTTGTTAAGTAGTTATACACATGTGCGTGTGTGTGTGCCCATGTGTGCACGCGCGCGCACACACACACACACACACACACACTTTAATGAAACAAAGTCCTGAGTGACTTAACACCTTTTAATGAGCTGGCACATTTGCTCCAAGTTAGCGCACAATTCTCATTTAGAGAGTAAATGGAGTAAATGCCTTTGGATTATGACTTGCTTTTCTTGTGAAACTTGGGTGGGTAAGTGAAAGGTATTCAATATGAAAATAGAGTCTTAGAATGAAATGTAAATCTTAAAATTATTTTTTATGTTTATTTTTGAGAGACACAGAGATAGCCTGAGTGGGGGAGGGGTAGAGAGAGAGGGCAACACAGAATCTGAAGCAGGCTCCCGGCTCTGAGCTGTCAGCACAGAGCTGCACTCAGGGCTGTGAGATCATGACCTGAGCCGAAGTCAGACACTTAACCGACCAAACCACCCAGGTGCCCCGAAATGTGAATCTGATCAGGCTGATACTGATGTGAGGGTAAAGGGATTAGTCTCCCCAGGAAGCAGGAATGTGTATGTCGCCCCGAGATGCCAGATGTTTCTTGGCTATTTGTTATGTGCCTGGCTCTGTGCTGGGTCCTGGGGAGAACAGGGTAATCAGGAGTGTCCTGTGAGGGCCCGTGAGCTTGTGAGGAAGAGGGGGTCTTGGCAGACACTTGGGGGACCGTGGGAAGGGCTTTGGGACCCTGAAGATGAGGAACCTACCTCTTTACGGTGGTGGTAACTTTACTGAAGCAGCTGCCTTGACGCTGGTTCTTGGGGACAGTATTGAGGTTTGTCACATGAAGGAGGTCCTGGCCTGGCCCGGACTCAGGGGAGGGCGGGGCGACACTGGAGAGGCAGACTCAGGCCAGGCTGTGGTAGGTTTTAGTCCCTGGGTAGTAGGGAGCCATCGAATGTCATTTGGCAGAAGAGTGACGTACTTGGGGTTGTAGTTTTCAAATGAATGGTAGCGGTGTGGAGGCTGAGTCAGGCAGGGGAGAGCAAGTGCTGGGGGTCTGTGAGGACTGAGGGCCCGAGTTGAGGCAGTGGCCCTGGGGACGCAAAGGAAGGGGCCCGCTTCGTGTTGGCCGCTTCGAAGCCCCCCGCAGGTGGCTGCGCCGGAGGCTGGGGCTGGAACTCCATGATCGTCTCCCCCCCACACACACCCCCCACCCCCGATGGTGCTGTTTGCCCAGACTGGGCGGCCCCGGGGAGGAGGAGGCCGTGGGAAGGCACGACTGAGGAGTGTGGCTTGGAGCAGGCTGTGTTCGGAGCCCCCAGTGAGGTGTGAGTGTATCTGGAGACACGGATGCCATGAAACGCCTTGGCCCGCTTGGGTGCTGGGCAAGTGCTGAGGCTGCTAGTGTGTGCGGGGAGGAGGGGCCGAGACGCACTGGGAGGGGCGCTCGCCTGGGATTGACATTGAACACGCCTTGCTGGTGCCTCGACGGCCCGGACGCGTGTAGCGTGGCAGATGGAGCCGGAGACGTCTGCCTCTCCGGCCCCTTGTCTGCACGGTCGGCTCACTGTTACTAGTCACGTGTTCGGGAAGGTAACCCAGGCGTCTTTACTCGTAGCTTTTGGCAGGACAGCTTCCTGTCGGACGCGGTGCTTCGGCCAGGCTCCTCCTCGGGAGCGCCGCTAGGATGCCGTGCGGGCCGCAGCCCGGCCCTCGCCTGCCTCGCCTCTCATGAGCTCCGCCCTGTGTTTCAGATCACCCAAGTGGCCTTGGAGTACCGCAACTGTCACGCGGACCAGGTGGTGGAGCGGCTCCTTCAGCACCTGCGGCGGCGAGCGGACGCCCCGCCGTTCACGCCGCTGGCCCGCGAGCCCCCCGCCCGGCTCTGCTGCACCAGCGTGCTGCTGCCCCCGGGCCGCGCCGCCCCCGGCGCCCCCCGCGTCTGCGAGCTGTGCGTCAGCCGCCCCGCGCCCCGCTGCAGCTCTTCCCAGGCGGCGGCGGCTCTGGACTCTTTCTACCTCAAGGAGCAGACCTTTTCCCCCGGGGCGCCGCCCGGCTTCGCGTGCAGCAACTTCCTGAGCTCCTACAGCCCTTTCAGCTCCTACAGCGCGTGCTGCAGGGCCGTGGGCAGGGCCGTGACGGGCTGCCTTGCTTCTGGCCGGGCTGCCTCTGAGGCCCCGGCCCTCGCGTTTTCTCCCCTCGAGAAGAAATGCGAGGCCCATGGCCCAGGCTCGGTTCCTCACATTGAGGAGAACAGCTGGCTCTTCCCCGAAATGGGCGCGAGCAGCACGCGCTTCACAGGCCTCAGCTGCAGGACCAACAAGACCCTGAACATCTACCTTCTGGATTCAAACTTGTTCTGGTTGTACGCAGAGAGGCTGGGGGCTCCGAGCGCCGCCCGCGTCAAGGAATTTGCTGCGATCGTTGACGTGAAGGAAGAGTCTCACTATGTCTTGGATCCGAAACAAGCTCTTATGAAGTTCACCCTAGGTACTGCGGGCACCTGACCTCTCCAGGCAGAAACGTATCCCTTAACCTAATATTGGTCACTTTTCTCCAGGGATCTCCGGACCCCTGGTCGTGGGGTGATGTCAGCCCCTTAGCTCATTTGAATCCTTTTGACTGCAGCTGGTCATAATTTTAAGAGAAGCTCATTTTCTCTGTTAAATGGACCAGAAACTTCCTGATGCCAAATTTTGGCTAAGTTTGTCATGCCCCCTTGGGGGTGGGAGGGTAGGAGTTGAGCGTTCTAGATTGGCGGTGCCTGTGCTGTTTGGAGATGGAGTCAGCCACATGGGTGGGAGTGTCCCGGGGGCCAAGGAGCGTAAGCCCCGACAGCAGGGTCCCTTCTAGGGGGGCTGACACAGGAGGCGCTGAACCCGCACAACGGCCCGTCCTCGTTTTTGGCTCACAGGATTGGATGTAGAAGTGTCAAGGCCGCCAGACCTAATTTGTGCTGCTGTTTGTCCCTTCTTGACAGGTGCTGCTGTGACCTTAGGTGCTAGGCTGTCACAGACAAATACCACGTTGCAGAGCAGCAGAAACCACTTTTGGGGGTGGGGTGGGTAGGGCCAGTTCTGGGGAAGCATCTGGGAGCTTGGGGCTCGGCGGCAGCGGGAAGTAACACCAGCTGCCCTGTTGCCGGGACTTCACGGACTCCCCTGCTGTCCACATGAGGAAGTGAGGACTCAAAAGTCGTGTTGCTTCAGCCTCATTGCCAACGCCGGGGAAGCCAGTGCTGGCTGGATGAGACAGGAGCAATTGTTAGAGAGGGAAACCTTTCATTTCCAAGTTTTAGAGGGTATGAAAGCAAGAGTAAACGCAAAGCCCCCTAAGTACTAGTCCTTCTATCGGTCTTCTTTTAAGCCCCGGTGAAACTCATTTCTTGTATGGGACACCTTTGGAAAGGCATATGTCACTGCTGATGCTTTTCCTGTGCCAAGTTCTCTATTATAAACGTGAAGCTCCTGAATGTTTAAAGGAACCTGTGACCTATTGCTCTATGAATTGCATTCTCTGTCGATACTGTAAATTACTCCTGACTCGTGTTTTCTGAAGTTATGTTTTGGTGTACTGAGTTTTCCTAAAGTGAAACAAGACTGTTTAACACTTTTTAAAGTAATTCTGCTTGGTAATACATAAGCATTCAATGAGCTCATAAATGTATTCAATTTGAATTTAAGGATAATCTGAAAGAAGGCTTCTTCAGATACATTTTCCTCTTCTTTCCTTCCTTCCTTCCTTCCTTCCTTCCTTCCTTCCTTCCTTCCTCTTCCTTCCTCCCACCCTTCTTTCCTTTCTTTCTTTCTTTCTTGAGAGAGAGAGAGTGCACAAGCAGGGGAGGGGCAGAGAGAAAGGGGGACTGAGGATCTGAAGCAGGCTCTGCATACACAGCACAGAGCCCAGTGTGGGGCTTGCACCCATGAACCGTGAGATCATGAGCTGAGCCGAAGGCAGACACTTAACTGACTGAGACACCCAGGCGTCCCATGACTTCTTTTCCTCTTCTGCATCTACTCTGAAATGTCCATCCAGCCCAGCTCTTTGCCCTGGAGTTGGTGACAAAATTTGTCAGGGTCCCTGTGAAAAAATAACCTGTTATCTCTCTGGTTTGGAAACTTGCCTGTTAAGTCGGCTGTTTCTGGGCAGTTTTGGAATTTAGGCTTCATTCTGGTTAGGAGATAATTTTTGGTTTTCTGTTTCAGAAATATAGCCAAGTAAGTTATTCAGATGCAGATGATGAATTCTCTTTAGTATGCACATGACATTCTTCCTGTCCTCCTCCCTCTGCGGAAAGTGCGCCCACTGTTGGTTAGGGCCTTGAAATGGAGAGAGAAGAAAGAGAAGGGACAGGCAGATGGGTGCTGTGCCAGATGGACACCGAGTAGTGTGAAGACAGTGGAGTTAGGAGGGGAAAGCTGTTGGTTCAAGTTAGGTTTTTGGATTATTGGTGAGCTTTATGGGTTTTTCCACTGAAGATAATCGAGTTTATTTTTCCTAAACTTTCAAGAAAGGAACTTGAAGGAAACAAGACCCATAGCTCCCCATCTTAAGCATTCGCCACCTGTCACCTTCCGGTAGCATGTGTTGTTGGCCGCATTTGCAGGGCTGTTTGAAGGTGTGAGTGTCATAGGTTGAAATCTCTTCAAGATTGTGGCGTGTTGATCGGGTGTCTATTTGTGGACCAGCCTGTGAGACAAGAAGAGAATTCCTGGTCTGTAAATACTAGCGCACCTGACTCCACACGATGTTTTCTTACCTCAGTCACTGGCTGCCGAGTTAGTGCTCGAAGCTGAACCTGGGCCCCCCCCCAGGCGGCTTCGTGCAGGGTTTTCCCTGTCAGAGAGGTGCTCGGAGTGCGAGCCCGTGAAGGCCTCCCGGTTTCTAAACGCAGTGTGTAAAGTAGGTCAGCTACTCTCCCTGTGCTTCGCCAAGAGCTGATCTCCTGTTCTCTTTCTCTTTAGAGTCTTTTATTCAAAACTTCAGCGTTCTCTACAGTCCCTTGAAAAGGCACCTTATTGGAAGTGATTCTGCCCAGTTCCCTTCTCAGCATTTAATCACTGAAGTGACAACGGATACCTTTTGGGAAGTGGTCCTTCAAAGACAGGTACGGAGCGGCGGGGCCAAGCCCAGGCCGGCCCTCCCCTCGCGAGGCAGCTTCCGAAGCTGTGGGTGCTGGGGCAGATGCGGGGCTGTGATGCCCAGGTCAGTCCCCGGGCGGGCTCCTGCACGACACGGCGCTTCTCTCACCGCGGGAAGTCCTTGGGTAGGCACAGCATCGGGGACATCTGAAAATGCGCCCGTTGAGCCCCGCTGGTGCAGTGAGCAGCAGGTCTTGACCGTGCGCTGGGTCCCGAGCACGACCGGGGCGGGGGCCCTTTTCCCGGCCCCGGTAACCACCGTCTCCCTCCCCCAGGACGTCTTGCTGCTTTACTATGCACAGTGGTGCGGCTTCTGTCCCTCCCTCAATCATGTCTTTATCCAGCTGGCTCGTCTCCTGCCGACGGACGTGCTCACCGTGGCCAGGTGAGGAAGCCTGTTCCGCCCGTCCTCCCTCCTCGCCCTGTAGCCGTGAGGTTTGCCAGGGTCTGCCCGCTGCCATAAACCTGGGGTAGGACTGGGTGTGAGTCCGTTGTCAGCTTAAAGCCATGAGCAAAACGCCATCGAAACTCAAGTTTCCCTGGTGAGTTCTCAGTGTTCCTTCCGGGGCGTCAAGTGTGCTTAGTCCCAGTGGACTGAATTCACAGGAGGCTGAGTGTGGGGCGTGCTGACCTGGTTGCTAGTGTGACCCCGCCCAGCCCCCAGCGGCCCACTCCCCAGAATCCGTGGGAAGGGTGTCCACGGGGTTCTGTGGCACTGTGGCCTCGGCCCTGACGTGCGGCCAGTAGCCCTGGGACATGAAGCTCCTCCCTCCACCAGGTCTGGCTTCTCTCCTCCCTCCTAAAATTAGGCAGAAAGACCGGTTGATACCTACATGTTCTGGTTTTCTGATTCCGTGGGTACCCAGTGTGGGCTCTGTAGTAATCAAAACAGTTTTTAAATCATTGTTTTGTAGAAACAAGCCCCAAATGGGAGTTTTTGGATAAGTACTAAGCTGTTTGGGGGACGGGGGAGGAGGTGGTGTTTAGATTTCAGCCCTCCAGACGGATTAAAATTCAATGCAAAGATTAAATCATAGGGAAAAAAGCAGAACATAGATTATTGTGTTAGTTTGAGAGATGGAAACTTTCCTTAGTGAAGCTGTTAAAAAAAATAATTACAGATAAACAGAATGCACTAGAAAAGCGTGCAACGAAAGAAATAAGGAAAATGGGCTCACAAAAGGACAGTAGCTCTGTTTGACAGCATCTCCACCTCCCCCACTGGGCCTGCTCTGAGAGCTGATTTCCAGCGCCGTGAGGGTTTCTGTGTACCTGTCTGCGGGCCTCCTTGTCGCAGCACTCCGTGACACAGTCGTGGTTGTCACTCCCTTGACTGAGGAGGAGGCTGAGGCACAGAGAGGTTAGGTGACTTCCCCAGAGTCACACAGCCTGTGAGTGAGGGCCCAGGATTCAGAATCAGAGGCTCACACTCCCGACCCTAAGAAATGACAAAGGTTTAAGGAGCGGCCGGGAGGAAAATGCGGTCTGTCCACACAGTGAGTGTTCTCAGCCTGAAGAAGGAAGGACGCTCTGATACCTGCTGCAAGGTGGATGAGCCCTGAGGCCGCCAGTGCGAAGTGAGGTGCGGAGCGAGGACGGGGCACGTACTGTGTGGCCGCATGCAGGCAGGGCACCCAGGGTAGTGTCACTTGCAGAGGGCAGTCTGGAGTCAGGTGGTGGGGACGGCTGCCCAGACTCATGTGCGCACTAGGCTCGGCCGGGCTGTGCGCTATGACACGGTGAGGGTGGCCGGTTGTCCCTGGGTTTTGCCACGTGACAGATCAGTTGGAGTTTGGGGGAGAAACAGCTCTGAGGGACTGCTGTGTGAGGAGAAGGCCTGAATAGGTTTTATCGTGGATGAGGAGAGTATAAATAAACGTGTGGAAATTATAGCCTAATAAATGTAAATTAAAACAGAAACGAGGTATCATTTACACTTATTAACAGACGCTTTTAAGTGACAGAATCTTGTGTTGATAAAGTGCAGTGAAATTGGCACAGTGAGATGTAGCTAATAGAATAAGTGACTTGGCGTCACCTTTTTGGAAAGCATTTTAGCAACATTTGTAAGAAATCGCAAAAAGAGTTAAACATTTTTGACCCTGTTAATTTCACTTCGGGGAATTAAAGAACTAGGACTCGCAGAGAAGCCTGAACTAGTCCCTCACCATAGCGTTATTTGTATCCAACAGTAGAGGCACAGCTGAGTGAGTTGTCGTTGGGTGTTTGATGGGATTTTCACTCATTTATTAGTGAAGTAGGTTTTCATAGAATTAACCGACAAGAATAGCATGTGAAATGGAGGAGTCCTGCATGTGGGCGCGTACACCGGCCTGAGACTCCCGGAAAGGAGTGATGCTTAACAGTAATGTTTTCCTTTCGATTTTACTTGTTTTTGGAGTAAAGACTGGGAGGAAAAAAAGTATTTGATGATAGACTAAAGCATGCTGTACCGCTTTTTAAAAACCGGACCGCTGGCGTTCGAGGCAGGCTCTCCCAGGCATCGTTCACAGCCACTCGGATGTGGTCACCCTTTTAGACAAACGCGTGGCACTGATTTACGCGCAGCCCCCGTGATTCTCTGAAAACTTCCATCAAGTTAATGAGTCAGAAAATCCCCATGTTTGTATGCATTATTTGTGATGACTGATGTCCGAGCCGCCTGGCCATGGTGGCCTGCGACACTCTGCTCTCTCTTTCGAGGGCTACTTCGCCCCACTTCTGAGCAGTTCCTGCCGGCTGGGGGTGGGGGCGAAGGCCGCGTGCCGGCTGCAGGGGACCACTACCTACTTCAACAGTAAGAAGCCACAGGGTGGGTCATTTTCTGCATTAGAAAATTAATCTAAAATCTGCTAAGAAAATACACGTTTTGTGGCCTCCTTCCAGATGTGCAGAATATAAATATAAAATAGAGTGTGATCTTTATTCTCCGGTTTTCTTACATCTTCAGAGGCTTGATGTATTTTGCGCAATGATTTCCTTTTTCCAGAGCTAGTTCAGGGATTAAACTGCCTGCCCCTACCCTGTGACGGGGTGGGCCGCTCCTGACGGGTCAGGTTTCTTTTCTTTTTTTTTTTTTTTTTTTTTGAAAGGTCATTTTTAGTCCCACGTTACTTCTACACCACAAGTTAAGTGGAAAGTTGCATGTTCTGGAAGCATCGGTTCTTCTCGCCTGAGTTGCACCCCACTTGCGTTAGTAGTACGTTCACTAAGAGGGGACGGTCGATATGGCCACAGAAAATGCTTCAGGATCTTCAGTTACTGGAGAAAGTTTTTCAGGTTGGAGTGTCTTGGGCTGATCTTTTTTACCCGTCCTCATCTTTCCCTTTGCTTCGGTCAGGATTGACGTATCTCAGAATGACCTTCCCTGGGAATTTATGGTTGACCGTCTCCCGACCGTCTTATTTTTCCCCTGCAACAGGTAAGGTTTCTCAGTATTTTCAGTCTTTTTTCAATATTTGGGCAGATGGGGTTCTTTTGCTGAAAGCAAAAGGGGTTTAAGGACTTCAAAGAAGTGAAATGCAAATCGTTAGCTATTACTAAACATTTTGAATAAAATGTATTGTTAAAAAAAAGTGCCATTAAGGGAAAAAAAATGTGCCATTAGGGGCCAGGGGGAAAAGGGCTTTGGCGTCGCCAGGTTGGATGTGGTTTTGGGTACGAACGTCGCCCCTCCCGCAGTGTGTTTTCACGAGTGTGAATGTGGCCATGAGAGCGCCTTTGCCTCTCCGTCCCGTGGGCCTGCAGTGGATGCGGAGGTAGACAGCCTGGAGCCCCAGGCTTTCACGCGCGTCGTTTTCCACCGAGTGCTGCTGAGGACCGGCTTGTGTCTCTTGTGCAAGTTGGAAATGGAGGCTCTCCTCACCATACCCTGTTCCAGGGATTCAGGGAGCCTTCTCCCCACGTGTGCAGACTGCCGTGACCACCGGGTGTCCCGTGGTGCCTCACACCACGTACGCAGAGTCCCGGGTTCAGGGATTACGCAGCTGCCCTGAAAGACAGGGACGGGACGTAAGCACAGGGGCCGGCCGGCCTAACTTGGCAGTTAGTAAACGCTGGCTGCGGATGTTTTGCTAAAAGGGAAATTAACTCCTGGCCTTGAAAAGCCTGATAAACGAGATGTTCTTTTCCTTTTTTTAAAAAAAAGATTCTCAGGGCACCTCGGTGGCTCAGTCAGTCAAGCGTCTGACTTCGGCTCAGGTCATGATTTCACGGTCCTTGAGTTCAAGCCCCACATCGGGCTCTGTGCTGACAGCTCAGATCCTGGAGCCTGCTTCAGATTCTGTGTCTCCCTCTCTCTGCCCCTCCGTGCTTGCTGTCTGTCTCTGTCTCTCAAAATAAAACAAAGACATAAAAAAAAAAAAAAGATTCTCTTTTGTTTTCAAAAGGGTCCTCAGGGGCCTAGTCACACAACTCTAATGGTATCTGTATAGGGAAAAGCATTTGCAGATGATTTTAGTGAGGTTCTTAATTCACATAGGTGATGTCTCGTTTTAATTTCCTGTGCCCACTTGTACTGTGCACGGCGGCAGCTGTCGTACTCTTTGTTTCTCTGGGAGAGTGCTTCCTTCAGAGCTACGGAATCACTTCCTTGTTTTGTCCTTTTTATCTCAAGGCACTTTTGCTGGAACGCTTCCTGGGGTAGTAGGGTCCCTTCACATGGTGCACTAAAAACAGAGCATGACTCATCCTGTTGTGCTGATTGTTGTGATGCGCTTTTTTCCTTCTAAGAAATAAAGTGCCGCGCAGCCAGGGACTCACGGACCCTAGAGCAGTCTCGTCTGTGTGGGATGGAGGTCGGGCGTGAGGTTTAATGAAGCACGGCTTTCACGTTTCAGACAGTTTGGAAAAGTATTAAAGTCAGAACACGCAGCAGGTGCCAGCAGCCAGAATGTATGGAGGTTGTCTTGAGCGACAGAGAGAGAGAGAGACACACACACAGAGAGTTGGTGGCGGGGGTTTGTGTTCGGGGGACTGCGTCAGGCTGGGGTGCCTTTCAGGAGAAGGTGGCCGGATGTCCTCCACGTGGGGACGCACATGGGTGGTCCCTGCTGCCTCCCCCCCCCTTTTTTTTTTTAAATTTTCTAATGTGTGTTTATTTTTGAGAGACAGAGCATGAGCAGGGGAGGAGCAGAGGGACAGGGAGACACAGAATCTGAAGCAGGCTCTGGGTTCTGAGCTGTCAGCACAGAGCCCGACGTGGGGCTCAAACCCACGAACCGTGAGATCATGGCCTGAGCCGAAGTCGGACGCTTAACCGACTGAGCCACCCAGGTGTCCCTGCAGCCCCTTAGTATTGAAAGGTCAAGAACGTAAGCGCTGAACACGAGAGGCATGTCCAGCTCTTTGTTGATGCCAAAGGTTTGTTAAACCAGAGCCTTCTTACTGCTTGGGAATGGAATGTGTCTTATTTCCTACAAGTACACAGTAGTCGGAAGACAAGTGAGCTCCTCATCAGCTGCTGCAAATTGAATGAATGCTCGGTTCACTCAAAGTGTGAACAGGCAGGCAAAGGGTATGAGCTGAGCGCTCGCCAGAGAGGAAATGAAAAATACCTTTTTTGCGGTGACTGCTTATGTTCTCTTCAGTGAAGAGACTGTGGAAGCGTATATGCATCTTGACAGAAGTCTGCACCCGTCGTCTAGGTTACATGTGCAGTAAGTAGGGACATGTCACGACGCTGGCAGTCGTTTTAGAGGAAGATGACAGGTGATGGGAGAGGTGCCTCGTTTGCTTTGCACGTTGTCTGCAGTGAGCACGTACTTTATTTTCCTGGAGGAGAAACCGGCCCAAAGAGCTTGTCCTCTGCCACAGGGCGCGCTCTGGGCTGCCTCCTGCGCCTGGCGGGCCGGGGTTTCCTGTGTGGGGGTGTCTGAGAGCCGCTTTCCCTGCCACCAGTGCGGGTGACGTCGCAGAAGTGAGGCGCCGCGGCGCGGGCCCGGGTGAAGGCCTCCCAGGGCGGGGCGGCTGGTGCGCAGGCCTGCCTGGGGAAGGAGCTGGGCTCTGCAGGGGAGCAGCCGCCCGGCCTCGGCGTGGCGGGCCCGTCTGTGCACGAGTTCCCTCGTGCATGCCCCGTGTGTCAGCTGCGCGCTTGGCCGTTGGGCCGTCCGAGGTGCGTGAACACCCTCCTGGTGAATTCGGAGGGGAGTCACACCGTGGGGCCTTTCACCGCCGCGCTTCCGAGAGGATTCCCTTCTGGGGACTTGGTTCACTCCTGCGTCCTGCTGCTTGTGGGAAGTCGGAAAGCGGTTCGGCCCACGTGTTAGGTAGGTCCCCGGGGACGGCGCCAGGAGCCCGACTCTGAAAGAGCGTGCTGACGATGTCTTTCTCGCTCCCGTGAGGTCTCCAGCACACACCGGGGTCCCTCGGCAGCCCGCCCGGGGCCCCTCCAGCTGCTCTGCCCCACGGCGCCAGGCCTGCGCGCATCCAGGGGCGCATCCGGCCTCGGCCCTCCTTCCCCCCCTGCACCTCACAGGCGCCAGGTGGTGGTGGGCCCCGTTGAATGGCTGCGAGGCCCTGCCCAGACAAAGCTTCTGGAGGTTAAGAAAACCATGCTTTACAGGAGGTGTGGTTATATGTTACTCCAAATATCTGACTTGTCCATTTCCCTGAAAGTCTCCCTGAGTCGTGTATAAAATGAGGCATATGTGATTCTAGTTTCCCTGTGATATTTATTTCATTGGGAAAGAGCTACCCATCCGCAGAACACCTTTCGTCTTAGGTATTTGGCCCCTGGCTTTGTATGTGGAGAGGGTGTGCAAGCTATTAATGAGGCATTTCCGGTTGGGTTTTTAAAGAACAGTTTGATTGTTTTTAGGGTAACGCTCAGCGTTCAGGTAACTCTGCCCCCCTTCCGGCAGTCCCGTTGGGGGTGGCACCACTCTCCTTACCCCTTCCACAGGGGAGGCTGTGCAGCGGCGCAGGGAGGGCGCAGGGCTGACGTTCTGGTTACCCCTTCCACAGGGGAGGCCGTGCAGGGGCGCAGGGAGGCCGCAGGGCTGACGTTCTGGTTACCCCTTCCACAGGGGAGGCCGTGCAGGGGCGCAGGGAGGCCGCAGGGCTGGGCTTTCATGACGGGGAGCGGCAGCCTTGTGGTCTGCCTGGCAGGCGGCCCCGAGGTCCCTGCTCGTCACTCCCATTGCCTTAGTACACCATAGCTGCTGTCTGACAGCCCCCCCTCCCCCCCGGGAACCAGCCGGTGGCTTTGACCCAGTGCAGCAGTTTGTGTTTACACAGGTCACCGCGCACGTGCTAGGGATCCTGGTCACCAGACAGTTAAAGGACAGCTTCTCAAACTGAGTTTTCTGCATCAGGGCTTGCAACAGAGGTTTGGGGGCAACCCCGCCATACGTCACTTTCCTTTCCTTTTCTGTGCTCCCAGGGCAGGGCAGCCTTCGTTTCTCTGAGTCCCTTGGTGGGTCTGTTTGTCCGGAGTCGGGGCCTGAGTGACACCTCCCCGATCATGGTAGTAAAACTGTCTCCAGATGTTGCCAGATGCCCCTGTGTGGGGGGGGTTATAGTCACCCCCAGTGACTGACTTAGTGCAGCGAGTCACTAAGAGTGACTAAGAGTCACTCCTGCTCTGAATAATACGTCCTCACTGCTGGCTGCGTGTTCAGGCTTTCCTTTTTCACCAAGCACTGTTGATGGCTGTAGAGTGACACAGGCGACGTCCTGCCTGGGGACGCCCTTCCTTACCCGGCTCTGGGCCTCTCAGAGCTCGAAGGGCCCCTCTGCCCACACGCTGCCAGCACCCTCTGTCCCTGGCTGGAGGCCGGGCCTGGGAGCTTCTTGTCTTTCTTAGAAGGTCAGTAACAGCAACCGAGCTCTCTGTCCTCGGGAACAGACACAGACACACATTTGAGAGAAGCCACCTTACCTACAGAACACGCACGTGGGACGGCGTCCGCCCTGCAGGAGAAGCCTTGCCCAGTAACCCCTTGCTCGCTGGCTTGCCTTGCTGCTGGGAAGTAACCAGCCTCAGTAGCTGCGCGCTCACCCGACCCCCCCTCCTCTCTCTCCAGAAAGGACCGCAGCGTCAAGTACCCCGAAGACCTCCCCGTCACCCTCCCCAACCTGCTGAGGTTCGTCCTGCACCACTCAGACCCGGCTCCTGCGCCCCGGGGCCCGGCTCGGCCCCCCACCCCAGAGTGCCTGCGGAGCGAGGCCGCCTTCCAGCAGGGGCACGTGTCGCACCTGGAGCGAGAGATCCGCAAGCTGCGCGCCGAGATCGGCGCCCTGCAGCGCGCGCAGGCGCAGGTGGAGGCCCGGCTGTCGAGCGCGCGCAGGGACGAGCACCGGCTGCTGCGGCAGAAGCGGGCCCTGGAGGAGCAGCACGGCCTCCTGCGGCTGCACAGCGAGCAGCTGCGGGCGCTGTACGAGCGCAAGAGCCGCGAGCTCGAGGAGCTGGCCCGGAAGCTGCGGGAGCTGGCCGACGCCTCGGAGGGCCTCCTCGCCGAGAACGCGTGGCTCAAGATCCTGGTGGCCACCCTGGAGCGGCGGCTGGAGGGCGGGGACGGAGCCGAGCCGCCCGCTCCCCCGCGAGTGGCCCGCCCCGGCCACCCCGAGCCTTCTTCCGGGCACCCCAGGCTCCCGGGCGGCCCCCCTCCGCCTTCCAACGTCAGCTCCGCGCTGGCGTCCGAGAGGAGCGATGAGAACAGGACAGGCTGATTTTTAAAATGACATGAAGAAATCAGAGGAGAAAACTGTACATTGGGAATATATTTATGCAAATTTTATTGAAATTTATTGTAAATAAAGATTTTCTCAGTGGTCTAGAAAATCACGTTGAATGTCATTCAGCGTTTATTGAACAGGGATGACATCCCTTCCACTTATTGCACAGACTTGGTAGCTTTGAGACGGAAACAGCACAGTCCATCTGAAGGCTGGTCTGAAAAGCTGGTCCGCATTTCAGTGGCTCAGTGTCCCGAGTTCCCTCCCCACCCCCTGTTGCTGCTTCGGTGAGGACATGCGGGATGAGAGGCTGGTTGCCTGGCCGGCCGGAAGACCTGAACACCGCAGTCGGGCTATTCAGAAAGGATGCAATCAGAGGTCATAACTAAGCCGCATGAGCGTGTGGTTCTGGCGTCTACCCTTAAAAAAAAAATAGCTCTTGATAGATAGGAACAGTGAGCACTATTATGTGGTGGTTGTCAGCCTCTCCAGGCACTCCCACTGGCCCCGCAGAGCCGGTGACCCTGACCCAGCACCCACCGCCCCCTGCAGGGCATCGTCCCTGGCAGCCAGGCGTGGTGGGATCCAGCAACCACCAGGAAACCCAGGGGGAAGGGGAAGTTTCAGAACCAAAACCTCACGGGGAAGACCAGGGTCAGGGTCAGCCCCAGGGGGTCCTCAGCTCCCCACGGAGACAGCCTGGATGTGTGCTGCGGGCAGGCAAGGTAGAAGGCCTCTAAGTTCCGAAATGCCAGGGGAACATTTCAAACACCCCTACACCTTCTGCGTTTGTTGGGAGGGCCCTTCAGCAGGAAGCCAGCCGTCCCGGATCTTCCATGGGGCATCGTAGAACCTGCTGGCCGCCTCCGGCCCACGGGGGCTACGAGGGTCTCCTGCCTGACTTCTCAGGCTTGGCCGTCCCCACTTAGGGGCTGACTTTTCTCCTGGGCTACATAAAGCCCAGCTGCCTGGCCGGGGCTCCTCCGTAGCCCCCCGGGGCATCATAAGCCCACCTTCAGCTCACATTGCTAAAGAGCTACCCTTCTCCCTACCCCCGAGCTGATACACCAAGTCTGATCCCCAGGTTACGTGCTGCTAAGATGAAGTGTTCCCTAAGCTTCTTCCTTGGAGTTCTACAAAGTAGATTAGTTCAACATGCTTTGCAGAGGAGACTTGGTGAAGCCAGAGAAGCCTCAGCCAGCCTGAGCAGGTCAGAGCTGTGAGGGGGTATGGATGGGGGGAAGCTGGCGAAGCCCGGGCTGGCCCCCATTTTATCACGAAGGATGCCGACACAAGCTTCGTTTTAATCATGATAGCTGAGGGTGCGCTCCGGGCGGTGGGATGAACAATTAGCAACTTCACCGAAGTGGGATGCCTTGGGGATGCAGGCTGTGGGGGTGCCGGCCCTACCGAGAGCCACGGCTCCTCCTCTTCACAGAAACCCAGTCATGGACCTGACGCTCCCTCTCCCTGCCCCGCGCCCTCCCCAAGGCACCCACCTCGCTGACAGCTGGCTGTCAGGCAGGTGACCCTTGGCTGCACTCAGGGCTCTCCGAACAGGGTTGGGGGGACTCTCCTAGGTGGCCCACTGGGGAAAGGAGTCCGGGACCCAGCAGGTGGCTGGTACTCCGAGAAGAAAGGAAACAAACGAACATGTGAAAGGGGAAGGACAAAAACCCCCTCAAAGTCCCCTCCCCCCACCCTCCAGTGCAGAAAATATTAAATACGGCAACAAACAAGAAAACACGATTTCCTTTTTCCTGGGCTGGCTGGGTTTGCGATAAAGGTCGAGGCCACAGGCTCTGGTGTTCCCAGCGAAGCCTGTGCTAAGTGATGGTGGGTGGGGACAGCACGGGGGGGTGGGGGGGGGTGTTAACTGCTCCACCTAAGCCGCCCGGCAGCCCTCCGGACGGGTGCCCTGACTTGTCCTTCACCGGCTCGCAGGCGGCGGCAGTGGCTTCCTTGCAGTAACTCCACTCTCAACGGGAACTGGTATTTAGCGACCGAAGCAGGGGGGTGTGGTTCCTCCATCCATTGCTAGCCAAGCAGAAATCCCCACAGCACCCGCTGCTGAGCCAGGACGCTTGTCCTCTGCCTGCACGTGCCCGTGGATTAGAGACCCCCGCCCAGTGCACTGTGGGCCCTTCCATGTCCCAGACCCCCACCCCCACCCCCCAGAGCCTTGAGTCAGCTTATCGTTGTGCGATAACAGTCGCACGGTCAGTCCCATGTGCTCTACGTGGTATTTTTAAAACTCAGCAAAAAAGGCTTTAAGCACATGCTTCCAGGGCCTATTTACAGTTCACAGGTTGGTGAGTTCACGCGTTACAGTAGTAGCTCCGTCAAAAACAGGCTCAGCTAAACATTCAAGTAACAAAAGCGCTATAGGGTCGTGAGCCCCGGCGAGGTCAGGCCTGCCCACTGCCTGCAATGGGCAGTCCCACCGGGAGGCTGAGGGGGTGCCCAGGGCCGCCGAGTCCTGGCTCAGGACGGCCAGGACCCGGGAGGCCGTGCATGCGGTGACGGGGCCCGGCGAGGCCATGCCAGCAAGCGTCAGCCCTTCCTCTCAGCGGCCGTGGCCGAGGCTTCACCCCACCCCCGCCTCTCCACTGGCTGCACCCAGGCCTGGGGGCCTCCGCATCCCTGCTCAGCCGTGGACTTCCGGGCCGCTGGGGGTCAGCTTGGCCTTCCTCTCCACGCACGGTCCCTTGGCCGAGTACTGCACCAGCAGGAAGGGCTCCTTGGTCTCGCCATCCCCCACGATGCTCTCCTCGTCTTCCGACTGGCTGATGCGCTGCAGCCGCAAGTAGCACCAGCAGCCCAGGATCAGGGCCCCCAGGGCCGCGATGGCAATGAGGATGACAATGACCGTGACCACACCCGTGGTGGGGCTGTGGTCCATAATAGACATGGTCGGTGCCGGGGGAGACTCCTGCGGGAGGAAGCTCGTAGGGCGGTCGGCTCAGCGAGGCTGGAACTCAGGCTGGACACCAGAGCCCTGGAAGACAAAGCAAGGTGACTCCACTGGGACCCCGATGGCTCCCAGGCTCGGGGCGGGGGCTGGGGGCCCTCCTATGGGGCGGATCTTTAGTCAGGTCTCAGGCCTGCCATCCTGCCTCATCCAAGTGAAAAACTCGCCAGCTGGCGTTCTCTGTTTCTTTGCTCCTGACGTCACCTACCAGCGTCCTCCCCGCCGACCACAGCCCGCGCTCATCTCCCACCCTCCACACCGTCGGTGCTTCCGCTACCAGATGGGCATCCCCTCGCCCAGCCAAGGAGCTGGAGGTGCAAGGAAGGGGACCCCCGACCCACAACCCCACTGCCGTGGAAACGAGGGTCTGTTTCAGGTGAATGTTCTGGAAGCCCAGTACTACTAAGTGTTTCTGGAAGCCCAGAAACACTAGGTGTTCAGTAACCACTCAGGGATGGAGAAGAGCCAGTATTTCGTGATGGCCAGACGTGAGGGAACCGACAGCAGGGAAGTGACATCAGTCCCTCTCTCAAACAGGTGGCATGTGTGAGTCCCCCGAGTCTTCCGGAACACCGAGGACAGGGTGCAGCAGAGGGTAGCCTGTGCCCTGCAGGGAGCTGCAGCTGGCCCAGGAAGAGCCCTAAGCAGCCGGGTCCTGGACCGTGGAGGCACTCAGGCAGCCCTGGGGGGGGCAGGGAGGGACAGCCCGGACTCTGCCTGCTCCAAGCTCAGTGGCAGGTGCGGGACCCAGGCTGCAAGTGGGTCAGTACACCAGTGCCGGTCACTGCCAATGCGTGAGGGCCACGCCGGGGACCCAGCGGACCCGGTGCCAGGATGCTACAGCAGATGGGTGGGCGATAGCCAGGGAGGCGAGGTGGAAGCTGAGCTGGGAAGGGGGCTTGGCCCTTGGGGAGGAGCGTTCCTGGCGGGGGAATGGCGTCTTGGAAGGCTCGGAAGCAGGAGCGGACCCCCTGGCCAGGGCAGGAGCCGAGGGCGGCGGGACCACCACCTTCCGGCCGCTGCAGCCTCAGGCAAGCCCCTCCACCTCGCTGAGCCGCGGGTTCGCCCTCTGTTCAGGGGGCTAGTGCCTGGCACAGGTGGCCAGCAACGGGAAGCACAGCAGACAGGAAAACCCAGACTCTCCCGGGGTCAGTGATGGTGCCCGTGATGCTGTGAGAGGCTGAAGCCGGAGTGGCTGAAGCTAGCGGGCTCTCCTGGGTCCCCAGACCCTGCACTTTCTAATGTCCTCCTCACCGTAGGCGAAGCACATAACCGTGACTAGCACCCGACCGGTGTGAGGATGGGGCAAGCCCGCGCCACCTTCGGCACGAAGTACGGGCCGGCTGCTGGCTTCGTTTCTCTGGAAAGATGGACATCGACGCGAGGGGGCAGCACTGGAAGGGGAGGTTCTCCCTCCAGACAGGATGGAACCTGCTGTCCTTGAGCAATCACAGCCTTAATTAGAAATGGTTCTTACCCACGCCAGGGAGACTCCCCGCCCCCCCAAGGCCAGGCTTGCCTGAAGGTCAAAGGCAGCTAAGTCCACACCCCTGGAGTCTGTCCTGGGACCAGGCCCTCGGGGGACGGCCCTGCCACCGTGTCCACGTCTGCGGAGGCGTCCTGGGTGGGGGGGAGGGTGTCATCCCTGGAGCCTGCCCCCTTCTTCCCTCCTGCAGGGTCAGGCTGCTGCGGTCACTGTCAACAGGCTCCCTGGCCCACCTGTGCGGGTCCACTGTAGCCAATGCCCTGTTGCCCAGAGAAAAAGCCCGAAGTCCTTACGGTGACCTACAGGGACGACGGGACACATCCCCACCCGCTGCTTCTCCCCAGCCACAGAGACCCCGCCACCTCGGACCTCCAGGCCTTGAGCCAGGCAGGTCCTCTGCTCCCCTCACCCTTGTTCCACGGCTCTCAGCCGGGGCAACTATGCCTCCCAAGGGACATCTGGCAACGTCTGGAGACATTTTTGCTGTCACAACTGGCATGCTATGGCGTGGACAGAGGCCAAGGATGTGCTAAACATCCCACAGTGCCCCAATACCGGAGATCGGGCCCCCAACATCAGCAGCGTGGAGGGCGAGAAACCCTGATGTGAACTCCAGCTCAGGGAGCGCCGCCTTGCAGGCTCCGCAGGCCAGGCCGGGGGCGGGTGTGGGGGGGTCCAGGAGGGTCCCCCTGTCCAGCCACCGCACCTGCTCCTCCCTCGCTCCAGGGCGCTTGCTTAGGGGGGCAACCCTGGCTCCCACAGCACGAACACGTGGTCAGCGCCTGCCTCCCCCGCGGGCTGTGTGCTCTAGGAGGGGCCCGCTCACGTCTGTGCTGCCAAGGGCACCGCCTGTCCTGGCCTGTTCCCCGTCCCTGCCGGGGCTGCCGTCAAACGCCACAGCCGCTCTCAGCCAGTCCCCACAGGCCTCCAGACAGGACAAGCCCCCACCTCCCCCCTGGACAGCCTGCCAGCTGGATGGGGGGGACCCGTCCCAACCCCCACGCTCTCCTCCCGCTGGGGACAACCCCCACCTGTCTCGTCCCTCCCCCTGGACTCCCTGTGTCCGGTGCCCGACTGCTGGGGTGCCTGCCCTCCCACCCGGGCAGGAAGAAAACGGAAGAAAACGCGGTATCAGAAGGGGAAGTATGTGTGTGTTTGGGGAGTGGGGGTGGTTTGGGGGCAGGAAGTGGGAAATCAAAC
The DNA here is from genome assembly GCA_017311185.1 of Proteles cristata cristata. Lineage (NCBI taxonomy): Eukaryota > Metazoa > Chordata > Mammalia > Carnivora > Hyaenidae > Proteles > Proteles cristata. Next base: position 270,625 of record JAESUZ010004752.1, read on the forward strand.
AATGGCAGCAAGACCTTGGGCGGTGAGGGGGTGGGGACCCCAGGGGCCGAAACTGCTGGGAGCCTAGAAGGCACCTACAAGTCCAGGGGGAAGCCAAGCGGTCCCTGGACTGATGAGGAAACTGAGGCAGCGGCAGCCCCAGTTCAGAGGGACCTCTGGGGAGGAGTGGTGACCTCAAAACCCTGTCTGCTGCCCCTGCCCCAGGCCAGGAGGACTGGGCGGAACCAGGTATGGGGCTCTCACCCCTATGAGCACAGAGCCGGGTGACCAGGCCACGGGCATGCCTGCCCCGAGCTCCCTGGCACCCCCAAATGCATTTGTTTATTTCTTCACGGGCTCAGCAAGTTTATCCGGAGAACGGAGTTTTTAAGAAATCTCCTCGCGTCATCTGCTGCTCAGAACCGTCCCTGGCATCGGCAGAGAATCAAAAGCCCCTGCCCTTCCCCGCCTTCCCACCTCAAGGTCTCTGAACTCTCTGTTCCTTCTGCCTGGAATGTCCTTCCTGGATTGCCCCTTGCTATTGTGCGGGACTTTCTCTGCAGGCGCCTCTGGAAGACCCCTTCCCCCCTGGCTCCAGACGCCCCACCACCCCACACCTGCCATCGCCTTGCACAACTCGGTGTTATTCCTGAGGGCTCTCTGCTGCCTGAAGTTCTCTCGGGTCGGAGAACGTGCCGCCTTGGCAGCCTGAGTCTGTAAGCGGAGAGCACTGTCCATCTTGCCCACGGCTGGTCCCCGGCCCAATTATCGGCACGTGGCAGGTGCTCAGTACATGTCTGCTGAGCGTCCCAAGCCCGGGGACACAGTGATGAGTTAGAGGGGCACCTGCTCTCGTGGGGATCATGGTCAGCAGCCCCCAACCCCCAAAGCCAGCTCTCCAACCCAAAGCCACTACCGGGACCCTATACGTGGGTCCCCACACCTGTCCCCACAGACTCCAGGAAGCTGGCAGCCTGAGTGCAAGGGCAGGGGCGCTGTGTGCAGGTGGATCCCCAGCAGGCCGGAGCCCACGAAGGGGCAGCTGTCTCCACGTGCTGGGGGGCAGGGAGAGGAGAGGGCCGCTGGGAATCAGAGCCCGGAGGAAACTAGCTGGTTTCCCCGGAACTCCCCTTGGTCCGAGCTGGACCCCACCTCTCCTGGACTTCCGTCATGCCCTTCTGGGCCAAGGTAGCCTCTTCGATCAGCAAACGCCAGGCCCTGATCCAGGAAAGCCCATGGGGTGAGGGCGGGGGGGCATAGCTTGGGCTGTGTCGATGCCCGGGCCGGCGTGTGGGAGACCTGGACCCCCTAGAACAATTATCAAGGAGCTAGCATGCATTCCATACATTTAATCCCTTTAACAAGCCTGCTGCACGCCAGTCCCAATCCCCCTTTACAGATAAGGAAACTGAGGCACAGAATTGGAAAGGATCACCCAGGAGTGAAGAGCCAGAAAGTAGGATGTGACCCCAGAAGTGGAAGCCCAGGAGATCAAAGGAAGGGGTCTTGCAAACGCAGACGGGGTGGGGGAGCGGGAGGGGCGGGCAACAGAACCTACTCCCTTGTCCCCAACCTTAGCAGCGTGTCCTCGCCAGCTCCCTCCGTCAGGACAAAGGAAACCCGGGGCCATCTGGATCCCCTGAAGACACACGGGACCAAGCCTCCCACTGCAGACCCCCAGCCCTCCTTCGGCCCGGGTGGCCTGACTCTCGGATGTCAGCCGCAGCTCCGGCAAAAACAGGCTCTAAAGCCCTGCTCGCCAGTCTACTGAGGCCGCCCCCCCACCCGGGCTCCCCACTCCCTGCCCCCTCTGCCCAAGAGCAGGTTCAAAAGGACCGTCCCCACCTCGGCCACCAGCAAGCTGAGGGCAGGTGTCTTCCACTGTCCTGCTGTCCCTCAGAGGCCCACGGCTTAGGTCTTCCCCAGTGTGGCACTGCCTCTTCATGGGACCGCAAAACGTGGCCTTAACTCCGGTCCACGGGTGGCCTTACACTCAGGCCCGGGGGGGCCACAGCTAGCAGCAGAGGGGATCCCCCCCCGCTGCCTTCCCCCTCTGCCCTGAGCTGTGAGCTGCTCTGACCTCGTGCTTCTGATGGCCTCAGGCTCTCAGCGTGCAAAATGGACACGAGGCCCTGACCTCAGCAGCCAGGCTGTGGGGGGCGCGCCGTGGCAAGAACTGGGAACGCGGAAGGGCCCTGGGGCCACCGGGGTTGCATGTCACCAGGCACGACGCCTTCCTGGTGCCACGGCGAGGACGGTGAGCCCAAGGACCTGCCTCCCAGGAGGGCACGGGGCCTGGTCCGGGCCTACAACCACAAATAGCCTCTTCCCCAAGTGTTTTTTTAAATATTTTTAATTTTGATTTTTTAAAATTTATTTCTGAGAGAGAGACAGCGTGAGCAGGGGAGGGGCAGAGAGAGAGGGAGACACAGAAGCAGGCTCCAAGCTCCGTGCTGTCAGCACAGAGCCCGACGCGGGGCTCAAACCCACTATCCGTGAGATCACGACCTGAGCCGAAGTCGGACGCTTAACCGACTGAGCCACCCAGGCGCCCCTAGCCTCTTCCTCAAGGACACTTGCCGCCTTCTCGCTTAGCTGGGCGTATCACAAGTGTCACCGCGCCCAGCAGGACACCAGCTCACCACCCCAACCCTGCAGCCTCCCCCTCTGGGACTACCGTGCTTACGTGGGGTCACCCCCTCCCCGCTCCCAGGGGCTCACAGCACTGCCCCAGGGGGGGTTCACTCATGACCCGCGGCAACAAAGCCGTCTATGTGCCAGGTAGGCCAACAAACCAGACTCGGCCCCTTCGGGGGACCCCAGTTCACAAACCAAAAACGTTTCCTGCCTGGTTATTTCTGATCAGGAACGCAGGACGGTAGGAAGGACAGGGCACTGCGGGGCACCATCAGGACGCGGGTGGAACATCAACTCCGAGCCAGGCCCAAGAGGACACCTGGACCCAAGGATGCATCCCAAGGGACCCCTGTACTCCAAAACCCAGGACCGAGAGCAGCAGCGATGCCGACGGGAACCTAACCATCCCGGGGCCCAGCCATGCAGCCAGCGTCACCTGAGCCTCTGTCACCCACCCATCCTCCCGAAGAGGAAGCTCGCACCAGAACCCCCTAGGCTCCCCGCGGGCAGAAGAGGAAGCTGGTACAGACTGAGCAGAGGGACTGCCCCAAGGTCAGTCCTGGTGGCGTATGGCCCAGGTCCGAGGCTCCTGCTCCCACCCTGTGAATCAGCCACTGGTCATTCTCCCAGCGTCAGCCACTCGGCAAAACAACTCTGGTATTAACAGCAGGCGCTGAATAAAAGTCAGCGACGATTACTTTTTGCTAGACCCCCGAGAAGCTGAACACTTCACGCAGATCCTCTCTCCTTTCGGCCTCAGAACAACTCTGGTGTTATCACTACGCCCACTTGGCAGATAATCTGTGGCGCAGAGAAGTACAGTCAATTGCCCAAGGTCACACAGCTCAAAAGTAGCTGCCCAGGGATTCAAACCTAGGCAGCCTGCATCTGGAATCCCAGGTTTCAACCCTAACAGGAAAATATTATTCCTGACCCCCCGCCCCCCCAGCAACTCCCCACTCCCCTGCCGCTGGCCCAGGTGAACCCTTCTCCCACTGGGGCAGGCTGAGTGGCGAGAGCTCGATGCTGGGGACACAGGGATGACAGGCACCCGGCAGCTACCGCGTGCCTAGAGCGGGCGACGTGCAGGCGCGGTGCCAGGCGAGCTCCATGCAGCCTGTCATTTAACCCTGCCAGGCGACGCGGTCTTCCCCTCTCCGCCAAGGAGCTGGGCGAGGCTAGAGGGACGAAGGGGCTCAGCCCACTGGGCGACAGCTGGAGGGGGAGCGATAGCTCGAGAAGCAACTCCAGTCGGCCCGCCTGAGGCGGGGCGGGGGGGGGGAAGGGGGGCACCACGATACTCAGTCATGCCCACGCCGCGCAGTCACTGCCGACGGAACCCGACATCAAACGCTAGCAACCGTCCTCAGTTTCCCCACCTGCGAAATGGGCGCCAGACGTCGCCAGGAGCGGCACTCCGCCTCTTAACCCCCCCGGAGTCCTCCGGACCACCCTGGGGGATGCCAAGACGCCCTCCTCCTCCGTTAATTTTAAATATCCCGAGGCGTCCCGAGGAATCCAGAGGCCAGCCTGGGGCGCGGAACTGCGGGCCACGGTGGCGGGCATGCAATGGGGGTGGGGGAAACACCGGCTCCCGGCAAAGCGGCCGCCGCCCCCAGCCGCCTCCTTTGTCCGGATCTCGCCGCAGCGTAGCGGACAAAGAACCCCCGCCCGCGGGCGCGGGCCCCGGGAACAGACCCTCCCCCCGAAGCCGCGCCCCCGCCCGAGCAGCCCCTCCCCCGCCGCGGAGACCCCCCCCCACAACCCCCACCCCGGCCTGCGGCCGAGCAGCCCCGCGCGAGCCCCCGCCCATCGGGGGCCACCTTCCCCTCCCGCAAGCCTCGCCCCCGGGCCCGAACGCCCCGGCCGCCCGGCTCCACTCACCATGGCGCCGCCCGCAGCCCGGCCCGATCGCCCCGGCAGCAGCCCCGCGGGCCCGGCTCCGCCCGCCAGCCAGCCCGGTCCGGCCGCCGCGCACCGTCGGGACGCAGGAGCCCCGCTCTGCGGCGGGCGGGGCATCTCCGGCTCCGCCCCGGCAGGAGGCGTGGCCCGCTTGGAGCCGCCAATGGAAGCCGGCGCTGGGACGGCGGGGCGGGGCGGAGCGGGACGGGGTCACGTGCGCGCGGGGCCCGGGCGGCCCCGGCGGGGCGGGGGCCGCGCGCAGCTGGCGGTCCTGGGGGCTGGAGGCTGGGGGCTGGGGGAGGGCGCGGGGGCGGCGGGCGGGGGCCAGGGGGCGGGCTCCGCGTCGGCGCGCGCGGGTTGGGCGCCTGGGGTTGTGCGCGACGCCTGCGGCCGCTCTCCCTCCGGCGCCGCGAGGCTGCCCCTGTTCCCGCCCACTCACGGAGAGGGAAACTGAGGCGCGCCGCAGGTAAGAGTGTAGCCTGGGCCGGGGCAGGAGACAGGTGGGACCTTGGAACTGAACCTCCTAGTTTGGGAAAGGAGCAGGTCATTCACTCGTTCGTCCATCACTCATTCGTTCAGCGTTCATGCACGCGTTCGCCCCACGCTACGGAGCCCCCACCGGGTGCCGGGCTCGCCGGTGGCCGCGCGAACAGACACGAACGAGACAAACGACGGCCCTGCCCGCACGGAGCTCTTGTTCAGCTGCCGGCTGAGGCTGCGGGGAATTTGCAACCCCTGGGCCGCTTGCCGGCAAGGAATGTAACGTACTACGCCTGTGGTTAGCCCCCGCCACGTGCCGCGCCCTGTGCTAAGCGGTCAACACACTTTTTCGACCCGAACTGGGAAGGAAGATCAAACCCATTTTACAGATGAGGAGCCCGAGGCCCCAAAGTGCTGAAGTACTCTCAGCCCCCTGGTGACAGAGGCGAGATTGGAGGCCAGGCCTTGTCTGCCTATAAACAGCAAGGTGCCAGTTAGTAATCTCCATTTGCTCCCCACCCCCCCCAAAAGGCAGCCCAGCGAGATGACACTCCCTTTGTGGCCATCTGGGGCCTCCAGGAGGGTGAGAGTGGGTCCTCCACGGCCTTTGGGTCCCCACCCTCCAGGGCTCCCACGGCTTGGAAGGCCGCAAGGGGGACAGGTGGAGCCCCTCATCCTGGGAGCTGGGAGGTTTGTCCGCTGTAACCGTCTTCTCCCTGGACGGCAGAGCCCCTGGGAGAAGGTGGGAGGACCCAGCTCACAAGGCCTGGTGGCCAGGCCCTCCCTACGCCCCCCACCCCAGCATGGCTGGTCTCTTTCCGCATCCGCGTGCACCCAGCTGCCCGCCCCTTCCCCCCCCCCGCCCCCGCCTTTGCCCGTGCCCTGGCATTCTTGTCCTTCACCTTCAGATCTCCACCGAGAGCAGTCCCCTTCATTACTCTCCTCCCCACGCATTGTAAAATGGTACTTTTTTTTTTTTAAATGGTACATTTTTGAGGGCATGTGATTAACTTGTGGTCTGTCTCTCCCCCGCCCAGGGCTGGGTCTGTCCCGTTCGCTGCGGATTCCGCCGAGTCGCACCTAGCGCACGGTAGGTGCGGAACATGGGACTGATGAGTGTGAATGAATGAATGATCACACTGCAGAACTCCAGGCCTGACCCCAGGACACGCTAGCCAAGGGGGTCAGGTCCACATAGTGAACTGGGTGGGGGTGGGGAGGGGGCGTTAAGCAGGAATAGGGGCCAGAGAGGCAAAGGGAAGCCCAGCTACCCTTGAGGCCAGCTCGAGCAGCTCCGAGCATCAGCTCCTGGGCCCTGCTCAGGGGAGCCACACCTGGGAGCCCAGAGCAGGAGGAAACAGGTTCTTCCCCAGGAGCCGGTTCTAGAGGGTCTGTACCGTCCCAGCCTTAAGTTGGCAGAGGCCTCATTAGTGGTGAGGACTTGGGAGGCCTGGGCTCGCAGGTGACTGGAGACGCAGGGACACTTTGGGGGGAAGGATTCTGGGGAAAACGCCACATGACTTAAAAGTTGAGAGACCGCTGGTTCAAATCCAGCCTTTCCTGCTGGGTAGCTTTGGAAGAGCAGCCTACCCTCTCTGTCCTTGATGTGAAAATGGGGGCTCACAAGGTGATGGTGAGCCCATCAAGTGCTTGGTGCAGAGGAAGCAGTCTTACCCGTTCACTCTTAACATCAGTGTTTTTTAATCTTTATTTTTGAGAAAGGGAGAGTGTGTGCGAGGGGGGAGGGGGCAGAGAGAGCAGGGGACAGAGGATCTGAAGCAGGCTCTGTGCTGAGAGCAGAGAGCCTGATGTGAGGCTTAAATCCACAAACTGCGAGATCATGACCCAAGCTGAAGTCAGACGCTTAACTGACTGAGCCACCCGGGGGCCCCATGGGTGTTCCCAGTCTTAACATTAGGAACAGGGTCAGACAGGTGTGGGGTGAACTTGGCCTTCCCCGTGTGGAATTTGGGCAAGTCACTGCACCTCCCTGAGCCTCAGGCTCCTCTTCATCGCAGGGCGACCCCTGAAACCCACCCATGGGGTGCTCAGAGGGGCTGGTAGGGGGCGGCCTGGGGCCAGGCTTCCCTTTGCCCAGCGTGAGTTGTTTCACTAATAACACCACCAGTAACAGTAGCAGCAAACGGCAAGGACCGCGTATGCATAAGCACATTTTAACCCCATTCTACAGATGGGGAAACTGAGGCACAGAAATCACCTGGAGGTTGTATTAAAATACATATTTTGACTCAGTAGGTCTGGGCGTACGGTTCTGCTTTTCTCACAAGCTCCCAGGGGTACTGATGGTTTGTGAACTGCTTGGAGGGACGAGGGGATGAAGCACTTGACCCGAAGTCACACGAGTGGGGCCCCCGAGCCTGGTTTGGTTCTCACATGGTAGGCCGCAGAGCGCCCTTAACCTTGGCTGTAACTGCCTGCCTGGCCCCAGCCTTCTCCCCTACAGAAAAGAAGCAGGAAGCATAGGTCCGCTCCCCAAGGCCATTTCCTCTGTCAGGGCCCCTGCCACCTCCCTCCGAGGTGACATCTGGCTCTTAGAACCTCCCAGCCCCCAGCACCTCCCCAGGGTCCTCTCTGTTGATGGCGTGGAGCCTCGCAGATGCTCATTAGTCGGGAAGATGATTTAGGGCAAGGGATGAGTTCACCCTGGCTCCCTGTGGCTTGCCAGGACCCAGCTGGGCCTGCCCTGTGCCAGCCTGGCCCTGTGCCTGCTTCCCTGGGGGGCCGGAGGAGGGGCTGACACCGGGGAGGGGCTTGCTGGGGTGCAGAGAGCTTGCAGCCAGCTTCCCGAGCCTCCAGCCGGGCCTCCCTGCTTAGCCACAGCCATCAGGCCGGGCAGCCGTCTGCTCCTGAAGCCTCCCCCCAGAAGGTTCCAGGCCTAAATGCAGCTGGAAACTGCTTGGCCTCAGGGAGGCTTCCCAAGGAGTGAGTCCTGCAGGGTGGGGTTAGGCAGGGCACACAGGAGGCATTGCCCAGCTCTGAATCACACAGCAGTTCTCTGGGTCAAGGGAAAGAAGCATCACCTACTGTTGGGCAACTAGCACATCCCTTGGAGGCCAGCTCCGCCCCTTATATCCAGGAGACAGCAGACCCTGCGCTCAGAATCTTGCTCCATCTCACCCTTGACCTAGAACTTAGTAGCGTGTTGTTCTCTGCCTCTTTAGGTTTGCAGTTCCCTTCTATTTGTGGCATAGGTATTTGCTTTTCCATTGATGGCACTGACATACCCATTGCTTTTCACGTCACTCTCTTTAGTGGGGTTGGGGGGGTGAGTCACCTTAAAGCAGAATGTGATGGAAGTAAGTGTACGGGAACGGGGAGGCAGTGGGGACGGTGGCAGATGGTTGGATGAGATGGGTCACCTGTCAGCTGAACACTCACAGCTCAGGCACCCACAGTCCTCTGAGTGCAGGGCCCTGCGTAGCCCCGGACTGGAGCCAGGGTCACCCCCTGGGGTCCTGTGTGCCCCAGAACACTCTGTCTGGGTGCTCAGGGTTTGCATAAGACCCGGGTCAACTCTGGTCTTCGTTCCTGGGGTCTGTGGTGTCGATGTGATGAGGAGACTGAAGGAGGAGGGACCACACGTCTCACCTGAGATGCTCTCCACCCTGGGCTGCCCTGCTCTCCATCGAGGGACTCACACACACGTACCCACTGGCGCCCGTTAATCACCCATTCACTAACTCATTCACCCGCCCGGTCTTTACCGGGCACCTGCTGTGTGCCAAGCCCTGAAATAGCCGTGAGGCAGCCAGCCAGAACTCAGGTTAGGAGCTTCAGGTCCACAGAATGATGGGCCCATCGTAATGCAGATCATGGTGTATTCTCTCTGGTCCTTGCGTGACCGGCTTTTATTTATTTATTTTTTAATATTTTTGAGCATTTATTTACTTTTGAGAGAGGGAAAGAGAGTGCATGAGCAGGGAGGGGCAGGGAGAGAGGGAGACACAGAATCTGAGGCAGGCTCCAGGCTCCCAGCTGTCAGCACAGCGCCCCGTGTGGTCTGAACCCACAAACCACGAGATCACGACCTGAGCCGAAGTCGGATGCTTAATTGACTGAGCTACCCCAGGCGCCCCTAAAAATTTTCATAATTATTTTAATCATATACCCCCCACCCAGGAGCCCATCCATCAAAAGCTAGGACCCTAACGTGGCCAACATCTAATCCTGAGGCGCCCCCCACCCCCACCTTGAATCCTGTCTGCATTGCTGCCTGCATTCCTTTTGTACAGTTTTATCATACCTACATCCTAAAAAGTCGACAGGCACACGTTGGAGATATTGTCGGTTTTCTTCCAGACCAACATAGTAAAGCAAATACCGCAATAAAGCAAGTCAGATGAATTTTTTGGTTTCCCAGTGCATTTAACAGTCAGGTCTACACTGTACTGTAGCCCATTAAATGTGCGATATTATGTCCAAAAACCAATGCACATGCCTTAATTTAAAACATACTGTATTGTTAGAAAACACTAGCTATCTTCTAAGCTTTCAGTGACTCATAACCTTTTTGCTGGCGAGGGGTCTTGCCTCAACATTGATGGCTGATGGCTGCTGAAGGTGGGGGTGGTTCTGGTCATTTCTTAAGACAACAATGAAGTTTGTCGCATCAATGGATTGTTCCTTTCAAGGACAATTTCTCTGTAGCACATGGTGCTCCTTGCTAGCATGTCCCCCACAGTAGAACTCCTTTCCAAACTGGAGTCCATCCTCCAAACCCTGCCACCGCTTTATGCACTAGGTGTATGGAATATTCTTGCTCCTTCATTATCATGTCAACCCTCTGCATGGCATCATTACCAGGAGTAGATCCGTCTCAGCAAGCTACTTTGCTCGTCCATAGGAAGGAACTCCTCATCCGTTAAAGTTTTATCATGAGATGGCAGCCATTCAAATATAATAATAATGAAAAAGTTTGAAACATTGCCAGCATGAGCAGAATGTGACATGGAGACACAGGATGAGCAAGTGCTGTTGGAAAAAAGGCACCATAGACTTGCTCGACACGGGATTGCCACAAACTTCCGGTGTGTCCACAATATACAGTGAAGCCAAGTGTGATAAAACAAGCTGCTCAGGCACCCCTTAAATGTTTATTTATTTGAGAGAGAAAGAGAGGGCTGGTGGGGGAGGGCCTGAAGCGGGCTCCGCGCTGACAGCACAGAGCCTGACGTGGGCTGGAACCTGGGATCCGTGAGATCATGACCTGAACTGAAGTCGGACACTTAACTAACTGAGCCACCCAGGTACCCCTAAAGTGGTTGTACTCACATTCCCTCCATCAACATGTATCTTCCATGTTCTCTCTGCACTTGGTGTTATTTTATTTGAAAATGTTTGCCGATTGAGTATAAACCTATTTCTGGTTGAGGTCTCAATCTGTGCTTCCTCGATCTGTAACGATGCTGACCATCCTTCTCAACCTGAAGGACTAAAATACCTTCACATATACTTTCTGCTAAGGTTCCGAAGTTTTCTTTTAGACATTCGAGCTCATAATCTATCATCTTTCCCAACAGTGAGTTCTAAAGGAGACTCACCTGTAATTTCTATGAAAGATTTTTAGGTGGTTTCTGTTTATTGTGGCATTTAAGTCTTTAATCTAGAGTTGAGCTTTGTCTGTATGGTGTGAGGTAGGGATTGGTCGAATCTGAGGGGCTTTTGTAGGTAGCAGGTGTATTTGGGGAACAGCGGGACCCGACATTCGACTGCACCCCCTAAGTGTGCTAGAAAGTGCTCGGTAAATTTTCTCAGATTCTCCTTTTTCCAAATTCTGCTTCTCCTCTGACCTGTCACCTGTGAGATCTTATGCTTCCTGTCTGTGAGCCTCAGTTCCCTCATCTGTGCTACAGTGAATACTTCCCTTGGTTGGTGTGGAGATGACATGAGTTAAAAGTACACAGAATGCTCCCCACATTGCCTGGTACACAGCATGAGAACATAGACTAGCATTTACTGAGCACTTACTGTGAGTCAGTTGAGTTGTGAGCACCTGTATGTGCCATTAACTCACTGAGCCCTTGGCAACGCCATGAAATAGATGCGTTTTTTCCCCCACCCTTTACAGATGAGGAAACTGAGTCTCAGCAGGGGTGAGTGAATCCCATGAGGGCACACAGCTAGCCTGCAGCAGAGGACTTGAACCCTGGCAGTCTGGCCTCAGAACCCTCATCCGTCACCACCACCCATCACAGCCACTTCCTATCCCTTCCTCCCCTGGGTCTGGGGAGCAGAATAGCTGTCTCTTCTTCTAGGAGGAAGTGTCTGAAGGTTGAGATGGAGGAGTGGTAGCCAGTGAGGTTGACCCCCCAATTCTCCTGGGCCCCCTGAGGAGCTTTGACTCTGAAGCTCATGAGAGGCGGCTGGGGAAGTCCATCCGTCCTCTCCCTCCCCAGGCCATGGATGAGATGCATCACGGGGCCCTAATGTTCCGCAGTGTCATCCATTATTCACAGCCGCCACCCTGGGCCTCGGGTGGCTTTGGAGTCAGGCAGGAATTACTCCCAAGGCTCGGCTCTCAGAGGCTTTTATCCACAGCTGAGCCTGAGCACACAGCCCCCTTGCGTACTTCTGAGGGCTGGGGGGCTTCTCGCTGAGAGAAGATGGAGACCCAGCACGTGCTGTAGGCCTGTGGCCCGCCAGTAGACAAAGGGCTTGGAGCTGCGTTTGAGCCCAGCTTTGTCGCTTCCCAGTTATTGATCACCGGAGGTGCTGCTATTACATTTGCTCCTTCGGGGCTGGGGGACCAGCCCCGCTAAGGGTATAACGATGGAGGGACGCCTCAGGAAGTCGCACCCACCTGCAGGGCACAGACCCCTGGTGTGCTTATAACTGACCAACACGTCCCCCCATAGCAGCTGGTTCAAGGTGATGATTCATGAAACGGCTGTTCGTTGAGCACTTACTATGTGCCCCGCAAGCTTCTGTCATGACCACCAGTCGTGTTCCTGCCTCCATGGCACTTACAGTCCCAGGCCCCAGGAAACATGGGGCCCTGCTAGGGGGAGACCCCCCGGGGTCAGTCTGCAGGCACAGGCCGGGGGCAGAGGGCTCCCAGGTCTGCCCATGAGTGGGGTGGGGGCTCAGGAACACCCATCCCTGAAACTACAAAGCTCAAGCCCCCCACACCTGCCTGTTGGAACGCTCTGTCTAAGAGGCCGGGGAAAGAATGGATCCCCTTGAACCACTCAGACTCGACAGTGTCTTAGGAGTTTGTCGCTGCATAACAGACTCCCCAACCCCTAACAGATAATGTTCCCCTATAGGTCCCATGGGTCACGGATTCCGGAGAGGCTCAGACTCAGAGTCTCTCATGAGGTTACAGACAAGATGGTGGCCAGAGCTGGAGTCACATGAAGGCTTGACCGGCCAGAGGACCCGCTTCCACGTGGCTCACTCACGTGGCTGTAGGCAGGAGGCCTCCGTTCTTCACGGCGAGGGCCTCTCCCCAGGGCTCCCTGAGTGCCCTTGCCACATGGCGGCTGGCCCCCCAGCCTGCGTGATTCCACATAGCAAGAGGAATGCTCGTCACTGAAGGCACTCTCCATCACTGCCACTGTTCTGTTCACGAGAGGCGGTCACTAAGTCCAGCTCGTGCTCAAGGAGCAGCTCCAGTTTTTGAGGGGAGGGGCATCAGGAATTTATGGAGAGGTTTGAAAGTCCCCATACTAGGTGACCTTGGGCAAGTCCCTCCTGTGCGAGCCTCCTCCTTCTCCTCTGTGAGATGAGGGTGATGAGTCATAGCACCTGCCTTGCAATTGCCATGGAGACAATGAGACAGGAAGATACAAGTGCAGAGATACTTGTCACGTGAGCGACACCCCGCAACAAACCCCGGTCGTCGATATCACCGTGGGTGTTCGAAGGGATTTATCCAGGGTCAGTCCCTGTTCTCTTCGCCCAGTGGGGCTCAACCCTGGCTGCACAGGAGGGTCACCCGCAGAGCTTTAAAAATAGAAACCCATCCCTGAAACCCCCTCCCCGTTTTCTGATTCAGTAGGTCTTGAATGGGGCCTCTAAGTCCCTGTGCCAAGTAGTTCTCATTTGCCACCAGGGCTGATCTCAGTGGCCTCACCTGGGAATTCTTAAGTGACCCACCAACAGATAAAATGTAAGGAAATTAAAAATGAAGGAAGGGAGGGCCCTGTCATTCAGTACTTCTCAAATGTGGTCCTCAGCATCACCTGGGAACCTGTTAGAAATGCACATGCTTGGGGTGCCTGCGTGATTCAGTTGGTGAAGCGCCTGACTTTTGATTTTAGCTCAGGTTGTGAGCTCATGGTTCATGTGTGCTGACAGCACAGAGCCTGCTTGAGATTCTCTCTCTCTCTCTCTCTCTCTCTCACACCAAAAAAAAAAAAAAAGAAAGAAAGAAATGCACATTCTTGGGCCCCACCCAAGCCTACTGACTCAGGAGCCTCAAGGGTGGAAGCCATCAAGCTGTTTCAGCAGCTTCTCCAGGTGAGTCTGGTGCTCACACACCTGAGACCCATGGCTCACTGGTGGGCTCTCTCTCTCTCTCTCTCTCACCCCCTCCCTCCCTCCCTGTCTCTCCCCTTTGCTCCCTTTGATGAAACAAGTTGCCATGTTGGAGAAGACCACCCGGCAAGGAACTGACTGTTGCCAACATCTACTCAGACACAGATCCCTCCCCAGCCAAGCCTGCGAATGAGACCACAGCCCAGGCCAACAGCCTGTGAGAGACCCTGAGCTGGAGGGAGCCACGCCCACATTCCTGCCCCACAGCAATGGTGAGATAATATTTGCCGTTTCAACCTGCTAAGTTACGTGGTCATTTGTCGTACAGTGGATAGGTAACTAATAGGGTGGATGTTGGCAGAATGGAAGGAAGTGCTGGAGTAATCTAGAATCGGTGTTAGAGGAGATTTGAGAAAAGTTCAGCGTGTACACCTTTTTGGATCCTGATTTGAACGCACTGATTGGAACAACATATTTTGGTTCTTTTCATTGATAATTGGGGAAGTGTGGATACTGTAAGGATCCTGGAGGATAGTGGGGTATTTTTGTTCACTTTTAGTTGGTATAATAATACCATGATGGCATTGTGGTTCTATTTTGAAAAAGAGGCTATATCTCTTAGGGAAATATACTGAACTATTGACAGTTGCGGGAATATGCCATTGGAGATAAGCTTTAAAATAATTAGGCAGAGGGGCGCCTGGGTGGCTCAGTGGGTTAAGCGCTCAACTCTTGGTTTCAGCGCAGGTCATGGTCTTATGGGTCGTGGGTTCAAGCCCCATACTGGGCTCTGAGCTGATAGTGTGGAGCCTGCTTGGGATTCTCTCTCTGTCTCTCTGTCTCTCTCTCTGTGCCCCTGACCTGCTCTCACTCTCTCAAAATAAATAAATAAACTTAAAATAACTAAATAGCTGGTGGAGGGATGCCTGGTTGGCTCAGTCGGAAGAGCGTACAATGCCAGATCCTGGGGTTCTGAGTTTGAGCCCCACCTGGGGTGTAGAGATTACTTAAATAAATAAAAAACTTAAAAAACAAATACTCAGGTGGAGAGGGAGTAGATGTCAAACAAAAGAATTGGCCATGAGTTGATGGTTGTTGAGGGTTCGGAGGCCCCCTTTACTATTCTGTGCCTTTGTCAATGTTTGCAATTTTCCATAAGAGGGTTTTTTTTTTTAATGGTGTGAGCCTAATGTGCCCATTTTACAGATGGATGGAGCAAACCCCAGCAGCAGGCAGGAGGACTGGAGGGAGTTTGGGGTGGAGGTGGTACTTAGGTCGTTGACACTGAGGGCTCTACCCGGGCCCCACCTGTGTTTTGTTCATCCTGGGAAAGGGGTTTGTGTGTGGATTCAGGGTCTGCTTCCCTGCCTGAGCCTCTGTGTGCAGAGGGATTTCCCCTGCTCTCTGAATCAGAACTTTCCGGCAATCCATCAGAGAGCACCTGCTGGCAGACTCTGATGTCTATACCCATGAGAGGCATCTTTTAAGTGTATGAGTGTTAATGTCACTTAGGTTGTAATATATCAAGTTATCACAAGGGGTATATTTCATTACATTTTAATTTAGATCTTTTTTTAAATTTTTTAACCAGATACTTGCTTGTGTTAAAACCAAAGGAACAAGCCAGGCTCCCTCCCTTCTGTCCCTCAGTCCTTTCCCAAACACAACTATCTCATTCATTCATCCACCAGATGTTGAGCACCTACTATGTGCCAGACACCACACTAGACCGTGATGTCCAATAGGGCTATGATACGAGCCTCAAATGAGAGCCGCGCATGCAATTTTAACTTTTCAAGGAGCCGCATTAGAGGGGAAAAAAAGCAGAAAGAAACCGGTGAAATTTGTTTTTATAATGTTTTCTTTAGGCTAATATCTCCAAACCCAGGGTGTAGAACCAATATAAGATTAACGAGATAGCGTCCTTTGTTTTTCCATACTGTGCTCGGTGCTGGGGCCGTAACAAAATCCCAGGGGCGGGGCGGCTTCCACAACTGAAATGTATTTGCCCACCGCTCTGGAGACAGGAAGTCCAAGACCTAAGTGCCAGAAGAACTGGCTTCTCCTGAGGCCTCTCTCCTTGGCTTGTAGATGGTCTCCTTGTGGCTGAGTCCTCTCTGTGTGTGAGTCCCGTTTTCTAATCTCCTCTTATAAGGATGCCACTCACATCATGTTAGGGCCCCTCCTGACTGCCTCATTTTACCTTAAACACCTCTTTAAAGGCCCTTTCTCCAATATAATCACATTCAGGAGCACCTGGGTGGCTCAGTCAGCTAAGCGTCTGACTTCGGCTGAGGTCACAGTCTCCCCGTTTGTGAGTTCGATCCCCTGCGTCGGCCTCTGTGCTGACAGCTCAGAGCCTGGAGCCTGCTTCTGATTCTGTGTCTCCCTCTCTCTCTGCCCTTCCCCTGCTCACTCTCTGCTTCTCTCTCTCTCTCTCTCTCTCTCTCTCTCTCAGAAATAAACATTAAAATAATTCAAACAGTCACATTCTGAGGAACTGAGCGTTAGGGCTTCAGCCCATGAGTTTTGGAGGGAGACACAACTGAGTCATAACACATAGTAAGGCTTCAAAGCCCAGTGTGTATTTGAGACGCCACATCTCCATCCCGACCTGCCCTATTGCACGTGCTCAGTCATCACATGTGCCTGCTGGTGACCCCCTGGGACAGCGCCGTTCTGGCTTGGGGGTCACAGCAGTGAAAACAGCAGACAAACTCCCCTGCCTTCATGGGGCTTCCATTCTATTGGAAGAGACAGACCACAGATAAAAAGGGAAAATGTATAGTATGCCATGTGTGCTCTGGGGAGACGGACAGGAGAGAGGACAGTGTGAGGGGTGGGGGTCCAGGGCTGCATTAATATGTCCCCTGCGCCTCCTTCCAGAGATAGCCTGTGTGAACACAGGAGCCGGATGGATGGGTGGATGGACAGATTAGATATGTCCCCATTTTTTTGGTATATATTTTTAAAGTTTGTTTATTTATTGTGAGAGAGACTGAGAGAGAGCACAAGTGGGGGAGGGGCAGCTAAAGAGAGAGAGACTCCCAAGCAGACTCTACGCTGTCAGCACAGAGCCCTACACGGGGCTCGAACTCATAAACCGTGAGATCATGACCTTAGCCAAAACCGAGAGTCAGATCCTTGATTGACTGAGCCACCCAGGCTCCCCTGGTCTTTGGTTGTTTTTTTTTTCTGGTTTTTTTTTTTTTTTTTTGAGACATACTCAATATATTAATTTCAGGCATTTACCATAATAATTTGATATTTGCATATATTGCAAAAATATCGCCACAGGAAGGGTCCTCGACATCGGTCACAGAGTTACAGCTTTGCTTTTCCTGTGATGAGGACGTTTAAGACCTACTCTCTTAGCAGCTTTCAAGTATATGATGCAGTAGCATTAACTGGGTCGCCATGTTGTATACGCACATCCCCAGGACTTACCTTATACCTGGGAATTGGAACCTGTTGACCACCCTCACCCCTTTCCACCTCCGGCCCCACCCCTTCCCCTAGGCTTCTGAGCGCCACCAGTCTATTCTGTTTCCATGATTCGGCTTTTTTAGATTCTATATGTAAATGAGATCGTACAAAATGTAGCTTTTTGCTGACTGACCTCACTTAGCATGAAGCCCTCAAAGTTCCATCCACATTGTGGAAAACGGCAGCAGCTCCTTCTTCTTCTTCTTCTTCTTCTTCTTTTTTTTTTTTTGTGGCCAAATCAGATGCCACTGTACACGCATACACCACATTTTATTTATCCATTCATCCATCAGTGCACGCATAGGTCGTTTCCAGTCTCGGCTGTGGGAAATAATGCTGCAGTAATTCCCTCCTTTTGAGACAGTGATTTCATTTCCTTTGGATCTCTATATAGAAGTGGAATTACTGGATCATATGGTAGTCCTGTTGTTATTGATATTTTTGGTTAACCTCCGTACTGTTGTCCAGCAGCGGCGGCACCAATTTACATTCCCACCAGCAGTGTGCACGGCTTCCCTTTTCTCCACATCTTTGCCAACACCGGTTTCCTGGTTTTTTTGGTTTTGTTTTACTTTGGACTTTTTAGAGAGCCCATGTCCAGGTGTGAGGTGACACCTTATCTTGGTTTTGACCTGCATTTCCCTGGTGGTTTGTGACACTGAGCACCCTCTCGCGCACCTTGTACACATACTTGGCAAGTACTTTCACGTGCTTGGCCATCTGTACGTCTCCTTTGAAGAAAATGTCTATTCAGATCCTCTGCCCACTTGTAAATGAGATTTTTGTGTTATGCTATTGAGTTGCATGAATGAGCTATCCCCATTTTTAAAAGTACAGATGGTAATCTTTCATACATGCTGTTCTTTGCTCTTCTTACTTGAAAAATCATCTCAAAGCTCACTTCCCATCATCACACATGGATATGTCTTATTCTCTTTGATTGCTTGACTTTATTTATTTATTTTTTAAATGTTTTATTTATTTCTGAGAGAGAGAGAGAGAGAGAGACAGCGTGAGCAGGGGAGAGTCAGAGAGAGAGGGAGACACAGAATCTGAAACAGGCTCCAGGCTCTGAGCTGGTTGTCAGCACAGAGCCTGACATGGGGCTCGAACCCACAAACCATGAGATCATGACCTGAGCCGAAGTCAGACACTTAACCAACTGAGCCCTCCAGGTGCCCCAATTTGATTGCTTGATTTTAAATAATTTGAAACGCATAAAAGCATGGTGGTGCCGAGCTAGAGTAACAGAACCTGGCAGCTGTCGAGCACCGACTGCCCTGAGCGCCGGTGACCTCATCCGATCGTCCCCACAACCCCGCAAGCTGGGTGCTGTCCCCAAAACACAATTCAAGCTCATGACCAGCTTTTGTAAACAGGTGAAAAATAAGAACTACTAACTTCAGGGAGATGTCAAGTCTTGGACTGCAGCACTACCTAATGGTGGGGTCCAAGAGACCTCCCTGTCCAGGTTCCCAGGATAATAAAATACTAATGGACGGTGTTATCATATTTCATTAATACGGAGTCATTATAAGAAGCAGTATAGTAACAAGAATCTAATATACTCAGGGGGAGCTGAGGAGTTTCCCTGCAGGGTCTGAGACCCTGTACTTGGGGATAAAGCTGTAGCACAAGGGTCCAGACGGGACTCTGCCCCCATGGATCTCAGTCCAGGCAGAAAGAAGCTTCCAGAAGGGAAGGTAGTGCCAGGAATCACGATGGAACTGGCCTCCTGGCCTCCACGTGTGAGATGAGAGATGGGCAGAGGGCACATTCCTATGCCACAGCCCACCTTCCAAGCCCCAGAACCTTCTGTGCCCAGCCCGCTAGCTGCTCCTTCCTGTTCCGGGCGATCCTGAGCCGGCAGGCTCTGTCAGGACGTCCTCGGGGTCTCTGCGAATGCTGGGGGTCCAGGCAGTGTGCCTGCCCAGTCAGGGAATCCCTGTAATTCTGGAACGGGCCGAGGGGGTGACCGTAATGCCCGCCTCTGAGGTGTGGTGAGGTGGAGCCTTTGTATGCCCAGAATGCTCAGAGCAGGACCTAGAAGCACCTAGAGAGGTAGCTGATGCTGTTGCGACCGTCTTGAGCCCCTGCAGGCTCCGAGGGACTCAGGGGAGGGGCTCTGCCTGGAAGCGACTGCCCCCCGTGGCACGGGCTCCTTAGAGAACACTGCTCTGGGCTCTGAGCCATGCAGGCTGTGGGTTCAGGCCTGACTCTGCCTCATCCCTGCTCTGAGACCCCCGGTTTCTCCATCTGCGGCTTGGGCTTGGTCCACGGGCAGCCCGAGCGCTTGCTGAGAGCTCCGGCCGACGGGCGTGTGCCCGGACAGGAGGGTCGCTCCTGAGCAGAGCTGGTGCCCCTCAGGGCGCCCCGATTGCTGACTCGCCGAGAACCCCCCTCATGCAGCCCTGTGCCCCCCCGCCAGGCCCTGTCCTTGCTGCTCGGCGCCCCCAAGGGAAGGGGTGGGAGCCGTGAGCCCATCTCCTGCAGGCCCGGAGCTGCCGGGCGGAAGCCAGAGGGAAGTGAGCACCCGAGGCAGGAAGGCGGCTCTAGGCCCTGAGTTTCTTCCCTGCCTCCTGGGGCCTCAGCCTTTCCGTCCGTCTGTCCTTGTTTCCTCTGCCCCCTTCCATGGACAGCTGTGCATGCCTTCCCCGCTCTCCTGATCTTTGCATGGGCTGTCCCCAAGCCTGGTGGCCCCCTCCCTGCCCTCCAAACCCACTACCCACTGTCTCTGATGAGGAAGCCCTGCCTGCGCTCTGCGCTGTGGGCCCCACAGGGCTGGCATCAGGCCTCTGCCAACTTTGTAGCCCGGGGACGGTGGCTTCTCAGTAAGCACTCGCTGAGAGCAGGTGCAGGAATGTGTGAAGGCGTGAACATGACTCCCCCGCCCCCAGACTGAGAGAGCAGGTGCAACCTGGGAGAGGCAGGGCGGGGGGCCCCCACCCCCGGGGCGCTCGAGGTCTGAGGGGAGGCAGACGTCAAACAGATAGTTATATAATCACCCCACACAGTCCCTGAAGGCAAATACAGTGACTCAAGAGAGTGTAGCAGGGGATGTGACCTGGCCGGGGGTCTGAGAAGGTCTCCTGGAAGAAGTGATGTTTGAGGGGCCCCTGGGGGACTTAGGCAGTTAAGCATCCCTCTTCGGCTCAGGTCACGATCTCGTGGTTTATGAGTTCAAGCCCTGTGTCAGGCTCTGTGCTGAAAGCTGTGTCTCCCTCTCTCTCTGCCCCTTCCCCCCCCTCAAAAATAAGTAAAACATAAAAAGAAGAAGAAGAAGTGACATTTGAGGCCTAATCTGAAAGCTGAGAATGAACAACTAACCAGGGAGAGGGAACTGCATATGCAAAGGCCCAGTGGTCAAGGAAAGCACAGAGGAGAGCATGTGAGAGACACCACAGGCACCGAGACCAGGGTGTGGGGGGGTCAGAGCTGAGGGGAGGGTGGCCGAACTTCTACCCTCAGAGAAACGCTAGGACATTCAAGGATTTGGCATCCCTGGGAAGATGGGACTCCAGTCAAATTTTAAAGGCTGGCCATGTGGGTCTGCCTCATGGAAAACAGATCAAAGGGGCTGGGGGAGCAGGGGGCGGGGGAGGCTCCCACAGCCCCTGAGTCACTGGGACTGAGGCAGGGATGGAAGAATGAGGAGTTCGGAGGATTGTTAGCACAGGGCTACCCCGCCCCCCACCCTGGGCCATGTGGGGGCTGGCTCTGCGGAGAGAGGAGCGGAGGGACCCAGGGTGGGGTCTGATCCTGCCTGAGCAGCCCCTTGTCAGGAACAAGGTCCCATAAGCCCAGAGCCCCTGGTCCCCCACCAGTCACCAGACAGACAGGAGTCCCCTAGCCAGAGCCATGGACCTGAGGACACGAGGGATACTGGCCCTGTCCCCATGGAAAACATTCCAGGAGCCCACACCCTTCTCCCCACCAGAATCCCAGAAATTGGTGCCCTGGGGAGGAGACCTTTGAGCCCTGCCCTGCTCGCCCCGGGAGCTCCTGGGGACGCTCGTTGCACGCTCGCTGGGCAGGGACCTCTGCCTGCCTTCTGGGCTGAGGGGGTCGGGACTATCATGACTGTGACCCTGGAGGTGTGGCAGTTTCTCTCCTCTCTGCCACCAGAATCTCCCTTGCCCTTCAGCGTGGAAAGCCCCTCCCCCACAGCGCCCTGTTTCAGTCCTTTCCCAGGGTCTTTCCAGCGTCAGCCCCTCTCCCCCATTACAGGTGCTCCCTCAAATGGGACTCCCCGGGACCTGAGCCAGAGAGGGGAACTGATGCTCGCAGTGAAGGCCACACGCATGGGCCTCCTACCGCCAGCCAGGCCTGAGCCCCCGCAGACCCTCACAGCGATGCAGTTTACAGATCAGGAGACCACTGAGGCTTGCCCCAGGCCCCACGGCTCAGAAGGCAGGAGTCGGGATTTGAACTCAGCTCAGTCTCATCCCAAAGGTTTGTCAAATCCCGTTAGAGCCTCAGGACAGCTTTTTTGTGTTTTTGTTTTGTTTTGTTTTGTTTTTGTTTTGTTTTAATGCCTATTTATTTATTTTGAGAAAGAGAGAGTGCGCTTGTGAACAGGGATGGGCAGAGAGAGAATCCCACGCATGGAGCCCAACTCGGGGCTTGAACCCACAAACCATGAAGTCATGACCTGAGCGGAAATCAAGAGTCCCGTGCCTAACCCACCGAGCCACTCAGGTGTCCCTCAGGACAGTTTTGTGTGGGTAGGAGTTACAGATTGTTCTGCCCCTTTCCTCCCCCTCCCCCTCCCCTCACTGTCCTGCTTCCCGTAGTGCTAAATGTCGCTACCAGCTCCCCAGTGGCTGAACCAGACACCCCAGAGCCATGCGACCCCTCCTTCACTGCCCCTTCCTCCAGCGGCCGATCATTAAATGCCCCTCAGTGGGCCTCATGGAAGCTGTAACACCCCCTCCATGGGTAGTGTTTCTCTCTCCCTCCCTCTTGAGAATTGTGGCAGGTTATCATCGATCTAGAGAAAGCTGCACTGAGGTCTGCGGGCACCTTTCTCTAAAGATACACCTCACGTGATTGCCGTAGATGCAGTGTGTCTACAAGCCGGGCCGGCAGACAGTTCCCTGGGGTCCCTAAAGAACACCACAGGACCTGTCTGCTGGCACGTCCCCCAGAAGCTCCTGGAAGTCATGGTCCTCACAGCCCGCCCCTTGTGCCGTGAGAGAGGTCAGAAGAGGGCTCAGAGTCCCTACCCTGCCTTCGCCGGAGCGGCGCCCTGATTTGGGGTAACATTCTCAAGTGGGCTGTGGTGCTGGATACAGAACTCCGTGAATACGCCAACGTCCGCGGAACTGTATGCTTTAAATGAGTGAGTTGCACGACATATGAATTACATCTCAATCTGTTTAAAACACCCTCCGGCTGGGGGCACCTGGGTGACTCAGCGAGTAAGCGTCCAACCTCTAGCTCAGGTCATGATCTCATGGTTCGTGAGTTCAAGTCCCGTGGCGGGCTCTGTGCTGTCAGAGCACAGCCTCCTTCGGATCCTCTGTCCCCCCCACCTCCCGCCGTCTCTTCCCTGCTGATGGTCTCTTTCTCAAAAATAAAAATAAACATTAAAAAATACATTAAAAAAAAAAAGCCCTCAGGGTGTTCTGTGTCCTCCTCCACAGAGGTGGGGTCCAGATCTGCTCAGACAAAAGAAAAGTAAAAAATGCCCTGTAAACACTTGCATACGAACTACTCGCAGGAATCGGAGCTAACCTTTCTTTTTTACTGGTGACATGCTGGGCTCTGTTCTCGGTGTTACCCCCTGTGGCTCACAACAACCCCATCCGGCTGACATTATCGTCCCCTGCTTGCAGATGGGGAAACTGAGGCACACAGTGGTGCGATGACTCGCCAAGGTCACAGAGGTGTCACAGGCAAGGTTTGAACCACACAGTGTGATCCAAACCCTCATTGTCTCCCCCCCCATACTCACAAAAGTAAAGATTTTAGTGTACAGATCAACAGGCATCATGCACAGTGGGCCGATGGGCAGGCCCGCCATGTTCTCTGCAGCGTCGGTACCGCAGGCTGGCCCCGTTCCTCACCCAGTGCGTTGACTGCAGTCATGTGAAGTGTGTCTTTTGGGAAAGATAACAATTTCCTCTATGTTTCTTTTCTTTCTTTTTCCTTTTTAAGTGCAGAGCCTGCAGGGGGGAGGGGGCCTCCCCACCGCTGCTGGCTTTTCCTGTTGCAAATCATATCATTAGGTCATGTCACCCGCAAATCCTTCAGAACATATCTCTAAGTGAGAAGGACCCTCCCTTAAATAACCACATGTCCTTTTAATTACCCTTCTCACACCCACCCTGATTTCCTGGTTCTGTAATAGCCTCGAAAATCCCACCTTTGTGCTATTGTTCCCTGAGTGTATTTTTGTGGGTGGTTGGATCACACTGGGAGACGAACCCCTGCACTGCATTTGGCTGGTAGCTCTCCTCAATCCCTTTTAAGCTGTGATGATTCTCTGTTCTTTATTTTCTTGCATTTTGATGATTGCGGACGACGTGGAGCCCTTGCTTAGGATCATTGATCTGCTGCCTCTTTAACGGCCTCCGGCAGAAGTGGGAGAGTGGGGGATGGAAGGTAGGGGGGTGTTTCCCGGGGGTGGCCCAGCCTTCAGGTCTTACGGAGAGGGAGAGCCAGGGCTTTCCACCTTGCTGGTTGGCTGAGGAGAAAGAAAACTAGGTCTGGGTGGAAAACCGGAGGCACACTGACGTTGGCAGCACCTAAATATATTCCTTTGTGCGTCTCCTGAAAATGCTGTCAGTCCCACCTTCAGAGCATATCTGGAATCTGTGGGCTTCTCAGAGAGAGCTGGCAGTGGCCTGGGTCAGGGTGGTGGCTTTGGTGAAGAGGGAACAGTGCCCGGCACACTCGGGAGGTGGACTTGGTCGGGCGCTGTGTGGGTGAGGAGGGCGGGAGTATCCAGGGCTTGCTCCTCTCTTGCTGGGAAAAGCGGCCTTGCCTGGAGCTCATGTGCCCAGACTCCTCTCCCCCGCTCACGGCTGCAGCTGGGGAGATGGCGCACACACACACCATGAGGGTGACTCACTCCTCAGCATGGGCCACCAACGATCGGAATCAGCGCTTCCCCGCGGCCTGGCCTCTCTGGGCCTCAGTTTCCCTATCTGGGCATTGAGAATGCACTTTGGCTGGGCATCGGGAGGAATCCCGTGGTGACCCCTGCTCTAAAGGTCTTGGAGCGAGCCTCGTTGGCCCCAGACGTGTCAGGAGGATGTGAGGGGCTGGCATAATGGTGCCTTGGTCTGCACCACCCACCTGCTCCCTGATCCAACCCCGAGCACCCTGGTTATAGGCAAAGCTGAACCCACGAGCAGGGAAGTGATTGGGCCGCTGTCCGTGGTCCTAAACACCCCTCCCTCAGACCCCCCCCCGGCACCCCCCTCCCCGACTGGCCTCTGCCTAGCTTGGGCCTATTGTCTTTTTTACTTTGATGCTGAACATCCAACATTAATGAAAAGGGACCTGAGAAGATGGCTAAGGGCTTGGACTGCAGTTCACATTCTCATACGGCCACCCGCCCACTGCATGACCTCAGGCAGCTCACTGAATCTCCCCGGCACTCAGTTTCCTTATCTGTAAAGGGAACATAACATACAGCCCTCCTATAAGACTGGTTGTGAGGAGTAAATGAGGTTCGGTAATTTTCCTAAGAGCGAGCTCGTTCTTGTAATACTTGCAAACACATGCTTAGAGCCATGCCCAGCACAACGAAACGGGAACTCCTTTCCCCTGTGTCCCGCGTCCTGTGGCTCTGACCTCAGTAGCCTTCCATGCATTGTTTGATTTCTGTGTGACACGTGCCAGGATCGTCTTACACACTTTCTACCTGGAATCAGCTGTTTCTCATGGAAGTCCTGTTCCTTTTGGTGATCAGTGGGAATTAGGGACCACAGTCTGGACGTTGGGGGTGCTCGCTGCCACTGGCTTTTCATGGAGTCTAGGCTGCAAACTAGAGCCAGTGGGAGGTCATTCACATTTAAGGCGAGAGGGCTTTCATTTACCTCCTCCGATTCTGTTTTTGTATCTCTTTTTTTTCTTTAGCCTGTATTATAAAAACAAATTTTATAGTTTATTTATTTTTGAGACAGAGACAGAGCATGAGTTGGGGAGGGGCAGAGAGAGAGGGAGACACAGAATCTGAAACAGGCTCCAGGCTCCGAGCTGTCAGCACAGAGCCCAATGCAGGGTTCGAACCCACGGACCACGAGATCATGACCTGAGCCAAAGTTGGGCACCCAACCGACTGAGCCACTCAGGCGCCCCAATGTGCTGTTTTAAAGTCACTTCCCATCATCCTTTTTAGGATGCCAAGTCGGCGTTCAGCCAGGTTTACTTGTGTTTTTTTTTTTATTTTTTATTTTAAGGGATTACTCTTTTTTGTCTTTGCTTTACACTGTTGTAAACTGCTGTCATGCGTAAAATAAGAACTCTAAAACAAGATAAGCTCGGGGAGGACTAACTTCCACGCCTCTTCCCTGTACTCATCACCTCCCTCCTCCATAGGTCACCGTTTTTCTTCGTTTATGCTTTATTCTTCCATTGTTTATTTTTGAAAAAAGAAGCAAGTATGTGTATACCCCACACATATTCAGAAGACAGCAAATGCTGCAGACACACTTCTGCTCCGTGGATTTTGTTTTTTATTTTTTCACGTGAATCACACATCCTGACGATCAGTCCAGTACGGTATCCAGGGAACTTCCCTGTTCCTTCTCACAGCCGCGTGGCGCTCTCCCTTGCTGCAGTCCGCGGTTTATCCAACCGGTTCCCTCTTGAGGGATGTGTGGGTTCTTTCCAGGTTTCTGCCGTTACCAGTAGTGCAGCAACACAAACCTTCCACGTGCATAATTTCATATTTTGGTCAGTGCATTTTGAAGATGGATTTCTAGATGCTCTCATGGAATTTTTGTTGTTGTTAACTTTCTTAAGACTTTTTTTAGAGCAGTTTTAGATTCCTGGCAAAGTTGAGAGGGCATCATGGGATTTTTAATTATAACTGTGGCACGTGTTACATAGGAATTCACGCTGCCATGGGGGTACGTAACATGGGCTCTGGCCTGGTCAGGCAGTCACTGAGGACTTCCTGGAAGAAGTAGAGTTCATGCTGAGGTCTGAAGGAAGAGTGGGAAGTGGTTCAATGATGAGAGGAGGAAAAAGTCTTCCAGGCAGCAGCATGTGTTAAGGTCCTGTGGCAGAAGCAAGCATGATATCTGCGAGTAATGGACAGACAGCCCACAAGGCTGGAGCTCAGAAAGTGAGGGGAGTGGTGGGGGCCATGGGTCTGTCTGGACTGGAGTCGGTAGAGATCTGAAAGAAGTCGATGAACATGGTTGGTAATTAGAAGATAAAATACACAGGGGCACCTGGGTGGCTTAGTCAGTTAAGCGTCCGGCTTTCGCTCAGGTCATGATCTCGCGGTTCGTAAGTTCGAGCCCCGCGTCGGGCTCTGTGCTGACTGCCAGCTCAGAGCCTGGAGCCTGTTTCAGTCTGTGACTCCCTCTCTCTCTGACCCTACCCTGCTCACGCTGTCTCTCTCTCTCTCTCCTAGAAATAAATAAAAATTAAAAAAAAAAAAAAGAAGATAAAATACACAGGAGATGGTAATTCTCTTAGTTGGGACATAGCTTCAGCTGCCACTTGAGACACCTATTTTCAACAAGAAAGAACTCTATTTTCCCTCTTACATCCAGTGCTGGTGTGAGTGCTCCCGTTCTGGTTTGGCGGCCCCAAGGCGTTAAGGGCCCGGGCTCTGTCTGCCTTACTGTCCTGCCATCCGATGCTCTTGCCTTCGTGCTTATGGTTCAAATACATTATGATTCTTATGGTTCAAGTACGTTCTGATTCAGAGACCTCACACCATGTCCGACTCTCAGACCAGTGGGAAGGGAAGGGGTCGGGATGGCAGGGAAGGGGAAGGACCTCCCAGAGGGTCTCTCGCATCACTTTTGCTCACATCCCATTTGCCAGAATTTAATCGCTGGGGGACACCCAGCTACAGGGAGGCTGGGAAATGCAGTTTCATTCTGAGTGGCCACAGCCCGCTCCGCGTTAGCGGTTCTATCCCTAGGGAAGAAGGGCGGGCGGAGGCCGGGGCGCAGCCGGCCGCCTCGGCCACTGTGAGGGTCCGCATGTGGTGGGGGAGGGGAGCCGCGGGAGGAGGTAAGGAGGCTTCCTCGCTCTCTGGCTGGTGCACATGTGTGGGTGGAGGCGTCACTGCTGAGACAGGAAGCACGGGGCGGCTCTTTCAAACCTCGTACCGCATAGTGCTGCACGTGAGCTAGCTTTGTGCACGGCGCGGGCAACGGGATCATGGTGTTGGGCGAGCGGACGCCGAGGTGTGGAGGAGCCTGCCCACAGCAGCAGTGCTCCAGTCACAGCTGATGGGGAGGTCCCAGTGCCCCCAGACTGGCCTTGGAGAAGGGGGCGGGGCTGGGCCTGGCACCTCCCTCCCGCCTCCAGCTCCCCGTGAAAGCACTGCCCACACCCCAGGCAGGCAGCGGGTGGGGGCAGGGGGCCGGTGTCCCCCCTTACTGACTGCCTGCCGTCCCCCCGGGCTCCGGCTGGAATAGGAACGACCCCCACCCCCGCAAGCCGGGGGAAGGCAGCCCGACCCTGTCCCAGGACCAGGAGACACAGTCTGCTCAGTTCTGATTCCAGCTCTGCCCTGTGTGACCTTCGGGAAAGTGTTTAACCTCTCTGAGCCTCAGTCTTCTCCTCTGTCCAGTGGCGATGAGGCAGGACCCGCCTCGCTGTGGCGAGGACCCTGGGAGTGGCGTGTGAAGTGCCTGGGTGAGCCTGGCACATGGTCGCGGTCAGGGAGTGGCCGTGTCCCCACAGAGCTGCAGAGGACCGGCCTCCCCCAGCTGCCCCGGGCCAGTGCTGAGGCGCAGCTCGTGGGAGCCCTGACTCCCACCCTCTCTGAGCCGGAGCAGGTAGGATGCGCCGGCCCCTGCTCTGGGATCGAGTCCGAGAGGAAGCCTGGCTGGACAGGAGGCGGCCACACGCCGGCACCACAGTGCCCAGGATGATCCCAGGGGCCCGGTTCCCACATGTTGACGGGCGGGCGAATCACTCTGTGCAAACAGGATCCTTCACGACCGGACTTATTTCCGTCTGTACCAGGCCTGGGTAGGGGGGGAGGTTCCCACAAGCCCACGTACTTGTAGACAGTGGAGGAAACTGCATGCACAGCAGTCAGGCAGCTGAGCTGCAAAGCCTGGCCTCACCACTTCCTCTCTAGCTTTCTCACCCCCTCTGAGCCTCAGTTTCCCCATCTGTCAGGTGAGGGTAACGAAACTGCTTGCCCCACAGAAGCGTGGGATGACACAAGCTCAGACATTTAAAGGGCTCAGTCCAGAGCTGGGCACGTGGAAAGCGTAAACGCACCACTCCCGTGCAAACATAAAATCCTTGAACGTGTGACAACGATTTTAACGCCTCAATTTGTGAGGGAACTAATAAGATGTAATGGCCAATTTAAAGGAGAATTTGGGGCGACTGGGTGGCTCAGTCAGTTGGGCGTCCACCTTTGGCTCAGGTCATGATCTCATGGTCAGTGGGTTCGAGCCCCACGTCAGGCTCTGTGCTGACAGCTCAGCGCCTGGAGCCTGCTTCAGATCCTGTGTCTCCATCTCTCTCTGACGCTCCCCTGCTCATGCTGTCTCTGTCTCTCTGTCTCTGTCTCTCTCTCTCTCTCAGAAGAACAAACAAACAAACACTAAAGGAGAATTAAAAAGCACACCCACATGGGGGCATTCAGGAACGCCGACGTGAAGGTACAAGCAGGTGCAGAGCTGGTCCACATCCACAGGGCAATACGCAAGTGCATCTGTGCGGACACAATTTGCGTTACCATCAGCCTGCTACACCTTAAGAGTTGTCAGATGCCTCGAAGATGCGAGAGGCCAGGACAACCCCAAAAGGCGCGAGAAGGCAGCTGGTCGTCTGTTTTGCCCGTTTCAGAATGTTTCCTCTCTCCTTACAGTATGCACACGCTGACACATGTACATATGCACGTATGTGTAGCCGCACACACAGTCGTGCTAACGAGAGCCCAGATCACATAGACGTCTCCCCCAGTCATACTGTGCGGGCGCGGGCACAGGTATCTGGTGTCTCTCTCTCAGCCTCTCAGACGCTCTCCCTCTCGGAGAGTGACATTGACATTGACTGAGACTCCCACGTCCATGCCTTTACTCGGCCGCCTCCCCTGCTGAGAGTGCTCCCTTGGGCTTCTCTGCCCACTGACATCACCTTGCGCGTCTCTCAGCCTCCCCGTGACCGTGACCGCCTCTCTGATCTGGAATCCCTCTGAGCCTCGGTCCTTGTTTCCCTCCACCTTCCATGTGCCTCCACCGGGGGCCCCGGGTGAGAGTCTTTCAGTCTGGGTTGGAATCCCAGCTCTGCCACTTTCCTGCGGGAGACTGTGCACAAGTCAGAACATCTCCCTGAGTCTCAGTCTTCCCCACCTAGAAAGTGGGAGGACAGACCTACCTCATGTTTTGTTTTGTTAAGATTAAATTAGCAGAGGAGGGCGTGCTCTTGGCAGAGGGTCAGACACACAGTAAATGCTCAGTAGATGTCACTTTCACGGCTTCTATGAAAATAGGCTCAGAGTCCCCATTTCCTGGGTGGCTGTGAGGCCCCTTGAAGACATTGCCTGAGAAAGGGCTCCGTCAGCATAGCTGTGGGGGAGGGGTTGCCTCCTAACAGCAGGGTGTAGGGGGGTCTCCTTGGCTCCGTGGACCTGCCTCCACCCAGCTGTTCTTAGGAGGGGTCAGGTTCAGAGCTGGGATTAAGTGGAGAGGCTGCTAGCAACTCCAGCCCCTGGGGAGGGGGGGGGGCTGTGTGGCAGGTGTGGGGCCAGATGGCTGTGACACTGATGGATGGCACAGGATGCAGGGGGGACACAGCCAGCCCTGGAAAGTCGGGGCATGGAGGAGAGCTCCAGCCAGGTCCAGGAAAAACCCGGGTGCTGAGCTAGACGATTGGCCTGGTGCCCGTGTTAGGTAAGGGGCTTGGAGGATTCAAGATGGAGAGCACAGGCCCCCCAGCTGGGTGACCTTGGACACAGTGTGTCCTAGACACTCTCCTCACATCCCACCATGAAGGCACTCGGGGGCCAGGCTGTGAGGGCGTGGCAGCGAGAACCAGCAATAATGAGACGCCATTCAGTGGTCACAGCCACCTGGGAAAGGCATTACTGTTCCCACGTTTGCGTGTGGAGAAGCTGAGGCTTGGATCGGGTGAAAGGAGCCACGCCCTTTCTACACCCCACAAGGCCAAGAGGCTCGTCCCCGTGGGGGCTCAGCAATCCTTGTGCACATCAGCCCTGGCTCGCGTATCCAGAATCATTCGTTCAGCCATTGATTCATTCATTTGTCCATCTACCAGACCCCAACTGATTTTTGTCCTCTATGCCAGGCTAGGTGCAGGACACATGTGCGTACTCAGACACAGCCCCTGACCTCACAGAGCTCACAGTCCCCAAGGGCAGAGAGACCAAAAGTAACCCAGTATATCCCAACCCAGCATGCACTGGTGCCGAGGCTAAGGAACGGACTCTGGGGGTGTGGGGGTAGTCAGGAATGGCTTCCTGGAGGAGGTGGAAACTAGGCAAAGACTTGAATGACAAGTTGAAGGAGGGACCCACTCTTCTCTGGGCAGCGCAGGGTGTGGGGAGGAGAGGTCTTTTCAGCTGCATCCTGGGAGACGAGTAGTGGACAGAGGTAAAGGTGAGGGCTTCCAGGCAGCAGCAACAGCATGTGCAAAGGCCCAAATACAGGAATCACACAGAGTAAAGGGGTACCGAGCGAATTTAGCATGCAGGAAGCCAGGATGGAAAAGGAAATGGAAAATGATTGACTTAGACTGGGCCTGGGGCTAAAAGATTTCTCCCTCCAGTTTTACTGAGATATAATGGACATAACATCATATTAGTCTTAGTTGTCCAACATGATGATTTCCTATGGGTATATATATATATTTTGAAAAAATTTTAAGTGTTTATTCATTTTTGAGAGACAGAGAGAGACAGAGTGCAAGCAGGGGGAGGGGCAGAGAGAGAGGGAGACACAGAGTCTGAAGCAGGCTCCAGGCTCCAAGCTGACAGCAGTGAGCCCAGTGTGGGGCTCGAACTCACAAACTGTGAGATCATGACCTGAGCTGAAGTCAAGTGCTTAGCAACTGAGCCACCCAGGTGCCCCAGTATAGGTATTCATGGTAAAATGATCTCCACAATAAGTCTAGTTAACATCCGCCACCACGCGTAGTTACAATTTATTTTTCTTGGCATGAGAACCTTTAAGATCTACTCTCTTTGCAACTTTCAAATATAGGAAACAGTATCATTAACTGTAGTCACCATGGCGTACATGACATTGCTGGGCCTGACTTATCTCATAACTGGAAGTTTGACCCTGTTGACCACCTTCAGCCATTTCGCTCCCCAGCCCTCCCCCCACCCCCTTCCCCGTCTTCTGGAAGCCACCAACCTGTTCTCTGCATCTACGAGGCCAGCTTTTTTAGATTCCACGCATAAGTGAGATCATACAATGTTTGTCTTTCTCTATCTGACTTATGTCACTGAGCGTAATGCCCTCATGTAGTCACAAATGGTAGGGCATTTTTTTTTTGGGTTTTTTTTTTTTTGACATTTGGATATACATATGTATACACCACATTGTCTTTACCCAGTCATCTACTGATGGACACTTAGGCCGTTTCCGTGTCTTGGCTACTGGAATAATGCTGCCAGGAACCTGGGGGTGCAGGTGTGTTTCCGAGGTAGTGATTTCATTTCTTTGTATAAACGCCCAGTAGTGGAATTGCTGGATCCTAACCGAAATCAAGAGTTGGACGCTTAACCAGTCGAGCCACCAAGGCACCCCCCCCCTCAAGTGTGTTCTCTTTATGAGGGTTCGTTGAGCCGTGACTTAAGATATGTCTTTATTTTTTTTCTGTAAGGGTTTTATATCTCAACCCAAAATAAAGATATAAAAAAATGTTACATGCATTTTACACGTGACGAAGCACTGGGTTAAGTGTTGATGGGGACAGGGGTACACTTAAGGTTCCATTAGTAGGTGGAAGAATGCAGATCTGACCCCGGGATCCCGCTTGGGGATTTTCAACTGAGCTGCCCTTCCCCGAATGACCTGCAGGGGGAAGCAGAGAGCAAGGCATGCGCCACGGGGGCCAAGAGGCACCCGGCCAGAAGGGGGCGCTGCTGTCACGGGAGGCGGGCGCGGGGGCAGGGTGGCCGGGCCCACTGGGCCCCGGAGGTGGGGGAGGGGAAGGCAGGACTGGGCAGTCCTCAGGCAGCCAGCTCTTACCCCATTGTACAAAGAAGGACCCTCGAGGGGGTAAATTAGAATCAGAGGAGCCTGAGCTTCATTTCTCAGGTCTGAGGGCTCCGAGGAGCACTTAGAGATCAAGAGTGGGGTTCAGGACCCCCAGATCTCCCCTGAGGAGTAGGGCTTTCTGGTTTGGCGGATGCTCAGCCCTGCTCTTCGAGAGGGCAGCGGGATGATGGAGATGAGCCTCAGGGCGTGATTAGGAAGGGAGCCAAGCCTCCCAGAATGAACCGCCCAGGCTTTGTCCTGTGGGTGGGCACCCAGCACGCCAGTATAAAGGGGAGGGGGAGGGGCGACGCCAGGTGGCGCCCTCCAGGCGAGGTGTCCTACAGCTCATCTCTTGACCTTCTTCATTTCCTAACTGGACCTTCCAGAGCAGCAGGGGGAGACTTCTGAAGCTGCACACCCGTGGGTGCCCCATGGGCGCCCATGGACAGAGGGCAGAGGACCCAGGCGGGTGTGATGGCCCCCCTTCCGTGGCCTGGGTTTCTTCCTGCTGGCCCCCAGTTAGCGTTAGCAAGCACAGCCTGGAAAGAGACAGGTGGGCAGCCGGTGGGTTCAAATCCTACAGCTGCCCCCGCACACCGTGTGACCCGGGGCTCCTGTCTGAGCCTCCTCTGGTAAGTTGAGGCTGAGCCCCATTTTGCCGGCAGGCAGCCCCTTGTGGGAAATGAAAGTGCCTCCCGCGGGCCTGGCGCGCACACGGGGCCCTCTCCCCTCTGGCAGACCCCCTTTAGCTGGCCTGAGTCTGCAGCGGTGAGAGCCAAGAATTTAGGGCTTCGCCGATAACTATTTTCTTTTTTAAACTGGGAGAGGGAGAAGTCTCCCGTGCAGAATTCCAAATAATTCGCCTCCGTCAGCCTGGTGAGAAGGTCAACACCAGCAGTGATAGGCCATCTTGAAGGCGTACACCCTTGACATGACTGTGACAAAATGGCCCGTCTCTGCTGTGGTCTTCCTGCCCAAACGCACAACCCCGTTCTGATCACGAGGAGACCGTCAGACAAATCCCGATGGGCGGACGTTCTACAAAATACGGGACAAATACTTCTCAAAACTGCCAGGGGGGTCCGAGCAGGAAAAGGCTGAGGAACTGTCCCGCCCAGAGGAGCCTGAGGACCCGTGATAACTACATGTAATGTGGTGTCCTGGCTGGGATCCCGGAACAGAGAAAGGACGTCAGGAGAAACCAGGGAGACCCGAGCAGAGCACAGAGCATAGTTCGTAAGAACGCGTTTGCGTTTGTCCATGATCTGTGGCCAGTGCCCCACGGAAGGCGTTAATGATACAGGAAGTGCATGTGACTCCCTGAAACATTCTGAACCACCTTCACAGTCTCCGAGTCTAAGAGCCTATTAAATTATAAAGGTCATTTAGAAAAAATTTTACGGGCACCTGGGTAGCTCAGTGGGTTAAGCATCCGACTCTTGGTTTCAGCTCAGGTCATGATCTCGTGGTTTCATGAGGTTGAGCCCTGCCTTGGGCTCTGTGCTGATGGTGCAGAGCCTGCTTGGGATTCTCTCTCTGCTCCCCCTCTCTCTACTCCTCCCCCACTCACTCTGTCTCTGTCTCTCTCGAGGTAAATACATAAACTTAAAAAAATTTTTAATTTTTTAAAAATTTATTTTTGAGGGGCGCCTGGGTGGCTTAGTCGGTTAAGCGTCCAGCTTTTGCTTAGGTCATGATCTCGCGGTTCATGGGTTCGAGCCCTGCGTCGGGCTCTGTGCTGACTGCTGGCTCAGAGCCTGGAGCCTGTTTCAATCTGTGACTCCCTCTCTCTCTGACCCTCCCCTGCTCACGCTGTCTCTCTCTCTCTCCTAGAAATAAATAAAACATTTAAAAAAAATTTTAGTTTTGAGAGAGAGAGACTTCGTGAGCAGGGGAGGGTCAGAGAGAGAGGGAGACACAGAATCGGAAGCCGGCTCCAGGCTCTGAGCTGTCAGCACAGAGCCCGACGTGGGGCTCGAACCCACGAACCGTGAGATCATGACCTGAGCCCAAGTCGGACGCCTAATCGACTGAGCCACCCAGGCGCCCCAACAAAAAAATTTTTTAAAAAGAAAACTCTTGGAGGTAGCCCCGAGACTGCTAACTTTTTATCTTCAGTGAATCTCACCAAGCCCTTACCCGCCCTCACGCTGTTTCGGGAAAGGATGTTGGAGGCAGCAGGCAGGGTCCTGGTCTCCGAAGAAAGGACACGAGTGGATGGGGAGTGAGTCCAGGTTGGCGAAGGGCTCAGACCCTTCATTTTTCTCATCTTGCCAGGGCCCTGTGGGAAGGGTGTGGGCGGAACGAGCAGTGGTGACAGACCGTGGCCGAGAAGGGCAGCCACCCGACAGAAGCAGGGGTGGGGTCCTGTAGTGCGGGGTGCTAGGGGAGCAGGGGCGGGTGCCAGGGACAGCGGGCGGTGAGTCTCCAGGGCCAGCAGCGTGGCCACCTGTCCTGGTCTGCCGGGACTGGGGGGCTTTCCTGAGCACTGGGCCTTCCGTTGAAAACTGGGACAGAGTTGGGGCACCGGGGTGGCCCAGCCGGGTAAGTGTCTGACTCCTGATTCCAGCTCAGGTCATGATCTCGCAGTTGCGAGATTGAGCCCCATGTCGGGCTTTGCACGGACAGCGCAGAGCCTACTTGGGATCCCCTCTCTCCCTCTCTCTGCCCTCCCCTGCTCATGCACACTCACATCTGCTCTCGTACTCTCTTTCTCTCTCAAAATAAATAAACTTAAAAAAAAAAAAACGGAGACAGTGCTAAAAGAATAAAATAAAAATTTAAAAAACTGGGATGGCCTTGGGCACGCCGGGTTGGGTAGTCATGCCAACCAAGGATGTGAGCTGGTGGGGGGCAGGTAGGAGGGAGCACAGGCTTGTCCTAAGCGAGTGGCATCGGCCTTCGGCAGCTGTCCCCAACCTCCTAGAAGGGGAAAGGCAGGTCTGTGTGGCCAGATCTTGTGATTTCTACTTTTTGTTTCAAAAGACGCTAGTAAGACTTTTTAAAAACACTACAACTTCCAAGTCTCCAACGTGGGCAGCTCATCTAACAACTGTGAGCTGCTTGTCAGGCCCAACCAGACAGCTCATCCCGCACTCGCCCCCCGGCTGCCAGTTGGAGTCCTCTGGGGGCAGTTCTGACTTGGATCCTTCTGAGCCTCAGTTTCCCTGACTGTGACATGGGCACAGCTCTGCCTCCTCCAGGGCTGTGTGATCCTCACAGCGGGCGGCCATGCTGACCCGTAGGAAGTTGTCAGTCAACAGGCGTTAGCGAGGAAGCACGCGTCGTCAGGGCAACGACGGGAACGATCGCAGGCAGACGCGTGGATGCGTGCAGTGTGGTCTGTCCAGACGGGGGAATATTAGCCTTACACAGGGAGGACGGGTTCGGCCCGACCCCAACACCGGTCAGTCTCCTGGTCGCCGTGCTAAGCGAAAGATCTCGGAAGATCGCGTGCTGTGTGATTGCGTGTATTCGAAACATTCGGAATAGGAGAGTCCGTGAAGACGGAAATTAACCAGTGGTTGCCGGGGGAGAGGGGGAATTCGGGAAAAACCGGAGTTGGGGCAACTGCTAATGGGCATGGAGTTGGGGGAAGAGTAAGGAAATTGGTCTACACTGGATTGTGGTGATGGATAGGCAGCTCTGTGAAGAGACTACGGAGCCAGTGGGTTGCACACTGTGAATGGGTGGCTGGTGTGGTATGTGAATTACATACCAACAAAACGATGAAAGAAAAGCAAACAGAGCAGGCACACAAGTCCCCCTCTGGGCCTCGGTTTCCCCCTCGGAGAACTCTGGTACACGCTGCGCGTGCCTCCACCTCTGCCGGCTTATTTTATGACCACAGATGGTCGCCTACTCAGCAGGGCCGCCTGCCCACCGGGGCCCGCGGTCAGCGGAGACGCATGGCAGCCCAGCTTGGAAGCCCACCCTTGTCTGACAGTCCGCGGAGACGGGAGGAGCCAGCTGGGTCGCCGCCGAAACGCAGTTTGCTGTTGATAGTAGACGTGTCAACAGATTGAGACTGAAGAATTTGCCAGCACGTGTGGCCTGTTTGGCGAAAGTCACTCAGTCAGGTTCACCTTCAGCTCACGGAGCGGGTGGAGGGGGTGCTGCTTGGCTTGCAGTAGGGGATGCCTGGCTCTGAGGTCCACTGAGCTGCTGTGTGGCCTGGGGTGAGTCGCTTGACCTCTCTGGGCTTCAGATTTTGCAAGTCTGAAAGGGAGGCGGTAATAGCTTCCTCCCAGGGCGGTGGCCGGGATTTAGGGTGGTCGTGCGTAGGGCCTTTGGGGTAATGTCAGCACCAGAGATGGAGCCTATCTGTGGCCGTACTTCTGACTCCTTAACGTCCCCATCTGTAAGCTGACAGGGTTTACCCAGATCGGTGGGTCTCAACCGATTTTACTCCGCAGGGGACGTTTTTGGTGGTCACACTCATGAGAGGTAAGGGGGAGGTGCTGCTGACATCCAGGAGTCAGGGACCAGAGACGCTGTTTTACAGTCCCACAGTGCACAGGACAGTCCCCACAGCAAAGAAGGGTCCACCCCCAGACGTCAATATGTCTGATGCTGGGAAACCCCGGACTGAGATCACCTCTAAATTTCCCTTCAGTTCTAGAAGGTATTTGGGTTGGATCTGCGTGGCCTCATGCCGGGAAGGGCAGTCTTCAGCCTCCCCCCCCGGGGCCTGGATCCCCTCCACACCCGGCCACGCAGAGCCCGCTTTTCCTGTGCCAGCTTACCGCCTCACGCGGGCACAGGGTCCTTCATTCTGGGCACAGGGCGTGTGCAGCCCACGGGCCCTCCGTCGGGGACCAAAGCCTGCTCTGCAGCTGGCGCCCTGTCCCTTGGCCGAGTGCGTGGAGGGGGCGGAGCTCCATCCAGCGCAGGACTCAGTCATGTTTTCCTTGGCGGCCCTGAGACCACCGCGCAGCGGGCACAGGCTCTAGGCCTCTCTCGTCCCGTGATCGGCAGCAGATGTGACCCAATCGTCAGCCCGGGCTGTCCTCGGCGCCAGCGGCACTTTCCAGAAACCTACTATGTGATGGCTCTTTACTTCCCGGCACATAGAGCGCTCCCTCACTTTGCTCCCCTGCAGGAGGGGGGTACTGGCCGCCTCCCAGGCTGCTCCTGTGACACTAGCAGTGACAGTGACGATGAGGGCCGTGCGCTGTGCTAAGCGTTTCCTAAGTATTCGCTTAGCTGCTCCTCACAAGCACTTATCCCGAGTTGGGTGGCTTTTTAGCCCGTGCCCTGTGTGGCCATGTGGCCTTCAGCACACAGGCCAGTGCCCCCGCTGTATTAGAACCCGGTGGGGCAAAGGCTGGAGGAGCAGGCTGGAATTCTGGACTGTTCTGCCCTCCTGGCCTAGGCAGACCCTTCCCTGGAAGCCTGGGCGGCGGCGTGGAGGTTCAGGGGGAGAATCCTACAGCCCAGGACATCGGAGCGGGCAGGCAGGGCCTGTGGTGGGCGCTCTGCTGCTTGACCCGCCCAGGTCCCCCGGCCCCTCGGGGACCAGCACCCGAATTGCGTGACTCCGTTTATAGGGAATGTCCAGAATAGGTAAATGCGTAGAGACGGAAGGTCAGGTTAGTGGTTGCTCAGGCCCAGGGACGGGGGCTGACAGCTCAGGGGACTGGTGAACGTACTGTGAAACTGACCGCAGTGATGGCCGCACAATTGTGTGAATAGATGAAAAACCACTGCGACGCACATTTAACAGGGTGCGTTGTGGGGCGCCTGGGGGGCTCAGCCGGTTACGCACCGACGTCGGGCTCTGGGCTGACAGCTCAGAGCCTGACGCCTGCTTTCGATTCTGTGTCTCCCTCTCTCTGCCCCTCCCCCACTCGTGCTCTCTCAAAGGTAAATAAACATTAAAATACATAAATAAATGAATAAAAGGGTGAGTTGTATTGTATATGAATTGCACCCTGATAAAGCTGTTTAAAAAAAAGAAAAGAAAAGAAAAGAAAGACCTCAGGCTCTCTGCTAAGCCCGGCCCAGTTCCCCCCCGGGTGTGTCCTTGCACGGCACACACTTGGCCTCCAGGGGGCGGCGTTCAGCTGGTGAAGAATCAGGGCATTTTTGTTCTGCGTCTGCCCGGCTCACCTCTCATCCGTCATCTGTGCCTTGCCTGCTCGCTGGTGCTCGGCCCGCTGGACTGGGTCCCCTGGCTGTGTCCCCATCTGCCTCCAGGACTGTCCCTCTGTCCATCCCTTAGCGTGTGTCCCAGCTGTTTCATTCTGTAAAAGGGGCTCCCGGGCCAGCAGAGGCGGGGGTGGGGGGGGTCAGAGCAAGTGTCCATACACGTGAATCGAGGGACCAGTTATCCAGAGCTCTGGAAGGCAGCCTGGGGCGGGAGGGACAGGCGGGGGTGGGGTGGTGACCCAAGCCCTGAGGCCTGGGTTCTGACCTCAGAGACAGGAGACCCGGAGAGTGGGAAAATCACCTGGCTTCTGGGAGGGGAGGCGGGCTCAGTGGGTTGATGGAGTGCAGAGTGGGCAGCGTCCTGAGAGCCTGGCTTGACCAGATGACCTCTGGGGACGGTGAGAGGTGCACCAGCACGTGACCGGGCAGGGAGAGAGGCCATCACCAACTTCTCTGTCCCATGTCCTAAATGGGAAGCTCACCAACTCCTCAGCCCCTCCCTAGCTGTGACTTCCCCCTTGGGTATCACTGACCGACATCGTTCAAGTCTGTTCCTGCCCTACTGGGCGCAGACTCAGATCACTGTTAGGGCTTGTCTGCTAGAAGGCGTAGGAGGGCGGTGGGCAGAGGTGGCTACGGCCCCATGTCCGTGGCTTACTGGTCATGGCTTGAGTCACCTTCCTGCCTTGACCTAAGTATGCAGAAGCCAAGGGTCTCATGACCCCTGAGATGAGGAAAGGGGGAAGTCGTGGGCTCTGGAGACGCACTGGGTTTGAATCCTACTTCAGCCAGCTCCCCCAGCTATAGACTCTGGGCAAGTGACTCCCTTACCAAGCCTCAGTTTCCTCATCTGGAAAATGGAGCCAACAACATTTGTCGTTAAAAAA
The DNA here is from genome assembly GCA_017311185.1 of Proteles cristata cristata. Lineage (NCBI taxonomy): Eukaryota > Metazoa > Chordata > Mammalia > Carnivora > Hyaenidae > Proteles > Proteles cristata. Next base: position 310,034 of record JAESUZ010004752.1, read on the forward strand.
AAAAAATTAAAGACAGTGACGTGTCCTAAACACTTGGCAATGTGGTGGGCCGGGGGCGGGGGGGTGGGGGGGAGGGGGAGAGGTGGAACGTGGAGCTCAGTCGGAACACTGTGGGTGAGGCTCTGGAGTTGCAGCCCTGAAGTAACTGGCCAGCTGTGTGACGTGGGCAAGGCCCTCGACCTCCCTGAGCCCTGTTTCTACACCGGTGAGATGGCAGTCACCCTTCTGCCTGTTTCACAGGGGAGCCACCCAGCTCCGTGGAGGCACTTAGTGCATGAGTGCACCTTAGCTGTTCTTGGAGTCGTGGCTTTGTTCTGTCCCCTCTGCACACGGGACATCGGTCCAGGCCGCCCACCGCAAACCGGCCCCCTCCTCTCTCCAGCTTGCTTGCTTCCTTCCTCCCCAGCAGCCTTTTGCCAGTGAGCAGAGTGAAGACAGCTGAGCTGGGGGGGGCGAGGGGGAGGCGTGGGAGGGGGGCAGTGGAAGGGGGGCTGGGCTGGGCTGGGCTTGGAATGCATGTCCTGGTGTCCTGGTTGTGAATGAGGCACTCTGCCCCCTGGCTGTGACTCAGCAGTTAGGCTGCCACTTCCTGTGCCATGGGGTGGGGGGGAGGGGGTGCTGTGACGGGCCATCGCGACCTCCCATCCCAGCACCAGGCGACGAGACCCAGCAGCTGGTCTGTCTCTTGGGGCCACACGCACATAGGACACCGTGGCTCCAAAGCGGGAATCCGGCTGCACCCCCAGAGCTGGGAAGCGAATCAAAGAGGAAGCCTTCTCGAGCTGCATCCTTTGTCCTTACAAAAGATTGCATCATAATAACCCTAGTCATGTAGGTGACACTGGCTCTGTCACCCTCAGCGCGTGTGACCTGTGAAGTCACCTCATCCTAGCTTTGGTTTCCCAGACAGCAAAACAAGCACTGGGACCAGACCCCACTGGCTCAGTGGTTCATCCACTGATTCAGGCATTCACACCGGCATTTGCTGAGCACCTACTAGGTGCACCTGCCGGGCACCCGGCTGAGCTGGGGAGACCCAGCTGTGGACAGCTGGGCAGGGAGCCACATGCTGGGGGCTATGGAGAGTGGGGGGTGGGCCAAAGGCTGAAGCATGAGAAGGAGCGGGCCGTGCAGGGTGGAGGAAGAATATTTTGGGTGGGAGAGCAGCAGGTGCAAAGGCCCTGAGGCACAGTGGGTTTGTGTTGTCCTGACAACCTTGTCCTCCTTCACTGGAGGGTCGTGGAGCTCCGTGGACAGGAGAAGGGAGTGGGGAGACACAAGGCAGCCCATGGAGCCCACGCTTCATCCTCGGGCTCCTGAGGAAGCCATCGCAGGACCTTTGGCTGAGGAGGGACTGGACTGGGCCTCTCTGACATTTGCTGTGGAGCCTCCGTGTCACAGTCACTGCGCTGGGCTCGGGGACTCAGATGCTAACTGAGGTAAACAGTGGTGAACGCATACTCCATACCAGGAACCACACAAGCCTTGATATTCATATACATGTGTGTATGTGTGTATTTTATTTGTTTTTTTTTTTAAAATTTAATGTTCATTAATTTTTGAGAGAGAGACTGAGAGTGAGCAGGGGAGGGGCAGAGAGAGAGGGAGACACAGAATCTAAAGCAGGTTCCAGGCTCTGAGCTGTCAGCATAGAGCCCGAGACAGGGCTTGAACCCACATACCACAAGATCATGCCCAGAGCTGAAGTCGGATGCTTAACTGACTGAGCCACCCAGGTGCCCCCCATATATGTGAATTTTAATTTAAAAAAAATCCACTTCAACCTCATGATGACGCTGAGACAGGCCTATGATTATCCCCATTCTAAAGGTGAGAAAACTGAGGCACAGGGAAGTCAAGTGGCTTGTCCCAGGTCCCTCAGTAGTAGGGGGAAGGGTTGGAGAAAGAGGCGGAGTGTTGTCAGGATTGGGGGTGGCTGGGAGTGACTCCCGGGTGTTTGGCCGGGTGACTGGTGGGTAGCGAGGCCCGCAGGATGAGGGGCGCATGGGGACGGGTCCCTTTGCTGCACCTGGGTTTCTGGCTCTTCCTCCAAGAGGCAGCATGGAGTGGTTGTGAGGTGTGCAGGCCAGGAGGTGCCCGGCTGGCTCAGTCAGTGGAGCGTGCGACTCTTGATCTCAGGGTCCTGCATTCGAGCCCCACGTTGGGCGTAGAGATTACTTAAAAATAAAATCTAAAAAAATAAATAAATAAAAGGCCTGGAGCTGTGTGACTCGGGGCCATTCACATAACCTCTCTGTGCTTCAGTTTCCTTGTCGGTGAGAAAGGGAATGGGATGAGAGCTCCTCCCTCGAGGGTCTGTGGGATTAAATGAGACAGTGACTGCCTGGTGCCGGCGCCTGGAACAGCCTCCGCGTACGTTCATGGGGAAGCGAAAGGCTCAGGCACGAAGGGGTGGGCGGCAGAAGGGCGCGATGCCCAGACACGGCTCCCACTGAGATGCCGTCGATGGCGACAGCGAGCCACGGCCCACAGCTCAGGCATCCCCACTGCCCAGGTTCCCTTCGGGGTAGGTATCGGGGTGCAAGGGGCCTGACTGAGCTCCCCGCCAGCAGGGGGAAGGAGCCAGACGCCTCCCACGGCTTCCTGAGTCTGAAGCAGAAAACAGAAGGATGAATCCCCGTGCCCGCCCGTCGGGCTCCGGCCGCTGCCCACGCGGCAGGGTCAGGCGACTGTCACATGGTGCCCCATGTTTACGGGGTGACCATCTCCGTGTGGCAGAGTCATCTGAAAATACAAAACCTCGGTCAAGAACCACATGACCCTCAAAGGGCCAGAGGGCAGGGGACTGAGCGAGATGGCCTCAACCCCCAGGAACCCTCCGGCAGCCTGCAGAAGCCCATGGACCCCTTCCAAATTTATGTTTGTTTCGTGTTTCGGTTTTAATGTTTATTTTTGAGAGAGGGAGAGAGAGAGACATCGCGCGAGTGGCGGAGGGGCAAGGAGAGAGGGAGACGGAATCGGAAGCAGGCTCCAGGCTGCGAGCCGTCAGCACAGAGCCCGACACGGGGCTCGAACCCACGAACCGTGAGATCATGACCTGAGCGGAAGTCAGACGCCTAACCGACTGAGCCACCCAGGCGCCCCTTGTTTCGTGTCTCAAGATGTACTTGGATTTTATTTCTGTTGATTTATGGCTGGGTAGTTCCTCTAAAATATATTTAGCATGTACAGATTTTACTTCATTACTAAATATCTTAGGCTCTACTTTGGCAGTGTCTCCCAGGAATACTGACCACAAGAAAAATGAAAAAAAAAAAAAAAAGAAAGAAAGCCACGTACCCGGAGGTAATCAGCGGGCAGCGAATATGCCCTTTCCGGCACCTCCACATCTGACTGGCCTTTGAATGAGCAAATCTACGCGCCACAAGAAATGCACGTATCAGAATTTTCACGGTGGGCGCTTCCTTTAGATCAGGCTCACCCTGTAGAAACACGACTAACGCAAGCCACGTGTGCCATTTTAATTTTCTTGTACCTGTGTTTAAAAATGCAAAACAGAAGCAGAGAAAATTAATTCTAACAATCTGTTTGATTTGGCCCAATATACCCAAAATATTAACATATATAATCACTGTTTTAAAATGTACCAAGTATTCAGAATGTGGTGTGTGTTTTACAGAACATCTCAGTTCTGACCAGCCACACGTGTGCTTGTGGCCACACGTGGCCAGATGCCCCCACGTTGCCCGTGTAGCGCTAGACGTTGAAATTTCTTTATAGTGAATCTTGGGTTTTTCCCTTGATTTTCCAGTTACTCAGGACCCGTGTTATGTGTCTGGTTCTTCCCCTTCTTTTATTCTTTTCCTTCTCTGTCTGATCTGATTTTGATGAGGACCTGATAAAGCTGATCATTAAGGTGAACCCTCTCTCTCTACCCATGCCTCGAATGTTCTTTTCATCCTTCTCTCTCTTTAAAAAATCCTTTCCTCCAATATTTTATTATGAAAATGTTCAAACATATGGAAAAGTTGAAGGAATTGTCCAGCGAATAACCATATACCTATTACCCAGATAACATTTTATTATATTGGTTTTATCACCCACCCATCCACCCACCCATCCATCCACCCACCCATCCACCCGTCCATCTGTCCATCCACCCACCCATCATCCCCCCTCCATCTATCCTTTTGATGCATTTCAAAGTAAGTTCCCGACATCAGTGCCTTTTCCCTAAACAACTTGCACACGTTCTTTTTTGTTTTTGTTTTTGGCCTGTATTTCAATAACTAGTGTTGAATGTCAGGATCTTTCTCAATGGGACATTGAAAAATACACAGCTTACAAAATACACAGCTTACAAAAGACGCTAGCTAAGTATATCTACAGTGACAGTCATGAGATAAAAAAAAAAGTCCCTGTGATTCCTGATGGTGACAGTCACACGTCTGTGGGTGTTGCTATTTTAGGAATTGAAATTACATACCAAGTTTCAGTTGTAGGGGCGCCAGGGCCACTCAGTCAGGTAAGCATCTGACTTCGGCTTAGGTCATGATCTCCCGGTTTGTGGGTTCGAGCCCCATGTCGGGTTCTGTGCTGACAGATCAGAGCCTGGAGCCTGCTTCAGATTCTGTGTCTCCCTCTTTCTCTGACCCTCCCCCGCTCTTTCTCTCTCTCTCTCTTTCTCTCTTAAGAATCAATAAACACGCGGGGCGCCTGGGTGGCTTAGTCTGTTAAGCATCGACTTTCGCTTAGGTCATGATCTCGCGATTCGTGGGTTCGAGCCCCGCGTCGGACTCTGTGCTGACTGCCAGCTCGGAGCCTGGAGCCTGTTTCAGTCTGTGACTCCCTCTCTCTCTGACCCTCCCCTGCTCACGCTGTCTCTCTCTCTCTCTCTCCTAGAAATAAATAAAAAACATTAAAAAATAAAGAATCAATAAACACTAAATAATAAATAATAAATAAATAAATTTCAGTTGTAGGCTAATGAAATGAAGATTTTTGTTTTTGTTTTTGTTTTTTGCTATCCAAATCCACAGAGCCTCTGAATTTGAGGACCCCAACTCCATTCTTACATTATGAGGCCCAAGTAAAGCGTGCTGTTACCACGCTAAGGTGAATGCTACCAGGAAGAAATACTGACCGTTGTTATGTGCATTATCTTATGTAATCCTTGCAATGTTCCCATGAGGGTAAACAAAAACTAATCCTCTACTCACAACACTTCTGACATCAAATACGTGGGGATTCCCCCAACCGTTTCTCAGACTTTCCACACACCAACCTGGAGTGCAGTTCAATTCCGGCCCTAACTCCTGGAGTTAACCCCCCACAGGCTAAGGGTTCAGTCCCACAAGGCTACCCCACTTCAGACATCGGTCATCAGTACCCGGTCCCCAGAGGGTCCCCGCTTCTGTCTGACTTGGGTGACATTCCGCATACCACCCTGGTTTGATAATTTGCTGGCACAGCTCACAACACTCAGAGACCCTGAGGTGTACCGTTTTGTCATAAAGGATGTGGTAAAGGAAATAAAGGTAAAGCCCGGTGAGGAGATGCGTAGGGTGATGGCTGGGAGGGTTCAGAGTGCAGGGGCTCTGTCTCCTTGGAGCCGGGGCATGCCACCCTCCCGGCACATAGCTGCTTTCAACTTGGAAGCTGGCTGAAAACTATAGTTTAGGGCCTTTTTTTTTTTTTCTTTTTTTTGAGACAGAGCTTGAGTGGCGGAAGGGCAGAGAGAGAGAGGGAGACACAGAATCTGAAACAGGCTCCAGGCTCTGAGCTGTCAGCACACAGCCTGACGTGGGGCTCGAACCCACAAACCATGAGATCAAGACCTGAGCCAAAGTTGAATGCTTAATCCACTGAGCCACCCAGGCGCCCCTATAGTTTAGGGATTTTTACAGAAGCCTCATCACATAGGCATGATGGGTCATTACCCCAGTCCCCAGCCCCTCCAAGGATGGAAGGCGGGGCTGAAAATTCCAAGCTTCTAATCACGGCTTGATCTTTCTGGAGAGCTGCCCGCACCCAGGAGTCACCGCGTTAGAAGCAAAAATCACTCCCACCACCCAGGAAATTCCAAGGAGCTCTGTAGACGGTGGTCTAGACCGACTTAGGGAAGCCAGCTGGGGTTCAGGTCCCACCTCTGCGGCCTCGGGGCGCCACTCAACCTCTCTGTGCCTAGTTTCCTCTCCTGAAAATCAAGGTGGTAGTACCCACCTCGGAGGGTTGTCCGCAAGAGGTACCATGTAAGTGTTTGCTACGATTACAATCTAGAAGGTGCATCTTTGGCGGGAACATTTCAGGCGGGTTCCTTCTGTCCCCAGGGCTGCAGGCCTGGCCCCCGAAGGTGGGTGTGCCTGCCACGTGCAGTGGAGCCCCCCATCCCTGCTCCGCTGTGGCTCCAGTGGCTGCTGTGGCTGGTGCCCGTGGACCTGAGGCCCCGGCGTGGGGCTCGTGCTGGCGTCCTAGCCGCCGGGAGGCCAGTGAAACGCAGGACCGCCATCTCCCGTCCTCCCCGGGGAAGCACGGCTTCCTGTCGCCGAGACCCAGAGGGTGGCCCTGTCTCCCCGTGCAGGAAGGGCACAGTCCGGGCAGCCCCAGGCAGTGCCCCCTGCCCACACACACGGGGTCCTTCTTGCCCCCGTGTGCACCGAGCAGACCGGAGGGGCCCAGGCTAAGCCCCGGGGGGAGGGCAGGGCCGGGGCCAGTGGGGTGTCTGTGGTCAGACAGGCGGAAACCACTGTGTGCGGGAGGAGTGTTGTAACCTGGGAGATGACACAGGCGCCTCTCCCGGGCCCCGTGGCCACACCCAGTTGTGTCCTGGGCAGCCGGGCGGAGGGAGGGGCAGGGGAAGTGCTGAAAAGGGGGTGAACCAGATCTGGGGCGGGCCGGGGGGGCCGTGTGCACGCGTGTGGGAACGCGGCGAACGCGTGTGCGCACACGACTGTGCGAGCGGCCCCTGTGCAGCCGTGTGTGTGTTCTGAGCGCACCTGTGTGCGTGCGTGTGTCTGTGTGTGTCCACGCGGAAGTTTTAATCCGCGGTTGCGTGTGCGCCCTGGGCGCGTCTCTGTGTTGATACACACACAACTGTTGTTCGTGCTGATGACGGGCGCTTACACGGTACTTCCCGTGTACCTGGCTTCCGGGAGCTTCCGGGTACGAACTCCCGTAACCCCCTCAACAAAGCTTTGAGGTCGGTGCTGTCATCCTGAAGCTCAGATGAGACGACAAAGGCACAGAGGGGTCGAGCGACTCTCCCATGGTCCCGGGGGTGAGATCGGAACCCAGGCTCTGCGCGGCTCACACGCCCCAGCTGCCCGGGTCCACACGGACAGGCGCCCCTCTGGGGATGTGTCCCCCTGTGTTCCACCCCAGCGAGGTGGACACACGGGGGCCGGGGTGTCTGCACACCCCTGCGTGTGGTCAGGCTTGCAGGGGGTCGTGCGTGCGTGTGTGCGGGGCCCCGAGTGGGGGCTCCGGGAGGGGCCTGCGGGTGCTGGATTGGCCGCCCTTTCTCTCTAAGAGCAAATCCTGGCAAGGCGGCCCCGGGACGCCCCCAGGCCCTTCCCCCCACCCCGGGCCCAGGGCCGGCCTTTGTTTCCTCTCCTGGACTTGCTGCTGGTGGGATGGTGTGGAATTCTAGGCATCTGCCTCCCGGGGGGCGGCTGAGGGCTGAGGGGCGCCTGGTCATTCGTGGGGGCTGGACTCTGTCCTCCGAGGGCGCAGAAGCCAAAGCAGGGTCCGGGTGGCATCTCGCTGGGGCCTGGATCCCGGCTGGCTGTGGCCTCCTGCACGAGGGCCCGGCCAGGGGACCCCACGCGCCGCGGCGCCGGGCCAGGGGGCCAGGACGGAGGTGTCACAAGAGTCCGGGTCACGGACTCAGGGTCACCTGATGACCCCGTCTTGCTTTCTCGCTGCACCTGTGGTGGGTTCATAGCGGCCCCCACCCCCCACAGAAATAGATATGACCCCCGGGGCCTGTCCCTGTGACCTGATTTGGGAACAAGGTCTCTGCAGAGGTCGTTGAGGCTCTCAGAACGAGGTCATCGTGGATGTAGAGTGAGTCCTAAACCCGGTGACAGGTGTCGCAAGCGGCAGGAGGAACAGAGATGCCCACGAACACCAGGTGCAACCGCGGAGCCCCACCCCCCCGAGCCCCTGGAGACGGGAGAGGCCAGCGTCACCCCCAGGGCCTCCAGAAAGGCCACGACCCTGCTCGATTTCAAACTTCTGTCCTCCAGACCCTGAAGGAGGACATGTCCGTCGCTTCGAGGCCCCAGCGTGTGGCAACCTATTCCAGCCCCAGCGACCCCCTCCGCCACCCACAGCCGCCTCCCCGTCCGTGCCCTTAGCCCACTGCAGCCCGGCCATTTCTTTTCTGCAGCCCTGGCCCTCGTCTCTGTAACCACGTCCAGCCTCAGTTTCCACGAACGTAAACCAGGGACGGTAATAACAAAAGTGCTGAGACACGGCCTAGCCGAGGCACATCCGTCAAGGGCAGCAGTGACTGCAGGGGACAGCTGCTCACGGTGGCGCCTGTCACCCACGCGTCACAGGCCGTGGGAAATTTTAATTCGATGGGGAGTGTGTACGTTATAAATACACATATCTTGGAACATATCTGTCCACGGATGTGACCCTGCACCCCCTAGCCCCGTCCCCTGGACCACCCTTCCTTGGGGCAGCCCCTCACCCGTTCACTCTGCCCCCTGCCCACCAGAGCAGGACCCTGCCCGACCAGGAGACTGGGCTGTGGGGACAGCGGGCAGCCTGCATGCCTCTCCTCTGCCCCCTCTTACACGTCCCCTCAACAAGTATTTATTGAGCAAAAAAAAAAAAACACATTCTGCTGCCAGCAGAATGTCGGCCGTCACAAATCATGGCTGACGTCGGCTTGGAGGAGAGTGTCACTGGCTCAGTGTGGTGACCCACATGATCCCCGGGTAATTAGCAGTGGTGTCTGATTAGCCGCTGGCAGAGAGGCCGCCCACCCCGCTCACCAGCTTCGTTCATTCATGCCACACCTGTTTCCTGCGCATCTGTCTGCACTGGGTCTGGCACTGCTGACACCAGGGTGGTGAAGCCCGCGGGCTCTCCTCAGGGGCGCACAGCCCTGCTGGGGAGGCGGGACCGTAACAGCACAGATAGGGAGGGGGGTGGGGGACAGGAAGGACGGCTGGGGTCACGGGAGGCCCGAGGCCAGAGCGGAGGACAGACAGGCCAGGAGCAGGCAGGGGAAGGCATTCCGGGCAGCGAGACCAGCAGGTGCAAAGGCCCGGGGGCAGGAGTGTGTGGAAACATAGAGACTCTTCCGTATTCTGAGCAGCCAGGGCTCAGGAGGTGGGTCATGGTGAGCCGTGTGGCCCAAGAGGTCTCCCCCGGGAGCCTGACCTGTGAGGGGCTGGGCTTGTCATCAGGGCCTTAAGGATCATTGAAGTGATTCTGGTTCAAGGCCAAGGCCAGACTTCTATGTCTCTTCCTGAGTTCCTCCTCTGATAGTATCTCTCCGCTTTATGGTCCAGACCTGATTCTCATGCCAGTGCTTTTCCATCCATCAGGACCATCAGTGGGGGGTGGGGGTGGGGAGTGAGGCTCCAGGGTCCCCAACACGGAGAGGTTTGGACACCCCAAAGGCTGGGACGCAGGTGACACCTGGCATGTACGGTCAGTCGGTGTCTGCAGGTGCTGGGAAGGGCCTGCCGAGATGCTACACAGACACACACAGTCACACACACACACACACACACACACACAGAGTAACTGATTCCAGAACGTGCACTGCAGACCCCCAGGCCTGGCCCGCTCAGAGCTGTGGGCACAGCCACCACTCTGGGCACAGACATTTCTTTGCACACGAACGTGGAACCTCTGGGGCGTCTCCCAGTGTAGCAAGTGCCTTGGGGCCGCCCCTACCCCAGGGCTGGCTGCGGCCGGTGTGAGTAAGAGTTGTTAGGCAGAATAACCTGCTTGAGAAATGGACCCGGTCTTCTTCGGCTGTTGATTCATCGCGGAAGAATGGGGGGTATTTTCCCCTCCCTCCACATCTCCCTCAGAGAACAACTGTGCCTCTGTGTTCCCGGGGCTGTCTGCCTTGGGCTGGTGGAGACTCAGCAGGCCTTGGTCCCTCACCACACGGCCTGGTACCTTAGTCAGGGGTCATCCAGCTGCAGATAATAGAATCGCACTGAAGTCAGCTTGGGTTTTGTGCCACTGGCAAGTTGGGAGTGAAACAGCTTCAGGCATGGCTGAATCCAGGGGCTCAGGCACTGTTGTCAGGGATCTGTCTCCATTCCGTGGCCCCGCTTTCCTTCCTTCCCAGGTGAGCTTTTTCCAACGTGCTGGCGAAGATGGTGCCTCAAAGCTCCAGGCTTTTATCTCACTGGCGAGTTGAGATTTCCTCTTCAAAAATTCTAATGAGAGAGGCGCCTGGGTGGCTTAGTCGGTTGAGCGTCCGACTTTCGCTTAGGTCATGATCTCGCGGTTCATGGGTTCGGGCCCCGCGTCGGGCTCTGTGCTGACTGGCAGCTCAGAGCCTGGAGCCTGTTTCAGTCTGTGATTCCCTCTCTCTCTGGCCCTCCCCTGCTCATGCTGTCTCTCTCTCTCCTAGAAATAAAAAATAAAAAATAAAAAAAAATTCTAATGAGAGTCTGGGGTTGAGTCCCATTGGCACGGCTTGGGTCACATGCCTGTTATGGAAGCCATCACGATGGCCAGCCTTGATCACATGCACAAGTCAGCCCTAAGAGCCCGGGGTGGGGCTAGGAAGAAGGGGAATTTGGGCAGCAACGATAAGAGGTGCTGTCTTCAGCCAAAATCCTAGAGGGCGGAGACTGGTGTTTGGAAGAGACTTGTAAGGGGCTCCCTGGGGAGACCAGCAGGGAGGATCAGATCCCAATTTCATCAGACTTAGAAGAGTGAAGTGATGAGCTCTTTCTCACAAGTATTACGGGTAAATTCATACCATGTACGGCGAGCAAGTCCTAAGTTCTGGGGCTTTCCTCAGTCAGCTCAGTCTCTAGAACGTTCACGGGAGTGCCTGAGAACATAGGATCTGGAGTCGATCCCTAGGTAGGAATCCTGGCTCTGCCACTGACTAACTGTGTGACCTTGGGGCGGTCACTCAATCTCTCTGTGCCTCTGTTTCCTCATCTGAAAACTGGAGCCACCACGTTTCCTGTCCCACGGGACCTTTGTGAGGATTAAATGAAGCTCTGAGAGGTTGGGGGGCTTGCCCGGATCCTAGGGCCAGGGTCAGCACCAACTCAGTTAATCCCCGTTCTGGCTCTTTCCGTCCGCAGTCCTGACGTGCAGCAAGAGAGCATGGACCATTGAACAAATGGAGAAAACGAACGGAGGAAAGTTTTCCCTCTCTTTTTTAAAATTTATTTTATTATTTAATTAAAAAAATTTTTTATTTGGTGAGAGAGAGAGAATCCCAAGCAGGCTCCATGCTCTCAGTGCAGAGCCTGATGCAGGGCTCGAACTCAGGAATCGTGAGATCATGCCCTGAGCCGAAATCAAGAGTTGAACACCCGACCCACTGAGCCCCCAGGCGCCCCAGGTTTCCCCCTTTGTGCTCTGAGCTCCGTCGCTGGGTTCCCTCAGGACTGAACACAGGGGAGCTCAGGCTCCCCCAGAAACCAGGATTTGGGTGGAGGCCATCCCAGGTCACAGCATCATCGCATCAGGGAGAAAGAGAGGTTCTGGGAAGCTGAGTTTCCAGCTTAAATGAGTGCACGCAGCACACGTGTCCTATGTCCTCACGACTTCCCGTCCAGAGCCGGGCGGCCGGGCACCTCGGCTGTCCCTCCCAGGGCCGCTCCTCCGCCCCGAGGCTGCCGTACGCGCTGGCTTCAGGCAGACTCCAGGAGGGTGACAGTGGAAACCCAGCGCCCCAGGCCTAGCCTCAAAGTTTGCAGGGTCGCTTCTGCCGCGTTCCGTGGGTCAGAGCCAGCCACGAGGCCGGCTGTCAGCACAGGGCCCGACATGGGGTTTGAACCCACCAACCCTGAGATCGTGACCTGAGCCAAAGTCGGACGCTCAACCGACTGAGCCACCCAGGCGTCCCCTAGCAGCTGTTATTTTTGAATGCCCAGTGTCCTCAGCATTCCTTTTGGGGATAGTTTAGCGGGGCTGACGCTCTCCGACTCCAGGTGTGGGCATGCGATCAGGAATTCCACCGCCCTAACCACAGGGATTGGTCAGAATATGGGCACACGGTCCAAGCTGGACCAGTGAGATTCGGTCGCAGGGCTTTTGCTGAAACTGTTGGGAAGAAGGTGTTCTCTTTCCACCCTTTTGGGCTGCTTGGCTGATGAGAAAGCCTGTAACTGCTGGGGACCATCTTTGCAGTCAGAGGAGAAGACGCTGCCCGAGAATGAAGCAGGCACGGAGGGAGAGCAGAGCCAAAAGATAGAGGGAAAGAGAAATTCCTGATGACAGCATTTGAACTCCTGGATCCAACCATGCCTGAAGCCCTTGCTGTGGATTTCCCACCTATGAAGGCCAATAAATTCCCTTTGCTGTAAATTTCCATCCCTTGCAACCAAAAGGCATCTTAATGATACAATGCGATACAGCTCTTTGGATCACGATGCGGATTAAACGAGCTCACGATATATACGAGCCACCATGGCTGATGGGGAACCTGTTAAAGGTAAGCTGTCAGGACTTTCTCTCCTCCCCCTCCTCCCCTCCGGTGAATCTATTGAACGTATTACACAGTTCATAACAGGCCTGGATGGGTTTGGATGGTCGTAGTAGAAAAAACACGGAAAAGCAAGCTTTGACATTGTCGCCGGGACTCTCGACGCCTGGACTCCTAATTTAAATTCTGCAGATGCAGCCGAAAAGTGGTGCCTTGAAATAACCACGAGAAATGGTACCAAAGCGATCTCAGGAGACGCCCGTCGTGTTCGCTGTGCAGAGGAGGGCCGTGGGGCAGCGTGGACAGCCGTTCGCAAGCGTCCCTCCTCCGCTGCCCTGAGTTTGTTTATCCTGGGCCCGAGCCTGGATGTGGGGCAGGGCGTAGGGGGTCTGGGGTTTCTCCCCTCCCCCCCAGCGAGCCAGGGGGAGGCCGCAGGCGGCTGGGGGCCTGCGTGTTTGGACGGGCATCGCAGCGGTGTTTACTCTGCGTCTGCTGCCGGCCGTGGTGGCTGCACCGGGCACCTCCAGCCCAGTCCCGTGAACCGGCCGCGCTGTCTGGTCCCCGTGGGGCCTCGCCCGCCTTCCCCGCTCAGGCTGCGGGAGTGCGTTGCCTAAGCGACTCCCCCCACCTCCGGCCGACCGAGTCCCCCACTGCTTAGAACTTTCTGGACCCCTCCCTGGTCGCCACCGGCTGCTTTGAGCGGGCTGAGCAAATCGGAAGGGCGTGGGCCCTTATCTGGGTTTCGGTGACCCCCCGCCTGGGTGCAGGTTTATGAGGGAGAGGATCCCAGGAGAGGGTGGGGGAGACCGGGTGTCAGCGGGTGGTGGCTGCGGGGTCCCGCAGGGCACCGCTGGGACGGCCTAGAGCTCGCCTCAGGTCCTGGGGCTCTGTCCCTCCAGCCCGTCTGTCGTCGGTGCGGAGCCGTTTCCGGGTATTTGCCGAGAGAAGAGCCTCAGGTAGAAAGTCACCGAAGGAAGGTCACCGTGGACCCACGGTGTTGACATGCCTGACGGTCAGCCCCAGCGCCCGCCACACCCTTCACATCGGGCCTCGTGCTGCCCTTTGCTACAGTCCCCACCCCTCCGTGGTGTCTGTCTCCCCGGCGGGCGACTCTGCATTCCTTCCCCGACTCATTCCACGTCACCTTCAAGAGTGGGAAGGAGAAATATCATCTCATCAACCCACGGCAGACCCTCTGTCACTCAGGAAACCCCAAGGGTTTAGGGGCTCTGTGGAGGAACCCAGGGAAATGACCAAAAACATGTTTTTTTTTTTTTAATGTTTCATTTATTTGTGGGAGAGAGAAAGCGCATGAGCGACGGAGGGGCAGAGAGAGGGACAGAAGATTGAAAGTGCGCTGTGTGCTGACTGCCAGAGCCCGACCCGGGGCTGGAACTCACGAACCGAGAAATGATGACCTGAGCTGAAGTCAGATGCTCAACCGACTGAACCACCCAGCCCCCCACCCCCGCACACATACGTTTTAAGGTGACATTCTGGCCTCTGCTGTGTCCCCAAACTCCTGCCGCTTAAAGATGTCTAATCCTTACCGGAGCTGGTCACCTGGCGCCCTGGGATGCCTTCTGAACCTGTCTGGGCCTCTGCGTGGGGTGCCCATGGGGACGGATGAGGTGAGCGGGGACGTGCGTGAAGGCCTGGCGGGGGGGCCGAGGGCCCCCTCCCCCCAGAGCAGCGGTGTTCTCCATCCCGGTTACCCTCTTAGAGACGAGGAAACCAAGCTTCGGTGAGTGAAGGGGGCTTTGCCCAGAGACACCTGGCTTGTGGCAGGGTGAGGCTGGCTCTCTGAGTCCCCGATCGCGTTTTCCAGAATGTTCTTTCTGTTCAGCCATTTGTGTGGCCACCACTGTGTTTCTAAGTCTACCAGCCCCAACCGCCCAGGGGGCCTCACGTCGGCCACACCTTGGCTCTTGCTGTCTGCCTGTGGCGATGCCCTTCCTGCTCCTCTCCCAATAAGCCCTGGCTTCGCCTGGAGCTGCTTCCTCCTGGAAGCCTTCCCTGATGACCCTCTCGCTCTGGGCAGGCTCTCCCAAGGCCCAGTCTGAATCACCAGGGGCCCTACCCTGGGGGCGTTGGCAGTGTGTGGCCTCCTTGATGGCTGCACAGTGAGGCAGGTCTAAACTCAGCGAGTCTGACACCTCAAACCCAGTTGTGAAGGAATTACCAGATAATTAGGAGAGAGCAGCCCCAGGGACCGAGGTGGTACAGGCGCTCTGGCCGCTCTGCCCGGGCGAGCGTCCTTCCTTCTCTCCCGCCGCAGGGGTCGGAAGTGGAAACGCAAAGCAGAGTCAGGAGCCCGACTGGCCGGCCCTCCCCTGGGACGAGGCCGCCTCCGGGTCGTCCCCTCCAGGGAACAGGACCCTGGGGTGACGGGGAAGGGACCCACAGCCGCCAGGAGTCTCAGGGAGGCTCCGACGGGGCCCAGTTGCCCCCGATCTAACGAGGTGGAATTACTCCCGGAGAGGGCTGACTCACCCCTAACGTGTCACTTGAGCCCCTCCTGGCCTCCCTGCCCTCCCCAGGAACTCAGACAGACGGAGAAGTGGGCAACAGGGGTGAGGAAGGGGGTGCCCGGGTGTGAGCTGGGGCAGGGCACTGGAGACACCCTCTTGCCCTCTGCCAGGCCCTTCGGCCCTCCTGCTGGGTCCTTGCACATCTTTGGGTGCGATCTGCCTGCTGGGCCGGCCCCGCCCCCCTGGCCGCAGGTGGCCCCGCAAGGTGGGCCGGCTGTTCCGGGGGAAACTGCCGAGAGGTGACAAGGCCTCTCCTTCCTCGCTCCCTGCCTGCCTTCCAGAACACTGACCTGGCTCGGACCTGAGCTCCAAGCACACCCCTCCCCCGCCAACGCCCACACAAGGCCGGCCCCGCTGTGGCCCCATTGCCCTCGACCCAGAGAGCCTGGAGCCCAAGGCGGCCGCGACCTGCAGAAGCCACAGCGTCACCGCCCTGCGGAACCAGCTGAGAGGCCCGATGGGAAAGGGGGCGGCCAGCCTGTTTGTGCAAGATCCACTCCTCCGGTTTCGGTGGCGTGGGCGGTGCCTCGAGGTCCTCAGGCTCCGAGGCTGTGTTTGCAGGGCTCCCCGCGGGGCACGGGGCCAAGCCCGGCACCTACAGGCAGCCACACCTCTTAGCCCGGCCGGGAGGCCAGGCGGTCATGTCCGAGCCCCTGGGGGAGCAGGGAGCCCCCCGGCTGACACTCGAGTGTTTGGGAGACGGGGGTGCCCGCACTCCTCTGTGCTGCCTACAGAGTAGCGGCCAGAAAGGCTTGGGGGGGACATGCTCTAATTAGCGGCTGCCTTAATAGCTATTTCCGGGCGGTGGTGGGTGGGAGAGGTTTTACAGCCGTGTGCTCTGGGGGTGGGGTTGCTAGACTGAGCAAATAAAAACAGAGGCCGTCCAGCTAACTTTGAATGTCAGATAAACAACAGATAATTTTTAATGTAAATATAGCCCATGAGATATTTGGGACATACTTATGCTGAAAAAAATATTCACTGTTGACCCAGCGTTCAAATTTAACTGACTAGCCTCTGTTGTTGTTATTGTTTTCTAGTAACCGTATCTGGGAGGTAGGATCACTCACAAATTTTGAGGCTCCTACCCTCTTGGCTTTTTCTTCCCGCTCCCTTATATTTAGTTATTCGTGTGTGTTGGGGACCCCCACAAAGTATTCCAGTCTGTTTGTGTGACATATGCCTTGCTCTGTCCCTGACGTAGAAACTGACCACCAATTCACATCCTCCCGGCTCCCCCCAAGAGCGAGTCCCTGACCTCATGAGCCAGCTGCTCCTCCTTCTGGGACATCACGGGCCACCTCAAATGGTTGTACAGGTCGCACACGGTGCAACGCCATATTTGAAAATACAACCCTCTGCACTTGTGCAGTGTGCAACCTGCACAACCGCATGTAGCAACCCTATTTGCACGTCTAGATTTTGACCACCAGGAGCTTTCCTTCTCTCATTTACTCCTCAAACTAGGCTGCCCAAGGGACACCATCCCATTACCCCTAAATCTCTCCATCCGAGGAGAACTCGAGCAATCTGGGAAGGCTCTGGAGCAGTGTTTAAGAACAGTTGAGTGCCCAGGCTGTGCACAGAAGGGCTTTTGATTCTCAGGGACGACCTGACATCTGCTGGAGGGGCACTCCCTTCCCGCTGCCCGGAGTGTGCAAAGAGCAGGATTAAAGATTTCCTGCCCGCCTGCCCGCCCTCTACATCCTTTCCCGCTCCTCGGCCTGGCCAACCCCCCAACCTAGGCATAATTTTAGAAACTTAATAGATGCTGTGCTGCACATTCTTGGCCTGGAGCCTGCGGGGGCAGGTCCTAAAAGAATACAGACATTTCTTTCTTCGGCCGTGTGGATAGAGATCCTCTGTTTCCCCTGGGGACAGGTTTCTGAGGGGCCATTGTACACGGACGGGCTCGTCACACACTTGCTTCTTTGTGGGGTCCCCCACCTCCCCGTCCCACCCGGGCTGGATTATTTTGCAGGGTTAGTGCCCTTCTCTTTGCCTTTCCTGCTGCCCCCAAAGCTACCAGGAGCGGTGGGGACGGGGGAGGGCGTATGGCTTCCAGGGCCCCAAGTGGCGATGGCTGTGGGGAGCCCTTTGCACATCGCTGAGGTCATTCGGCATCTTGGAACTCTCCATGACGGAGGAGGGCCTCTGGGCCCGGGCAGGATTTTAGGATCTGGAGCCTGGACAACAGTGAAGGCTTTTGTTTCCTTCCCGAGCCAGGGATGCCTTTCCAGTCCTTTCAGATTTCAAGGAATTGCCTCATTCCTGGACCGGGCATTCTCCAGGCTTCTGGAGTTCGAGGGGACAGCAGGTAGGAAGAGGCACATCCAGAGGCTGATGTCCAGTTTCTGATGTTTCTGGAACACTCGTATGTCGGGCTCTGGCTGCAAGCTTCTCCTTTGTCTTGTTCCTTCAACCGTAGCAGATGAGTGACCACTGATGTACCCATTTTACAGATAAGGAAGCTGAGGCTCCAGAAGGTAAAATGCCCACAATCACGTGGTGAGGCAGCAGCTCAGCCAACTCTGAACCCTGAATCCTCAGCCGTGAGGATACCCCACCCACCCGAGTCTTTGATCATTCATTTAAAAAACAGCTTTATTGAGGTATCATTCACGTACCGTACAATTCGCCCTTTAAAGCGTCCATTCCCAAGGCACCTGGGTGGCTCGGTCAGTTAAGCGGCCAACTTTGGCTCAGGTCGTGATCTCATGGTTCGTGGGTTCGAGCCCCACGTCAGGCTCTGTGCTGACAGCTTGGAGCCTGCAGCCTGTTTCCTATTCTGTGTCTCCCTGTCTCCCTGCCCCTCCCCCAGCACCTGGCGGCCACTCACCTGCCTTCTGTCCCTGCGGATTTGCTCCTCCTGGACACTGCGTGTAAATGGAATCACACAAAAGGTGGCCTGTCGTGCGGCCGGCCCATCTGCGACAGGGCGCGTATCAAATTCCTTTTACGGCTGAGTAATATTCCATGATGTGGGCGGACTGCATAGTCCTGCGTTTGTCCACTGATGGACATTCGAGTCATTTCCACCTTTCAGTTAGGGGTCGTGCTGCTCTGAACATTCTGGGCAGGTCCCCAGTTCTCTTGGGAGCCCCCTGTCGTAAGAAAGCCGTTCTGATGCCTGCCCCCGGCCCCTCTCTGGCTGGGATTCCCCTCCCTGGGCTTCCCCTGCACAGTCAGGCCTGACTTACGCCTCGGGTCCCAGCGCACACCCCCTTTCTCACAGGGGTCCCTCCCCCTTCTCGGCTTCCGCAAGAGTGGGGGGGGGTTGCTCTGCCCAGGTCCTTTGCCCTGTCACCCCCTTGCTGTGTGATGTCGGGCTACTCACTTAGCCTCTCTGGACCCCCGGTGCCTTTATCTGTGAGATGAGGACCTCAGTCTGACCGCATGGGGCTGCTGTGAGGGACGAGACGGTAAGAGCTCGTGTGCTGGGGGCCTGGAGCATCGAAGACCTGCTCTCTCAGCCAGGGGTTCTCACCCGGCTCCAAGTTCCAGCCCCCAGCGAGGCCCTGGTTGCCGTCCTAAGCCGCCCGGGGCCTGCCTTGACGGGGTCGGGCCACAGTGCAGGTTCTTCGCCACCTGCCAGGTGACCGCCCAGAGGCGTTTGGCCCTGACCTTCTTCAGCTGTCGCAGTGAGGGGAGGGATGCTCCTGGCATCGGTTGGACGGAGACCGAGGCTGCCACCCAGCCTCCTGCAGGGCACAGGACGGCCCCCGACAGTGAAGTAGCCACCGAGCTCCAAATCTAACAGCGCCCCATCTAACGATCATATTGTCACTCAGTTTTGCTGTGTGTATTTATTTCTCGATTAAAATGTTTTTTTTTGTTTATTTATTTATTTTTGAGAAAGACAGAGACACAGAGAGAGCAGGGGAGGGGCAGAGAGAGAGAGGGAGACACAGAATCTGAAGCAGGCTCCAGGCTCCGAGCTGGTCAGCACAGAGCCCGACGCGGGGCTCGAACCCACGAACCGTGAGGTCGTGACCTGAGCTAAAGTCGGACGTTCACCCAACCGAGCCACCCAGGTGCCCCTAAAATGTTTTTTGCTGAAGTAAGTGACACATAATGTTACATTCGTTTCAGGTTATAACGATGCGGTATTTGTATGTGTTATGAAATGGTCACCGCAGTAATTATTAAGTACCGTAGCTACATGGTTATAAAACCTTTTCCTTTTGATGAGGATGTTCCGCATCTACTCAGAAGCTTTCAAATACGCGCCCTGATACTCTTGACCGCGCTGTGCATTACGTTCTCATGACTCATTTTATACCTAGATGTTTGTACCTCTGGATCCTTCGTCTTCTTCCCCAGACTCCGGCCAGCAGCCACCAAGCTGCTCTCCGTTATCTGGAGTTTTGTTTGGTTTTATTTGTTTGTCCTGTTTTCTTCATTACATGCATCCGTGAAATCATACAGTGTTTGCTTTTCTCTGTCTGAATTATGTTGCGTAGGATCACGCCTTCACGGTCCATCGTGCTGTCGCAAATGGTAAATGTCCTTGCTCGGGTTGGCTCAGCAGCATTCACTCCACTGTATCCATACACCCCGCGTATCTGCGCCCCATCTCCCCTGCCCACGTACCCGCTGACGCACGCGGACGCTGTTTCCGAAGCTTGGCTGCTGTGAATAGCGCTGCAGCGAACGCGAGAGCGCAATAGCTTTCCAAAGTAGCGGTTTTACTTTCTTTGGATAAATACCCAGCAATGGAATTGCGGGATCAGGTGGTAGCTCTAATTTTCACGGTTTGAGGAACGTCCACGCCGCTTCCCCCAGGGGCTGCATCCCCACCGGCGGTGCATGAGGGTCCCCCGTCTCCACATCCTCGCCGACACCGGCTCCATCCTGCGCTTTTGAGTCTGGCCACTCTGACAGGTGCGAGGGGGTGTCTCCGTGCCGTGTCGATTTGCGTTTCCCTGACGATGCGCGATGACGAGCGTCTTTTCTTTTCTTTGCAAACCTGGTCTCTTTTAATGTTTTCTACAGTAGAAGAAATCGTTCGCTTGATGGCTGCGGATGTGTAAGCCTGTTTGGCGATATTCGGAAACCACCAGAATAATGGTGTCTTCCTGACTGGTGAGTAGTCTTCAGTGATTGGAAGCAGTTACTTGTCTGAAACTGCTCTCAAACCAGCAAGTCCCCATTTATGCACCTGTCGTTTTCAGGATGGTTGGTAACCTGGGTATATTTTCCCCAGATAATCTTGCCTCCTTGGGTCACAAGGCCCAGCGCACTCACGTTCACCTCAGTGACAATACCTTTAGTAATAACACCCAAAGCTGTATATAGTGGGGACGAGGGATTCTTTTTTTATACCAAATATTGGCAGGCAAAAGGTGGCTTTCAATTCAGGATGTGTTATGTGGGCCTTTTGAAACCGTAAGCCCATTGGCCTAATGAATCTTTCCTATTTGGGTGGTTTTCGAGTAAAGCCATCTCCAACAAAGCGGACTTTAGTAACCATTCTCTTCCACGCTTTCTTCTTTCTCTTTCCTATTGGAATAACTTTTAATACTTCTGTTTCTCCCTGGGCACGAACTTTGGGCAAAGGGACTTCCCATTTTCCTGCTTTCTCTTTTCGTTTTTGTTTAATCATATTGGAAAGTACTTTAGCTCGGGACCGTCCCTCCCTGTCCAGGAGATTTGCAGGTAATGCTCCTTGCGGAGTCTTTTCATCATTCTTTTGCTTCGTGTTTCTCTTTTCATGCATCCTGATAGTCTTCGTCATTTGTATTTTCTCAGCATGGTGCTGTTTATGGCAGAGCTTAGCTTTCAGACCAATCGTCTTTTTTGCTTCCCTTGAACGATCACGAGCCCCTCGACCTTCCTTCTTTCTCTGTTTCTCGTGGTAATCCAAACGATAGCCGTAGCGCTTCCGGTGTAACTCAATATATTCGATGTGTGCCACGGTGGTGGCCACAGAGCAGCCGGGTGCAGCTGCTGGGGTGCAAGGCAGCTCTCAATTTTCGGTTCTCACAGACCCGCGAGCTCACTCCATGCAGCCCGCGACGGGAAAGGATGAGTGTCTTTTCATGGGACTGTTGGCCTTTGGGAGAAAAAAAAAGTTCCAATCCTCTGCCTTTTTAAAATTGTTGTTTTGATACTGAGTTGTACGGGTTGTTTTTTCCTTTTACATATTAACCCTTTATTGGGCATATGGTTTGCAAATACCCTCTTCCATTCAGGAGGCTGCCTTTTCATTTCGTTAAAATATATTTTTTCTTTTCTTTTTTTTTTTAATGTTTTATTTATTTCTAGGAGAGAGAGAGAGAGACAGCGTGAGCAAGAGAGGGTCAGAGAGAGGAGTCACAGACTCTGAAACAGGCTCCAGGCTCTGAGCTGGCAGTCAGCACAGAGCTCGACGCGGGGCTCGAACCCACGAACCGCGAGATCATGACCTAAGCGAAAGTCGGACGCTTAACCGACTAAGCCACCCAGGCGCCCCAAAATATATTTTTTCTACACAGAAGCCTTTTGGTTCGATATGGTCCCACTTGTTTATTTTGCTTTTGTTTACCTTGCCTTTGGGGTCGGCTCCAGACAGAATCGTCACCCAGAGCCATGCCCGGGAGCTCCCCACCTATGTTTTCTTCTAGGAGTTTGATGGCTTCAGGATTTGAGTCAAGTCTTCAATAATACTCTGCGAGTTCATGTTTGGGCACCGTGTGAGAAAGTGGTCCGGGCTCCTTCTTGTGCACGTGGCTGCCCAGTGTTCCCAGCATCGTTTATTGAAGAGACTGTCCTTTGCCCACTGTAAATTCTGGCCTCCTTTGTCATAATTAACCGACCACGGGCGCACGGGTTTGTTTCTGGGTTCCCCGCTCTGCCCCACTCACCCCTTTGTCTGCCTTTATGCCAACAGCACACTCCTAGTCACTGGAGCTTCGGAGTATCGTTTGAAATCGGGGGGTTTGACGCCCCCAGCCTTGAACTTCTCAAGATCGCCTTGTCTGTTTCTGATCTTTCATCGTTCCATACAAACGTGAGGATTATTCGTCCTCTTTCCGCAAAAAAAATGC
Source organism: Proteles cristata cristata (assembly GCA_017311185.1). Classification (NCBI taxonomy): domain Eukaryota; kingdom Metazoa; phylum Chordata; class Mammalia; order Carnivora; family Hyaenidae; genus Proteles; species Proteles cristata. The sequence continues at coordinate 332,206 of JAESUZ010004752.1, forward strand.
CCTTGGGATTTTGATAGGCATTGCACCGAACGTGTAGATTGCTTTGTACAGCATGGATGGACGTTTTAACAAAATTAATTCTTCCAACCTGTAAGCATGGACTATCTTTCTGTTGATGTGTATTTTCTTCAATTCCTTTCATCAATATCTTCCAGTGTTCAGTGTACAAGTCGTTCATCTCTTTGATTATATGTATAGGTAGGTAGTTTATTCTTTTCGATGCAGTTCTACATGGCATTATTTTCTTAGTTTCTCTTTCTGATAGGTTGTCATTGCTATCTAAAAATGCAGCCAAGATGGAAACCAACTTGACAATAAACTATTCTTAAAAAAAGAAACATGAATAAGTAAGTAAATAAATAAGTAAATAAAAATGCAGCCAGTTTTTGCATATTGACTTTGTATCCTATAACTTTCCTGAATTTATTAGTTCTAATCATTTTTTGGTGGGGTTTTTGGGGTTTATCTGTGTATAAAATCACGTTGTCTTCCGACAGTGCCAACTAAATGCCCTTCCTTTCTTTTACTTGCCTAATCGCTGTGTCAAGCATTTCCAGGGCTCTGTTGAATACACATTGTGAGAGTGGACATCCTTGTCTCTTTCCTGATCTTAAAGGAAGAGCTTTTGGCTTTTCACCACAGAGTATGATGTTAGCTGTGGGCTTGTTGTACGTGCCTTTATTATATTGAGGTATGTTCTGTTCATACCCATTTTGTTGAGGGTTTTTTAAACTCATAAATGGATGCTGAGTTTTGTCAAATGCTTTTACTGCATCTATTGAGATGATATATGATTTTTATCTTTCCTTTTGTTAACGTGGAATATTGTGTTGACTGACTTGTGGTTGTTGAATCGGCCCTGCATCCTTGGAATCAGTCCCCATATATATTTATTTATAGACTTGCCCTTTGCCAGAATGGGTTACAAATAACTAGGGGTGCCTGGGTGGCTTACTTGTTTAGGCATCAGACTCTTGATTTTGGATCAGGTCATCAGCTCATAGTTTGTGAGTTTGACCCCCACATCAGACTCTGTGCTGACAGCTGTGGAGCCTGCTTGAGTTCCTCTCTCTCCCCCTCTCTCTCTGCCCTTCCCTCGATCTCTCTCTCTTTCTCAAAAAATTATAAATAAAAAAAAAGTAGCTAACAAAGATAGTAACAAAACAATGGGATTTTTTTTTTTAATGAGGAAACTGTCCTAAAAAAACATAGGAGGAAAGGAAAATAAAACAACACCCATGTTAAAGCACACTACTGCTTACAGAGTTGGGATGTACATGTGGCCTGAGCTTCCCAGTGGCCAGAGCAAAAAGGGAAATAATCAATGTCAAGATGTTCACCATTCCAAAGTTGAAAACAAAGTAAGAGTTCACAGGAAGTCTGGCTTTCCTGGGTCTGAAGAACTCCAGGCTTTTCTCTTATGTGCTCTTTATACAGGGGCCGCAGCAATGTGCTCAGGCTGACAGCACTGCCCTCAACAGCGGCCCTACCCAGTCACGAGTGCCGCATTCTCCAAAGCAGGCCTCTGACCTAAGGCCGAGGCCAGCTCTGCAAAGGCAGCCCTTTTCTAAGACCCTAACCTGAGTGGGTGGTTTACTTTCCCAACCTGATATCAGAGAGCAAGACCTGCACTTTAAGCCGTTCAGAACAGTGATGGGAACAGGGGGCTCTGGGTCCAGACTCCCTGGGGTCAGGACCCGGATTTTCTCCCCAGGGAACTGTGTGACCCTGGGCCGTTCACTGAACCTTCCTGAATTCAGTTTCCTTACCCGTAACATGGGGCAGAACTACGGCTTGCCTTACAGGGCTGTTGGCGGGATGAAATGAAATAATAGGTACCCAAGGCTGAGCCCAGCGCTGGGCAAATTAGATGCTTAACGCATACCCGTGATGTTGTGTTCACGGAGGGCGCTTGGGAGATACGTTCGGAACACCTGCATTTGTTACACGTCATGAAAGGTTGGGCCTTTGGGGTGGGGCGGATGCATTTGGGACCCAGTCCTGCCCTGGAAAGTGGTGGAAGGGAGGTTTGGGGCTGGGAAAACCCCACAGCCAGACACGGTCAGTTATGATCCCGCCGCGTTCCTGCTGAAAACCTTCCCTGACTCATTGCAGGAGGGCAGCCTGCAGATGCTCTGTACCAGGCCCTGGGGCTCATCCCTGCCTCACCACCCACCTCTCCGCCCTACACCCCCCTCCATCCTATGCCCTAGTAATTCTGAACCCCAGGCCATTGTCACCTCACCGGCCTTTGTCCGTGGCAGTGTCCTCAGCTTGGAACGCCCTCCCGCCTCTGCCTCGCTCATGTCGTGAGACGGCCCCTTTACCGTTTAAAAAAAATTTTTTTAAGTTTATCTACTTATTTTGAGAGAGAGAGAGAAAGAGAATGAGTAGAGGAGGGGCAGAGAGAAAGGCGGACAGAGGCTCTGAAGCAGGCTCTGTGCTGACAGCAGAGAGCCCGACGCGGGACTCGAACCCACAAGCTGTGAGATCATGACCTGAGCAGAAGTCAGACGCCTCACCGACTGAGCCACCCGGCCGCCCCTCAGCCCCTTTAAAAAGGGTTGAATTTCCTACCCCCTTGGGAACAGCGGTTTGCTCCTTGTGCCGTTATTCCACGAAGTCTCTTGTCAGAATGCATATTCACTCACTCATTCATTCGCTCACTCATTCACTCACTCCCTTACTGACCCAATCCGTCATTCACTCACCACCAACGACTGGGGAGCTACCGCGTGCCAGCCAATGTTCTGGGCACTCGGGTGGTGGCCGTGAGCGAGAAAACAGCCCCAGATCCCTACCCTGGGGCTTCCGTGTCTCTGGCCTTCGTACCCAGTAAGTGCTCAGTCACCTGCCCCAACATAGGGATCTCCAGCTTTGTCCCTCCCTCCCCGCCATGTGGCCTGGGTCCCAGGGACACGGCAGTGTATTCCCCTAAATGAAATCCCCCGGGCCCCCACCTCCTGTGCTTGCCGTTCCTCCGGCCTCAGATGCCACCTGCTGAGTTCTCTGGCTTGGCTAAATGACTTCACCGTTCTGAGCCTCAGTTCTCTCTTCTGTAAAATGGGCTTTACAACGGTCTCTACCTGTTGGGTTATTATGAAGATCAAGGAGATGCCGTATGTAAACAGAACAACAGAATCCAATCATTGTTACCCATCGTGATTCTTGGTCATAATTATTCGTGTTCGTAGTACCTTGTTCATCAGAACTGTTCAAAATAAATAATAAGAGGGCCCAGCCGCTAGCTTCAGGAGTTTACATTCATCACTCTTGGCCTCACCTCCTCCAGGAAGCCCTCACTGACCACTCCCCGCCCCGTGCACCTAGAACCTCTACCTCCTTCCTTTGTGCTCTTTTCCCATCGACCATGACACATACATGTGGTCTCGTTAAGACCTCCACTGGGCTCACTGGGGCGCTTGGGTCGCTTAGTCGGTTAAGCGTCCGACTTTCGCTTGGGTCATGATCTCGCGGTTCATGGGTTCGAGCCCTGCGTCGGGCTCTGTGCTGACTGCCAGCTCGGAGCCTGGAGCCTATTTCAGAGTCTGTGTCTCCCTCTCCCTGACCCTCCCTGCTCACGCTGTCTCTCTCTCCCTCTCCTAGAAATAAATAAAAATATTAAAAAAAAAAAAAAAAAAAGACCTCCACTGGGTTCACACTTGCTTTTGGCCGCTACTTGATCTCCAGGGCTTGTCATAGTGGCTGACACCCACCTCATCAGGATCAATAAATATCTGTTAAATGACCAAACGGAGACAAGACAGCCTCAGATGTCTTTGTTCCTCCTTCCAGGGCCCAGAGGATGACATTCCCCAGGGTCCTCCCGGAGGAGGCAAAGCAGGTTAGGAGTACGTCTGCAGACTGCCCACGTGGCTGTCGGCCTGTGAGAGCGATGGTGTCCCGGCCCCGGGAGCTGCACCCCACGCCCGTGTGTCTTCATGCTGTTGGGGCGCGGCCGGGACACCTGTCGTCAGGTGACGTGGGGCACCTTGCACGAGGAGCTTGTTTTCTGTGCCCTCTTTACTTGCTCGTTCAGGCATTACCTCCTTGCTGTGCAGCCTTGGGCAGGTCATTTCACCTCTCTGTGCCTCAGCTGTGTCCTCTGTAAAATGGGACAACAGAAGACATCCCCTCTCAGCACGGCCGTCAGGATCTGACGAAAACCTCCACTCTGCCCGGCTTGAGAACCACTCCGAAAATGTGAGCCGCCTCTGGAAAATTCTTTGGCCTTATTTGTTCAATCCGGCAAGGGCTTACGGAGCACCTACTGTGCGCCAGACAAGCGGAGTGCCAGGTCTGGAGACACAGCGAGCAGGGTCCTGTTTCAAAGAAGCCAGAATTTTTTGAAAAAAACACTGTTTATGAGACAGCTGGAGAAATGTAAACCCAGACTGGATGACATTGGATGGAATTCAGCAATGTGTTCTTTTCTTTCTTTCTTTTTTTTCTTTTCCCAGCACGTTGTAGTTTTGTGGTTGTATTTTTAAAAAGCGCCCTCATCTTTTGAGACACTCAAAGCCAATGTGCTGATGAAATGATAACGACGTCGGGGATTTGCTTCAAAGTCCCGGCAATCTGTGAACCGAAAATGATTCCCCAGAACGAGTCTATTAAAAGCCAAAAAAACATCCCGTGGCCGAGGGGGCGTGGGGGCGTGGCTGGGCTCTGAGAAGCGTAACTGGGCGCCGCATGGGGGGAGTTCAGCGAAGCTGCAGCCCCTCGGTTATGTGGGTGATAACGCCCTGCGTGAGCGAGGCCCTGAGGAGGAAGTGGGGACCCAAAGCGGGGTCCGGGTCAAAGGTCGTGGTGGTCGTTTGGTCTTGGAGCTCCCCGGGTGACGGTGCACACATTAGGGCCGGGGTGAGGGGCGCGGAGAAAGTGCCTGCCACCCCTTGTCCTTCCTGCCAGCCTGTCTTGCACGGGGCCTTGCCTACAAGCAGGAAGCGGCAACTTTTCATCTTTGCAGCTACGGGAACCCCGGGCGTGGAGGTCCGTGGGGGTCCCTGAAGGCAAAGCTGACACTGAGCTGTACCCCCGTCTGGGCAACAGATGGCCCTGGTCCTGTCCGCTCAGCGTACGCCCAGTGCTGTGGACCAAATGTGTGTGTCCCCAACCCCCACCCCCTGCCACCAAATTCACACGTTGAGGCCTAGACCCCAACGGGATGGCGTGAGGAGCTGGGGCTTTGAGGAGGAGACGGGGCCATAAGGGTGGAGCCCCTATGAATAGGATTAGTGCCCTGATAAAAGTGACCCCATGAAGCTCCCTGCCTGCTTCCACCGCATGAGGACAGAGAGAAGATGGCTGTCTCATCAGCCACTGAATCTGCTGGCCCCTTGACCTGGGACCTCCCGGCCTCTGGAGCCATGAGAAAGACGCTCGCATTGTCTCCAGGCCAGACTGACTGTGGCAGTCTGTCCTCGGAGCCCCAACCCGCCCAGACACCCAGTGTGACGTGCTCCGGGCCACATTCTTCATGCTCACGACCTCCTGATGGGGCCCACGGTGCACGAGGCAGCCCAGGGAGAGAACACGGCCCATCTTCCCAGCCCTGGAGGGTGCCCGCCTGGCCACCGGGCTTCTAGGAGGAAGGGGTGCCCTCCCCGGCCTCTGGAGTCCAGGAGACCCACCTGTCCCCGGCTCTGGCCTGGAGGCGGAGAGGAGAAGGCTCTTCGCTGCCTCTCTCCGGGCCCCTGACCCAGGCACCTGGGCGGCAGATGTCTCTCACCAGAAGACAGAAAGGCGGCAGTGACCTAAGCACCCCATGCATGGCAGGCAGTTCCTTGAACGGGCGTGAGTGCCGGCTCTTTGGGAGAAGCAGCTTGGCGGCGTGTTTCAGGGCCTGGAAAGGCCTGCGTTCCCCTCGTCAGCGATCACGCTTCTGGGAATGTGCCCGAGGGAACTAATCCCAAGGAAAAGAGAAAAGGAGGGCCACGCGCGCCCTGTGTCGTCTGCCCCGGGGACCGCCTGGCATAATAGGAAGTCGCTGGGTGCGCACCATCTGCTGTGACCCTCGGCGGGTTCCCAAGCAGGCCTTTCACAGATGGAGTCAGGAAGGCTCTTTATGGACGTGAAAACTCCTGGCTCTGTAAGGCTCCACGGAAAACACGATGCCCGTTGTGGGGTGAGGGGCGCCTGTTCCGTTTTCCAAAACGAAGACTGACTTCTTAAGGCGTGTTTCCGTTCTGGACGGTCCTGCGGCTTTCTGGAGGCCGAGGGAAGGACGAGTGGAAAAAACCTGGGGAGCCCTCGAAACCCTCCGGGTGGGAGCGCCCCTCCCCACGGGGGTTTGGCCTTTTTCACATCAAGAACTCGTTGACAGTTCAGACGGCCCAGCCTACTTCCTGGAGACTGAGGCAGGCGTGTTTATTTTTTCTAAAAGGTTTTAAAAGTTCTTTATTTTATTGCAAAAGCAATACATGCTCATTGTTTAAAAAGAAAAAGAAAAAGCACAGAATTGTATAAAATAAAGCTGCTGCCTGCCATCCCTTCTCTTTGAGGGGGCCACCTTGAGTCCTGTCTTTTCGCTTTTTTCCATATCCGACGTTTTCAAACTTTGTTTTTGTTTTTTTTTTTTTTTTTAGCTCTAAGCCACAGTGAAAAGATAGATTTTGCGCTGTAACCATATGGGGACGCTGGCATCTCACTAAACAGAAAATGTATGCAATGCTATGTATTATAAGAAATGCTGGGGCGCCTGGATGGCTTAGTCGGTTAAGCGTCCAACTTTCGCTTAGGTCATGATCTCGCGGTTCGTGGGTTCGAGCCCCGCGTCGGGCTCTGTGCTGACTGCCAGCTCAGAGCCTGGAGCCCGTTTCAGTCTGTGACTCCCTCTCTCTCTGACCCTCCCCTGTTCATGCTGTCTCTCTCTCTCCTAGAAATAAATAAAAACAAAAAAAAAAAGAAATGCCATCTGGGATTGTTTCTTCTATCTTACCTGCCCTGTCTCATCTCACCCCGTCTTGTTCTGTTTGAAAGGCAGGGTGGCCGGTCACGGCCCAGTCACACACGGCCGGTCCCACTGCCTGGCATGACCCTTGGGGAAGCAGGCACCGGACAATGTTCACGTTCAGGCTCAGTGGTCCACCCCCACCCCGACCCTCCCTGCTCTAGGGCTGGCCTTTCCCCCTTGAGGATTTCTCGGCTCCATCTCGGTAACGAGACAGACGTGGCCGGGGCCGCCTGTCCTCCTCGATGGTGGCAGAGGAGCTTCCGCGGTGACTTCTCATCAGGGGTTTGTCCAGCGCCTTTTCAATAGCCATTTGCATCGTGTCCACTCCGGGCTGTCACCACGAGGCTCAATGGGGTGTCCCAGCGGCGCACAACCGCCAGAACAGCAGTGAATGAGTGTGTCCTCCGTGCGGGGCGCCCCAGGTTACAAGCCGGCACCCCGCGACCATCTCCATGGCAGCCGAGAACGGCCCGGAGAGGGGTTCGTGGAGGTGTGCGCAGCGGGGCGCCCTGTGTCCACCCCCCACCCCCACCCCCGGCGCCCTGTGTCCGCTGACTTTAGAGGATTTCACTTCTCTTTCGTTCTCGCGATGCTGGGAACTACCTTTGCAGGTCTGAGAAATGAGACAGAGCTCCGGTCCACTTCTCCTTTCTGTTCCTTCGCTTCCTCTTTAGTCACTGAAGGGCTTTGGAGGAGGGGACCCTCCTCAGCCCTGATGCCACAGCTGTTTCCTGCTGCTGGGAATTTCTGTCCGGGAGCCTGAGGGCTTTTGTGCTGGGCTGACTTGGCCTGTCAGTTCCCCGGGAAAAGCTGGCTCTGTACACGCATGCACACGATTTGGGAAGGGGGGGGCGGGAGCTACAGTGAATTAGTATCAGAATTCGAGCAGGTCACATTGGAATTTATTCATAGTCCTATCTTAGGTTCAAATCCCAGTTCTGACACCAGTGGCAAAACCCTTGGGTCTTGATTGCTTCCTCATTTATAACATTTTAGAGAGGGGACAGCCAGTGCAAAGGCCCTGAGGCAGGACTGTGCTAGAAGGGCAGGGAAGCCTATCTGGCTGGAGCAGAGTGAGGTCGAGGGTGTTTGGAGGTTGAGGGCAGAGAAGAACAGGGCTTAGATCATACAGCATCATGGGTCCTAACACCTCTCTGGATTGTGGGGAAACCGAGTCTGGAGCTCAGGTAGGGGGTGGTTGGTGATTTGTGCCCGGAGTTCATTTGCCCGGAGCAGGACCACTTTCTTATCACGGAGCTGTGGCTGCCACCAGCCCATCAAAACTGATTCGAGAACCAAGAGAAGCATTCTCCTAGGGCCTGTGGGCTCTTATGTTTGCTGGAAGGGGAGCTTCCAGCTGCTTCCCTTCGTGAGTTCTTCTCACTGTCAAGGCCACTCTGGGAGCTGCCCGGACAGGACAGCGGAGACGGCGGGGGAGTCTGGAGGGAGGGGCCGGCTGAGGTCTGCTGCTGGGAAGTGTCCAGCAAGGGAACTTTGGCCCAGTCTTCGTGCCAGACTCCAAGTCATCACCACCGCTCCGACCGTTTCCTCGAACCGGAAGGGCCCTTCCCCGCCTCCCCCTGCCCCAGCCCCGGTCAGACCCTCTGGAGCTGGGGCATTTCCAGCCTTCCCAGGACGCAAGAGCCCAGCCCCCAGCCTGCACTTCTCCTTCTGGCCGGAGGAGAAACCAGTCTCGAACCGAGGACTGCAGTTGATGTCAGGCGCCCCAGAGCTGATGGCCAAACACCGGTGTTCAGGGTCAAATTCCAGGAAATGCAGAAAGAGCCTGGCAATGGTGAAAGTCCCAGACACGGAGGTCCCTTGGAAAGCCACACGGGAAGCCCTGGACAGACACATCCATTCCATCACCCTGGACTGGAGGGGCAGGGTGGGTGGGAGATACGTCCCAGAATCACATTTATTTAACACAGTCACATAGTGCAGAGTCTTCAGGGGGAAGAGAAACAACTCTGTGAGAAAGCGTTATCGTTTCTGCTTTGCAGAGGTAGCCACTGAGGCCCAGAGAGGTTAAGCAAGGTCCCAGAGGCCACACAGCTAGGAACGGTAGCAGTGGCATCTGAACCCGGGCTGCCTGGCCCCCCGTCTGTGTCCAGTCGCCATACTGTGGAGAGCTTCTCGGAGCTTAGAGCTACCAGGTCACTGAGACCTTTCAGGCTATAGAACCTCAGAGCCTCTCCCTCCAGTCCAGCTTCCTACTGAGCCCTGACCCACAAAGAGAACTAAGCATTTCCGTGTGAGCTGAAGCCAGTCCCTGCCCTGCCCGGCCGGAGGCCCTGTGCACGTTTCTCCCCCCACCCAAGGGCGCCAACGGAAGCCCTCTGCCTCTTACACCACTGTCTCCACAGGTGGCCCAGATGCTGGTGCCACTTGGACTTCTCTGGGCCTCAGTCTCCACATCTTGGAAGAGGAGGGTTTCTGTAAGGAGAAAATGAGATCGTGAACGTAAAAGCGCTTTGTCCAGGGCCGTGCAGCCTGCGGTGGTACACGTGGTGTTTCCCATCAGCACCACCACCCTGGGTAAGCTCTCTGGTCCCCCGGCCTCAGTTTCCCCAGCTGCATATCTCAGCAGTAAGAATCCCTCCTCCACGGGGCCTCTTCAAGGGTGAGTCGTGTGATGTGTGCGGCGACCATGTTTTGGAAATGGAAAAGGTGTTATGGAAACATCAGTTACCAGAACTTGTTGCTATGAATAGCGCAAACCAGTCCATGGAGGCTATTTCTGGCTATTGAGTTCCTTGTTTGAAGATCAGCTTTTTAAAACAAGCAACGCGTGTGTGTCCTGAAATTTCAGAAAATGGCAAAGAGCCAAAGGAGACGAAGAATCCCTACCTTCATTCCTCACAGACTCCCGTTTGCTGGGTTCCTCGTCCTTGAGAAAGTGCGAAGGCATTTTCCTGGTGTGTGTGTGTGTGTGTGTGTGTGTGTGTGTGTGTGTGTGTGTGTGTGTGTGTGTGTCTCCCCCTCCCCTTCAACAACAACAACAACAAAATGGTATCATTCTCCGCATTCTCCAAGCAACTCATTTTTCTCTCCTGGCTGCTGTCATTTCCGATGTTTTGGAGCGCACCCCGAGGGCGCCTCTCCCTTTCTGTCCTGTCCTAGTGATTTTGGGGGTTCGGCGCACGTGTCTTCACTGCCAGATCTCGTGCTCAGGCTTTCTGGGTTAGAACACAACAGCAAAGTCTCACTGGGAACAGAAAGAGTCACAGATGTCGTGGAAAGCCACGTGGCCCCCTCTTACTGTGTCCTAACAGGGCATAGGTGAGTGCCTGCTTTACTTTTTCTTTTTAATTGAAGTAAAATCCACATAAATATAAAACTTAAGATTTCATCTACTTAACATTTTTTCTTTTGTTTTACGAAACGTATATTTATTTTTGAGAGAGGAGGAGAGAGAGCGCAAGTGAGGGAGAGGCAGAGAGAGAGAGGGAGACACAGAATCTGAAGTCAGCGCAGAGCCCGACTCAGGGCTCGAACCCATGAACTGTGAGGTTATGACCTGAGCTGAAGTTGGGCGTTCAACCGACTGAGCCACCCAGGAGCCCTAACATTTCAGCTATTTTTTTTTTAATTTTTAAAAATATTTTATTTATTCCTGAGAAAGAGAGACAGCATGAGCCGGGGAAGGTCAGAGAAAGAGGGAGACACAGAATCAGAAACAGGCTCCAGGCTCTGGGCTGGCTGTCAGTGCAGAGCCTGACACGGGGCTCGAACCCATGAACCATGAGATCATGACCTGAGCTGAAGTCGGATGCTTAACAGACCGAGCCACCCAGGCATCCCCCGTTTCAGCTGTTTTAAACTCTACAATTTCGTGGCATTTAGTACATTCAAACTACTGTGCGACCTTCACCATGACCAACTTCCAGAACATGTGTAGCACACCCACAGACAAACCCCATACCCGTTAGAAGTCGCTCCCCACTCTTCCCAGCCCTAGGACCCCACGAATCAGCCTTCAGTCTCTGTAGATTTGCCTATTCTCGAAGTTTCCTACAAATGGAATCCTATGACGTGGGACGTCTAGTGTCAGTCTGCCTTCAAAGAGCATAATGTTTCCAGGCGTCACCCATGTGGCAGCGGGGGACTCTTGCTTCCTTCCGCCGTGTGCCCCGACGGCGTTCCATCATGGGGATGCAATGTTTGTCCACTTCGCGGTTGGACCTTCGGTCATTTCCACCCTTTGACCGGTGTGAGTACTACTGCTATGAACCTGCCTCTGTAACTTTTTGTTTGAATGCCTGCTTTCAGTCATTCTGTGTATATATTTAGGGCCGGCACAGCAGCTGCACTGTTTTACATGGCTCCCAGCAACGTGTGAGAGTTTCAATTTCTTTACGCCCCTCCTAACGCTTGTTATTTTCCATTGAAAAAAAAAATTTCTTTTATGGCCACCGCAGTGGGTACGAAGCGGTATCTCATTGTGGTTTTGATTTGCATTTCCCCGATGACTAATGAAGTGGAGCATTTTTTTTTCATCTTATTCTTGGCTGCTCATGTATCTATCTTCTTTGCAGAAACTTCTACTCAAGTCCTTTGCCTACTTTTAAGTTAACTTACCTTAATTTTTCATGGGAAAATATACGTAACAGTAAAGTTTGCCATTTTAACTGTTTCTCAGTGTACAGTTCAGTGGCATGAGGTGCATTTATGGTGTTGTGCAACTATGACCACCATCCAGCTCCAAAACATTTTTTTTAAAAAGACTGTTTTAAAAAGGCACAATGATTCCCCCCCCCATACACCCCAGTCCCCCTCCGAAGGCACAGCCCTCCCCCGTTATCAACATTTGGCACCAGAGTGGGACATATGCTTGTCAGTTTCTGCCAAAAAGGCAGCTGAGATTTTGATAGACATCACACAGATCTGTACATCACACTGGGGAGTCTTGCCCTCTGTGGTGGTTAGCTCTCCATGTGAACTTGTCTCGGCTATAATAGCCAGTAATTCAAGTACACACTCATCTAGGCGCTGCTCTGAGGTACTTTTGGATGGGGTTAACTTCTACAACAAGTTTTTTTTTTAACAGTTATTCATTTTTGAGAGACAGAGAAAGACAGAGTGTGAGCAGGGGAAGGGCAGAGAGAGGGAGACACAGAATCCAAAGTAGGTTCTAGGCTCTGAGCTGTCAGCACAGAGCCCAACATGGGGCCCGAACTCATGAACTGTGAGATCATGACCTGAGCTGAAGTCTGGACGCTTAACCGACTGAGCCACTCAGGCGCCCCCTACTTCTACGACAAGTTTTAAGTAAAGGAGAGTATTTTGGTAATTTGGGCCTCATCCAATCAGTTAAAAGGCCTTAAGAGCAAAACTGAAGTTTCCCAGAGAAAGAATTACACCTGTGGACCAGAGCTTCTACTCCTACCTGAGAACTTCATCTCTCTCTCTCTCTCCATTCATCCATCCTATCCTATCTACCAGCCTACAACCTATCCATCCTATCTATCTATCTGCCTATCTATCCATCCATCCATCCACCCACCCATCCATCATGTCTGTCTGTCTGCTGTCTGTCTATATCTATCTATCTATCTATCTATCTACCTATCTATCTACCTACCTACCTACCTATCAGTCTTCCATCCATCCATCTATCCATACTATCTACCTACCTACATATCTATCCATCCTTTCTAACATCTATCGACCTACCTACCCATCCTATCTATCTGCCCATCTATTGATCAGTCTATCGATCTATCTATCCATCCATCCACCTGCCCATCCTTTCCATCTGTCTATCTATCCATCCTATCCATCCATCCATTCATCCATCCATCCTATCCTACCTACCTACCTAACTACTTATCCACCCCATCTATCCGTCCATCCTATCTATCTATCTATCTATCTATCTATCTATCTATCTATCTATTCCTTCCTTCCTTCCCATCCCCTCTATCTGTCCATCCATCCATCCATCCATCCATCTATCCGTCTTTCATCTCCTTCCAGTACTGTTTCTCTGATAGAACTCTGACTGATATACTACACAAATATCTTTCCTTTTCGTTTAGGTCTTTAATTTCTTCAGCAATGTTTTGTAGTTTTCTCTGTACACATCAAACTTCTTTAAATTATTTTCTGAATTTCATTTTTGTGTCATTCCTTAGTAGTGTACAGAAATGCAACTGATTTATGTATGTTGATCTAGTATCCTAACACCTCGCTGACGTTGTTTATTAGCACTGATAGTTTTTTTTGTGGATTCCTTAGGATTTTCTCTGCTTAAGATCCTGTTGTCTGTGAACAAGATCGTTTTACTTCTTCCTTTCCAATCTGGATGCTTTTTATTTCTTTTTCTCATGGAATTGTCCTGGCTAGCACCAGGTACCGTGTTGAGTAGACGCGGCAAAAGCAGTCACCCTTGCTTGTTCCTGATCTCAGAGGGGGAAGCTGTCCAGCCTTCCACCATGGAGGATGATGGCCGCACTCGGTGCTCATTTTCAGGCTGTGGAATGCTTCCTTCTATTCCTACTGCGTTGAGTGTCATTGTCTTGAAAAGGCACGGGGTTTTGTCAAATGCTTTTTCTGCATCTATTGAGATGATCGTGGGCCTTCACTTCTCAGAGTGTTGAGTTGGGTTAGAAATTCAATCTCTCTGGCTTCTTGGGGATTGAAAAAAAAGAGTCACAGTTTTACAGCTCTCCCCATAAATAATCGCAAGCTGGCAGGCGCAGTTAAGTGTTTAGGACGTCTGAAAAACAAAAACAAAAACAATAAAACAAAGCCAGCCCCAGTAAATCTCAGCTGTTGCAGGGAGAAAAAGGAATGAAGATGTGGTAATACTAAAAGACAGAAGTGAATTCAGATGTGTTATTACTTTTCCCTCTGCAGAAAGAAAGAAGGAAAGAAAAAGGTGGGGATAGCAGAAAGGCAAGAAGAGAGGAAGGAAAGGGAAGGGAAGGAAAAGGGAAAGGAAAGGAAAGAAAAAAGGAAAGGAAAGGAGAACAGAAAGAAAAAGAGAAAGGAAAAGAGAATGGAAAGGAAAAGGGAAAGGAAGGGAAGGGAAGGGAAGGGAAAGGGAAAGGAAAGGAAAGGAAGGTGGGAGAAAATTATTCACATAAGCTGTTTCTTGAGCATTTTGCTCTGATGGAGTTTCCGTAAGGCTTGTGTCTTTTTTTTAATGTTTTTTTTTAATGTTTTATTTATTTCTAGGAGAGAGAGACAACGTGAGCAGGGGAGGGTCAGAGAGAGAGGGAGTCACAGACTGAAACAGGCTCCAGGCTCCGAGCTGGCAGTCAGCACAGAGCCCGACGCGGGGCTCGAACCCACAAACCGCGAGATCATGACCTAAGCGAAAGTCGGAAAGTCGGACGCTCAACCGACTAAGCCACCCAGGTGCCCCAACGTAAGGCTTGTGTCTTGCTAGTGACAGCCGTGACACTCTGGTTTTATGTCAGGACAGCAGGTCTCTCCCCACTCTGAGAATGGAGAATGGCAGAGGCTGGGCATAATCCAGCTTCACCTATAGTTTTAAAATAAAAGATCGATGTCACTAATAACAATTCCCTGGCGATTCCTCACTGTTAGGAGGACTTTGAAATCCCTTCCTCCAACTGAGTAATACTTCCATGGTGGATAGCGGCTGGGTCCACATGGCGAAAGGTGGTGAGAGCTTTCAACAGGGGCGGAGAGAATAGTTTGCTCTGGGACTTTGGGCAAGTCACTCCCCCTGCCTGGGTCTCATTGTCTCTGGGATCTTCCTGTAAGGGCGGAGGATTGCATCACCAGAGGAGTCTGGGGATCCAGTAGGGTCCAGATGGATGAATCCCTGGAGGGACTCAGAGGCTCTCCGCCCAAGTCTCATTTCTCTAAATGGCCACATTAGGGTGCCTCCCATTTCTAAGCCTGTACTCTGAAAGCCACGCGAGATCTTTAATGCTGTCATGACTTCTCCAGGAACCCTGCCCTGTGCCTACTACTATAGCAGGCAGACGGGGCTCTTAGCAGACAGACAAGCAGTACCCATTTAGGGGCAGAGGACTGAGTGCATGTTGAAACAGGAGATACAGATTTCCAGAGATTTCAGGGGCACGTGGGTGGCTCAGGTCATGATCTCATGGCCCATGAGTCTGAGCCCCGCACAGCTATCAGCACGGAGCCCACTTCAGATCCTCTTTCCCCTCTCCAGCTCACACACGTGCTTTCTCGCTCTCAAAAATAAATTTGAAAAAACAACGACAGAAAAAGATTTTAGCAATGGAATGAGAAAGTACCTAGGGGCCATGGACCTCCCTGGGGACTTCGAGGGCAGTAAGACAGCTGTTGGTTTTATTTAACACTTCATCTGTATAAACCCTTTGCTTGCATGATCTCAGTGCATTCTTAGATTTATGAGACAGGTGCTGTTAATGCCCATTTTACAGCCAGGAAACTGAGGCCCAGAGAGAGTGGATGACTTGTCCCAAGGCACATCGTGCATCTGGGGCTCTCTGGATGCGCCTGAAGTACAGGACTCAGTTATGGGGAGAGCAGAAAACCCTGGACCTGGGACTCGGAAGTTGGTGGTCCACCTTCTGCGGGTGGGGGAGGGTTAGGAATGCCAGAGTTGGGGGACCTAGGGGAGTGGGGAGAGCAGGATGCGGAAATCAGGAGGGGAGGAGGAGCGACGTGCAGGGGCAGAATCCGCGGGGGGAGGGGGGCAGGACGGGGAGACTGCGGGGCTCCGAGCTCAGTGCGAGGAGCCTGGGCTGAAACCAGGGGGATCAGGGAGGAGCGGGGTCGGGGTGCACTCTGGGGGTGTTCCAAGGGACGCAAGGGCAGAACCCGGAGAGTGGACAGCGTCGGGCACCTCCCAGGACGCGCTGGCCAGGGTGGGTCCCCGCGCCGGCCGCAAGGGGAGCAAGGGGAGCCGGAAGCCTGAGCCACCCCGGCCCGGCCGCGCCCCGCCCCCCTCCCGGCCGCGCCCCGCCCCCATCTCGGCCGCGCCCCGCCCCCGGCCCAGCCGCGCCGCCTGCCTGCGCCCCTGGCTCAGACCTCCCGGCTCGTCTGGCTGCGCGGGCGGCGGTGAGTGTGGCGCGGGCGCTGGTGGGGGGTGCGGCGGCCCGGGTGGGAGCGGGGCTCGGTGGGGCGAGCCCTGGCCGCGGGCTCGGGAGCAGCAGAGGCCGGGAGACCCGGGGCGTCGCGCCGGTCGCGGCGGGGGGGACCCCGGAGGGGCCCCGGGGTGGAGGGCGCAGGGGACCGGCCGCGATCCGCCGCGCGGGGCCCGCCCGGGGCCGGGTTTCCAGCCTCCCGGCGCTCGTCCCGGCTGTGGGACAGGCCGGGTTCCGTCCCTGCCCCGACGAGTGGGCCCATCGCCAGCGCGGCGGTGGTCCGAAACCATTTCCGGACGCCGGTCCCAGAAATTCGGCTTCCAGGGGCCGCGGCATCGACGCTCTTTGCCCCTGCCACCCTGGGCGGGTGCCTTTGGGGACGCCTGGGGGCCGAGGGAGCCCCCGAGAGGTGAAAATCCAGACCCAGCGCGAAGGGAGCCCGGCCCTGGCTACACCCCTTCCCCGCGGGTTAAGGCGGGCACCGGGTGAGCGCACGACTGGGCCCAGACAGACCCACCGACCGACGGTGCCAGACGCGTGCTGGGTGCACCGGCCGGGGAGCCTGTGGCCGAGCTAGGCGGGTGGTCTCCTCCCCTCGGCTTTCCGGGTCACTGTGGATCTGGGCAGTGGAGCTGGTGTTGGTCAAGGTCAGGGGTTGGAGAAATGAGCCCATTCTAGAAGGGCCGTGCGTTACAGGGCCCAAGCCAGTTGGACCTTCACTCGTTTTCTGATCAGTTTTGTGCTTCCCATTCGCGGGGCTGATGTCATTACCTGTTGGACTGAGTTCTGGTGGTTGGGAAATCCAGTTTCTGGAAGTCACCGGCCTTTCCTTACCCCAGTAGGATAGACCTTCCCGCCAGTCTTCCCGGGGCCGGGGGGTACAAATCCCTGGCCTTGGCCTGGGGGGAGGGGGGGGGCGGGAGTTGGGGGCTGGCGCTGGTCCTGGTCCTGGTCCAGGGGTGGCCTGGAATTCAGGCTGGCCCTGCAGGTTCCCCGGGGCCCTTTATAAGGCAGGGCACATTTGCACCGATGCTTGGATGCCTCGCTTGCCTTCCTGCCCCCACCCCTGGCCTTCTCAGGGTGGTTCTTTTAAAATAGGACTAACCTGGATTCCTCTGTAAAGAGAGGCAGGAGCTGGTATCTAGGACTCCACCACCGTGTTTGGTTTTATCATAGTTGGATTAGAATCCAGAGAGCAGGTGACTTGTTCTGCCTGGCATGGAATGACACCCATGCTGCACTTGGCCTACCTCTAAGCCAGCCTTTGTCTGGGATCTGAATGCGCTCCAGACTCTCTAAGAAACATGAATGAGAGAGGCTCATCTCCTCTCTTTCCTGTTACTTTAAGGCATTAATAATAGTTGCTTTTATTCACATTTGAAAAAGTATCCTTGTAATGTTTCTGCGGATTAAGTGACTGGGTCATTGATCTGAACCAAGATCAATTTCTTAGGTCTCTAAAATACTAGATAGTTTGGTGAGCATACCTTCCTTTGCTCCTTCCATCCCTTTTATGGGCTGGCTGTGAGGAAACAACTATGTGCTATCCTTGCCCTTTAAAGGACATAGAAGAAATGGCTCTTGGCCCTGAAGGATTTACGTTGTGTGTTTAAAGTGGAAACACATGCAGGTGAAAAAGTCAGTGCACTCTAATGCCTGGAAGGAGTTTGAGGGGAGTGGGAAGGAGGGAGGTGTGAGTGAGAGGCCAGGATAGCCACCGCGGGTTTAGTTGCAGAGGCGAGGCCGGGGCATATGTGGACATGTGGGGGGATATGTGGACATTGTGAGCAGCATTCCTAAGGAGCAGAATGGTCTCAGCAAAGCTTCAGAGGAAGCACAGAGACGAGGGTTGGACCTTGAAAGGGGAACTCCTGGGAGGGAAGAAGCCAGAAGGCATTTCCAGCCTCAGTGAATTTTCAAGGGCCTAAGCGGCGTGTATACTATTGCTGTTAATTAACCACAGTGCCCCCAGAAGAATGGGCCAGTACCCATCCGGGACTGAAAATTCTCCCACCAGTGATGAATCAACCCAGAGCTACAGTGATGGTGGAAGAAAGGAGATTATAAGAGTGGACACTGCAACTTGTGTTGTATTTGTTTTTGCTTTTTTTGCAGTGATAATAGACCAGTGGGTGGGTGAGGTGGTCAGTCTCATCAGGCAAAAAGACCTCCTTAACTCTGCATTTCTCTAGTACAGCCGTGTTTATGATGTGTTTATGATGTCGTTGGTGCCCATTCAGCCTGCCATGGACTGTTCTGGACTCCACGGATGTTTGTGTTTGCCTAACCTGAAAATTGTTACTTGAGCTCCACGTGGTGCCTTCCCGGGTCCACACAATTTCTTCTTATTGTTTGAACCTGTGTTGGTATTCTGGGCACCATGATAACACTCCCTTGGCTAACAGAGCTGTCCGTTGGGTGCAGGTTATTTCCGTAGAGGAGCTGTGTGTGATTTCACAGTCTTTAAGACAGGGACAGAGGGGCGCCTGGCTGTCCCACCCAGTGGAGCATGCGACTCTTGATCTCAGGGTTGTGAGTTCAAGGCCTACGTTGGGTGTAGAGATTCTTTAAAAATAAAATCTTTTTTAAAAGACATGGACAAGAAAAAAGGAAATACGGGGAGTATCTGCGTGGTGACTCCCTGCCTGCCTGTAGTGGGTGGGAAGTGAATTCACCAGGATCCTAAAGGCTCAAGGCGCTCTGTCCTTTATCACTTCCTTCCTTGTAAATGTTAGCTTTCAACCAAAGAACAACCAGAGAATGTCAGCTGCTTAGCTCGGTGAGCTTTAGAATGGCCGGTGTTCTTGGAGTAAATGTAAGAGCTTAGCAATGACTTTTGCCTTAGCCTTGAGTCCAGGGAGGTTGTTTGTAGAGGATGCACTGATACTTTTGAAAGTTATATAAAAAGTAACTTTCTTTGTTGCCCAGCTTGGCCTTTATCTTGGAGCCTGGTTTTTTTTCTAAAGCTGTAATCAGGGAACCTTACAATTTTGTATCCTGACGAAGTCGTGTTCACGCTTCTCCTTGTGCCGTTTCATCAAAACTCCTCATTCCTGTGGAAACTCGGGGATGTGGTTTCACCAGGAATCCAGAGGGAAGTTCCCTTCTGATTCAAGAGGTGGGAGGGGAGCAGCCCACCTCCCCAGTGGAAGGATTTTCCATCCCGCAAATCGCTGTAATTTGTACTTAAGCCGTATTTGAACTTGGCTTTCAGATTGTGGTAACTTTATCTTTGATTTGTGGGACATGTCACCCTGTGGAAACAGACTGGATCCAGAGATGGCTTTTTTTTTTTTTTACATTTATTATTTATTTTTCAGAGACAGAGTAAGACAGAGCGTGAGCAGGGGAGGGGCAGAGAGAGAGACACAGGATCCGAAACAGGCTCCAGGCTCTGAGCGAGCATTCAGCACAGAGCCTGACGTGGGGCTCGAACCCACAAACCGTGAGATCGTGACCTGAACGGAAGTTGGACGCTTAACCGACTAAGCCACTTAGGCGCCCCTGGAGATGGCATTGAAACAATTTCTCTGAAATCTTTCCTAGGAGCTTGAATTCACTTGAAGTCAAATAGCCTAAGAACGCAGTACCAGTGTTCTCACTTCCTTTTCCAAAGAGCGCTGGAGGTTCCATTTTCTCCTTCTGTCGAAATTGAAATCCTTCCTGCACAGTCACTTAGAGTTTAGGAAGTGCCATTCGACTTGGACCTTTTCCGGGACCGGAGGCAGGTTAAATTCCATTCTAACCATAATGGCCTTTTGCGGCACCTTTGTATTTTCAAGACTGCTAACTAGTCTCAGTTTCAGAATTTGGAGGGGCCCCTGGGTGGCACAGTCGGTTAAGTATCTGAGTCCAGCTCAGGTCATGATCTCATAGTTCATGGGTTTGAGCCCCACATCGGGTTCTGCGCTGACAGCTTGGAGCCTGGAGCCTGCTTCGGACTCTGTGTTTCCCTCTCTCTGCCCCTCCCCTCTCGGTTTCCTTCCCTCTCTCTGTCTCTGTCTCTCAAAAATAAATAAACCTAAAAAAAGAATTGGGAACACAATTCAATTTAATACATGCATAAGTCAGGTAGTTCCTTAGAGCTTTTATAATCAGGTTTCACTTAATGTTCACATTCTTGTAGAGAACATTTTTCTCCAGAGATTGCAAAAGGCCAGATCTTTTTGGCTTTGCCAGCTGCCTGGTTCCTCACCTTGTGTACCAACGGGGGCTGTTGTCTTAGCTGTCCTGACATTTTGAGCGAGTGCCTTTTTTCTTTTTCTTTTCTTTTCTTTTCTTCTCTTTTCTTCTCTTTTCTTTTTTTTTTTTTTGGTTTAAGAAATCCCCCCGCCCCCCATAGTTTCAGTATTGCGAATATTCCAATCAGAGCTGGTCTCTGGGTTCCTCTTCTGGGCCTGGAGGATGGGGACAGGGGCAGAACGGAATCATCTTCCGTTTCTCTCCTTGAAAAAACTGATTTTAGAGGGAGGATTAGATTGGTGGTAAAAAAAAAAAAAAAAAAACACTGCTTTATCTTCTCCCTGAAGGCCTTGCCCTTTTCTGTGTCGATCTGATGTATTTTTAGAAGTTTATCACCCACATGTGTTTAAAACCACTTTGTGAGAGTTTGGAAATCCCGAGTTTTAAGGGAGGGTTACAGAGGTGTGGCCGGGCGTCCTCGACACCAGAGAGGAGGAGTTTTAGAGATTCCTCAAACCTCGGGGCCTGTACATTTGCTTACATTCGGGCATCTCTCTCTGTCTTTCCCTCCCTCCCTCTTTTCTCTTTCTTTTCTTCTTTCTGCCCTCCCTCTCTCACTCTCTCTCTCTCTTTCTTTCTTTCTTTCTTTCCTCTCTGTCTTCCTCTCCCTTTATTTGAGAGAGAGAGAGAGAGAGAGAGCATGAACAGGGGAGGGTCAGAGAGAGAGGGAGACACAGAATCCCGAGACAGGCTCCAGGCTCTGAGCTGTCAGCACAGAGCCCGACATGGGGCTTGAACCCCTGAACCGTGAGATCATGACCCGAGCCTAAGCTGGACGCTTAACCGACTGAGCCACCTAGG
Source organism: Proteles cristata cristata (assembly GCA_017311185.1). Lineage (NCBI taxonomy): Eukaryota > Metazoa > Chordata > Mammalia > Carnivora > Hyaenidae > Proteles > Proteles cristata. The sequence goes on from JAESUZ010004752.1 coordinate 353,263, forward strand.
TGCCCCCAAAATACGCTTTAAAAAAGATTACTTTCTTTAAGAAAAAAAAAAAACCTTTTTAAAAAAACTTTGTTTTTTAAAATTGAACTTCACTGCCTTTGGATGAGGCCTGTCTGCCGCAGTTCACCTGCAGGAGAGATGCAGTTTGCATCGGGGGCTCCCCGGGGACCCCTCGCCTGGTTTCCCCCATTGCTGACAATGTCCTACGCCATTCCCACAGTACGTTTGCCAAACCGAGGAGCTGACATCGGTGCTTCACCGCTTTTCCCACTGACATTCTGTTTACGTCCCAAGGTCCCATCCCCGGCACCACATGCCATTTATGCCCCGGCCATTCTCTGGTCACAAGCGCCTCAGTCTTGTTTCTCTGACTGCTTGAGGCGTACCGGTGAGAGATTTTGTAGAGTTTCTCTCAGATCGTGTTTGTCTGGGGTTTCCCTCCTGGTCACACTGGGGTTATGTATGGGTTTGGGGAAGAATTGGCCCGGATGTGAAGTGCCTTTCTCGTGACTTCAGGGGGTCCTAATAACTCAGCCTCCATCCCTAGACTGAGCTGGTGGTTGCCAGCTTTTTCCACTGCAAAATTCCTGTCTTTGTCTTGTAGACGGTCCCTTAAAAGCAAAATAATAAATCCAGCCCACACCCCGAGGGGGCGGGAGAGACGAAGCTCCACCCCCTGGAGGGAGGGCTATTTGCACACACCATTTGGGATTCTTCTGTAAGGAGCACTTGTCTTTTCTCCTGTATTTAAAAAATGCACGCTTTTAAAGAGTTTGCATAGTGGACTTCGCGGTCGTACGTGGAGTATATGTACTGTCGTATGCATGTAAATCTTCCTTCTATAAGGACGCTGCGTGGGCATCGCTCCCCCAAAGCCCTGTGGGGACCCCGGAGAAACGTAGCACACAGCCCTCGCCCTGGAGGGGTGTAACGTGGTCCAGTTAAGGAGACACAGCCTGACTTACAGACCAGAAGCGATCAGGACGTACAAGGAAGGCACATGTCACCGAGGGCTGGACTGAGTGGGACAGGCCAGGGGAAGGGGGGGCTTGAGGACTTAGGGAGAGCTCAGTGGTCACATTTCCCCCCCTGTTCTCACCTGAAGTCTTAAAGGTAAGGCGGATGTTTCCATCAGTTTTCAAAGATGTGACAGTTATAATCCCCACGGTCAACAGGAATATAGCCAAGAGGAAATCAGCAAATATGAGGCTCCCAAGTAACACAGGTATTTATCATCGAGACAGATGCCCAGGCGTGTTTCCCTTGCTCATAGGAGGCACCCAAGGAAACTAGTAACTGTTCCTTAGCACCGGGTTCTTAGGCGTGGGTGCCAGTTCCCAGGCTCCGCGGCTTTGGCACAGCGGGGGGCGGGGGGGGGTGGGACCTTCCTGCTGTAGTGCAGGACGTCCACATGCCGACCCACACATGTTCTTCCTTTCTGCAGACTTTCAGGAAGCAGAGAGAAAGGCAGAATTGATATCAGGGAAGAGTCCCGATACTTTTGGGGGGAAGGATGCTGAAAGCAGGCACCAGTCAGAATGAGGCAGCACCCCAGGTTAGGAGGGTGAAGGCTTTGTTGCGTTCAGATAAGATTTCGGGGGGGTGTTCCCCCCACCCTCCCGGCTGTGGGCTGTCGGGACATTGTCGTGTGGCTGTACTGATGGGGAGCGGCTGCCTGCGTGGCCTCTGCTGTGACTGGTTTCTCCTCGGGGTCAAAGGGTTGAGGCTTATTTTTAGAATCCAGCCCTCCTTCTTGGCAGGAGTGCAATACTTCTAGGGGGTTTTCCAGATGCTCTCAGGCTGCTGGTTAATGAAGCAGAACCTTTATGTGCAGGGTCCCTCCCTGAAAGGTCCAGCCTGGCAGCCACCTCGCATGGGCCCGGCTTTGGTGGCGGGAAGGCTCCCGCGACCCGACCCCTCGCTCCTGGCCTCCACACGGGACCCGGGTGTGTGCTTTCTGTGCCCTGCATGCTATTCCCCGCGCCCTGGCCTGTGTCCCCTAGACCTGCCACTTGCGTTAGAGTCTGGACTCAGTTTCCCCTTTGGGTCTGCTCCCGTATCTACCCCAAGGTGTTGGTTAACCTTGCCTCCTCGAAGGGATTCCTTGAGGCCGGTGAGGGAGGGTCCATTCTCCCTGGTCTGATGTAAACCATCAGCCTTCAGAACCCCCTGCGTGAAAAATGGGGCCCAGCCCAAAATTCAAAGAGAAGAACTCTGTTTTGGCAACTAGGAAATGCTTTGGGAACGATACAGTGAGAAGAGCCGCTTCTACATCTTCTCACCAAATAGAAGAAATCAGAAGGTTTACTCACCCTGCAAACACCCAGGGAGGGGCCAAGGGCCAGGGCCCGGGCAGCAACCTGAGACGGTTCATGGGACAAAGGGCTGTGGTGACAGCATTTCGCCGCCACGTGGGACGGCACGGAGGCGGCCCGGGGAGGACCGATACTGGCTTGCAGGGGAGGCTCCTTTTCTCCCCACTGAAAAAAAAAAAAGTAACTTATTTAATTAATTATACGTATATTATAATTAATAAGCATATTAAATGATATCAGTTCAATACGTTATAATTAATCACTTGTATTGACTTTTTCTCTTGATTTGATTTTTGGTCATGTAATATCGCTATGGCTCAGTATACAAAAGGTCGGCAAAAGTGTGGGCGAAGGACGTCCGTCCCACAATCCACCTCTGTCCCCTGCTCTTAAGTGGCCACTGTTACCAGTTTCTTTCTTTCTCTTTCTTTCTTTCTTTCTTTTTTTTTCTTTCTTTCTTTCAATTTTTTTATTGCTTATTTATTTTTGAAAGAGAGACAGAGACAGAATGAGCAGGGGAGGGGCAGAGAGAGAGGGAGACACAGAATCTGAAACAAGCTCCAGGCTCTGAGCTGCCAGCACAGAGCCCGACGCGGGGCTCGAACCCACGAACTGTGAGATCATGACCTGAGCCAAAGTCGGACGCTTAACCGACTGAGCCACCCAGGCGCCCCTATCAGTTGCTTATATATCCTTTCGGAGACATTTTATGCACATTCTGTAAGGGGGTCCATATATCCTTTTTCCTTACGCCCAAATGATGGCCTGCTGTGAGCACTGGGCTCTCTTCCATAGAGTGATCCATTTAAGAGATGCATTTCCACACATAAAACTCTTGCTCGTTCTGTTTCCATGGTTGCTGAACTGTCCTCCTGTGCAGCTGGCCCATCCCCGATCTCCGCAGTCTCCTGCTGACGGGTAGTTGGGTGGCTTCTAGCCACATTGCAGCGAATACCCCTGTGTGTCACTTCACCCCTGCGTGGGACATCGCCCCTCGGCACGCCTTGAGCGGGACGTGCTGGGTCGAAGGGCCTGTTCCGTTTTGATAGGTGCTTCCGTTGCAGATTTATAGGCAAGTTGCACCGTGTGCAGAAGCAGATACCCCGATCCTCTTCCCCCATTGTAGACATCACACATCATCAGGGTGTATTTCTTACGGTAAGAAACTGACATTGGTGTGCCTTACTCTTAGCCGACTCCAGACTGTTTGAATTCCCAGGAAGAACTTCGTTCTACTGGATTCGGTCCCGGGATCCAGTCCAGGATCCTGCATTGTGTTTAGTTGTTATGTCTCGTTCTCTGGTCTGTGACGGTTTCTCGGACTTGCCTTGTTTCCTGTGACCTTGAGGCACTTTTGAGGAGTCCTGGCCTGGCCCTCTGTAGAAAGTCTGGGTTTGTCTCATGTTTTCTGCTGACGAGCCTGGGGTCCAGGGTCTGGGGGAGGAAGACCACAGAGCTGACGCTCACTTGTTCCCCCGTCTTGTCAGCGCGTGCGTGATGTTCCCGTGACTTCTCACCGATCCTAAGCTCGACCATCTGTCTCTGCCCCATTTTAACTGCGTCTCCTGGAGCGAGATGAGCATCTTTGCGTGGGTGCCAACCCCGGGGGAGTTGTCCAGGGTGGGCCAGGATCAGCTTGAAGGGTATGGGTTACGGAGTGGGTGTAGACCCCTGAGTCCCTCGGGATCTTCTGGGGGAGGGCCGGGGCGGGGGGGAAGGCAGCCCGTGATGGAGACAGAGGTGCAGGTCCAGGCCAATGAGGAAGGCCCCCCAGCCTGGGAAGAGGAGAACAGGAAATAGGAAGCGGGCTTAGTGGGCCCGTGTGGGGGAGGGGGTGTACCTGGGGGCTTGGAAGAGAAGCAGGGACACGGAGGGTCTGAGCACCCAGGCAAAGGAAAGAGGGGTGTTTATTTTTACATGTTGATGAGGAAAGATTTGAGCCTTCGTAGAGCACTTAGGGGAGGAGCCAGCCAAGCGGCAGGAGTGGCCGGAGGGGACGCTGTTGGCGCAGAGTCCCCGGGGAGATGGGGAGAGGGGGCGCATGCCTGATGCCAGGGGCCGCACTCATATCAGGTTAAATGAAGTTGAGCCAGAGAAGGGCTCCTTCTGAACTGAGGGCAGGCGGACAGGTGTCTGGGGGTTCGGATGGGAGTTCACGGGAACCAGGTACGCTAGGGGGGTGGTCAGAGGTCCCGCATTGTGGGAAGGAGGGGCGCCCCCTCGAGAGACCCCAGGTGGGGAACGTGGGCCACCCAGCTGTGAGGCAGGCATACTCCTTTCCTATGGCCGCTGTGGCAAATTACCACGAGCTGGGGGGCCGAGATAACACACATCTGTTCGCTCACAGTTCTGGAGATCAGAAGTCCAAACTGGATGTCTCTGCGTTAAAATCAAGGGGCAGCGTTGGGGCGCCTGGGTGGCTTAGTCGGTTAAGCGTCCGACTTTCGCTTAGGTCATGATCTCGCGGTTCGTGGGTTCGAGCCCCGCGTCGGGCTCTGTGCTGACTGCCAGCTTAAAAAAAAAAAATCAAGGGGCAGCGTTCCTTCTGCAGGCTCTAGGGGACACTCCATCGCCTTGCCTTCCCCGGCTTCCAGAGACACCTGCGTTTCTTGGCTCGCGGCCCCTTGCGGCAGCCCCTCTGTCCTCAGGCCCTCCCTTCTCCCTCATATGGGGAGCCGTGTGGGTGGGCCCACCGGGTACCCCGGACACCCTCCTCATCTCAGGGCCCTTAACCGAAGTGTGGCTGCTGGGTCCCTCCTGGCGTTGAAGGCGCCAGGTTCATGGATTGAGAGGATCTGGGGGTCAGGGTGTGGACGACCTGAGGGAGCAGTGTTTTGGCGAGGGGATTTAGGCAGCCATGTAAAGGCACTGAGGTAGTGGCCCTGGAACGGGAACCTGAGGTGGGCCGGGGCCTGTGCTTGACTCTTTCTGCCTTCTGGCAACAAAACCTCTGTGTCGCTGGGGGCAGGTGATCCTTCCCTGGTCCTGACTCTGCTTCCCTGTACGTCGCTAGAATGAATGCTTGCCACTAGAACAAACGCTTGTATCGTAACTGTCGTGCCTGGAGCTCTGAGCTCCCCCCCTGAGGTCTGGGCACTGTTAGCCCATTTTCCAGATGAGGAAACTGAGGCACAGAGAGATGAAGCAACTCCCCCACGCTCACCAAGCCTAGAAGTGGCAGGGCTGGGGGGTTGAACCAAGGGAGCTTAGTTCCAGGGTTTCTGCTCTTAAAATTGCCTTTAAATTCCATCATCTTGATCTTCTGGGCTTTTACGTTCCCCTCCCCCCGCCATACCTGCTTACATTATTCCGTGTCAGCAACCCAGGCTACAGTCCATGCCGTTCCTAGTGATCCCCGAGCGATGGCTGGTGCCTGCCCACTGTTGTGAATGCCTTGGGGAGTGCATGCAGGTGTTTCTGGAAGCCCCGGGTGACGATATCTTGGGCACAAGGCCCACCGTACTGTCTCTGAGCTCGGTGGCCATGGCCTCAGACTCTCCACACGTCAGGTCCTGGTTGGATTCTGCGGTGAAGCCCACTGTGTCCTGTTCTGTTGCCCACGGAGACCTCTGAGCATCGGGCGTCATCTCTCTGTCCTCCTCCGCTTTGGGTCCAGCCTGTTGGTCATCTCAGCAGATGGGGGGAGGGGGGACAAATGACCCGAGACTCCTTCGGCCCCTCAACTGCCAAGCGTCCATGCCTTCGGTCCTCGCTGGCGAGAAACGAGCCCTGAGGTCGGAGGCACCAGCCGAGGGGCGAGCTCTCGCCTCTCCTGTCCCCACGCGTCAGCGGGAGTTGCTGACGTTTATGGTGCCTTGGGCAGAGGACAGAGCCTCTGGATTTTCTTGACACTGTGACAGAAAGACAGGTGGCCATTTCCGGAGAGTGATGCCTCCCCATCCACTTACCGCACGGTGAACACGGAGGGGCAGGTGTTTCTGAGGGTGGGGTGATGGCAGTGGACGACGACGCAGTCACAGGGCGCGCCCCTCACTGTCTTCGGGAACCGCAGCCGGAACGAGGAGCGGCCCACGCCGGGGCACCTCCCGCAGAGCAGGCCTGCAGCCCGGCCTTCAGCGACTCAGAAACGTGCACCGGGGAGTGGAAATGAGCCAGCTGGAGGTTCAGAGATTGTGGCTTCTTCTTTTCTTTCTGACTCTGTTTTGTTCCTGTTTGCACACCTCCACACTTCCCTTTTCCGCCCACACCTTGACTCAATCTCCTGCCTTGACATCCCCGGGGTGCCCTGCTGAGAAACACCACACTCCTCAGGACTCCCAGAGGAGACGAAGGATTTCAGACCCAATTAAGTGATTCCAATTCTGGAGCGTGTGTGGTGGCACTTTGGCCCCGTCCTCACGTTACCGGGAGCTGAACCCGGACGCCATCTGTCATGGCGGCTTGTCCTCGTGTGAACATCTTCCTGCAGAAACGTCCTCAGCTTCTCAGTCGAGGCGTTCGGGTGAGAGCCTCCCATCCGTGCCTGCCATCCGGGAGGGGTCTTATTTTCTATCCATGTTTGTTGAAGTGTCAGGGGGACCAGCTTGTCCTGGTTTGGAAGGCCTGGGACTTGCCCAGTGTGAGCACCCGAATCCCCCATCCGGAGGAACCTCCTCCATCGCAGCCAGACTGGGTTGGGGGCTCCCCCTGCCAAGCACCCGTGATGTTCGGAGCCTAGTGCCGGATGCTAGGGGTGCAGATTTTAATAAATTTCAATCCTTGCCCTTCTGAGCCCCACAGACTGATCAGGAGGACAAAGAAAAGCGCTCTGTGACAAGCAGAGCAGAGGCCCGTGGGTTAGGAACAGCCAGCACATCCTCCGTGCTTCCGTGTCCCCACTGGCCTGGGTGCTTTTCACAAGTGGATTCATTTACTCCTCCCCAGAGCCCTAAGAAGCTACCAGTGTCCCCCTTTTATGGATGGGATCACTGAGGCTCCAAAGTCATGCCGTGAGGCATGCCATTTGGCCAGAGGCAGTCCGGCTATAGACCCTGCACCCTTGACTTCTGTACTGTGTAGACAGGTCCAAGAGGGGATGAGTTCTCCCTGGGAAGGCTGGAGATTGCTTCCTGGGGGAGGTGATTCCCCAGCAAAGGAATTTGCAGCCCAGCGGGAAGGAAGGAAACCAGGGGCAGTGGAAAGCGCATGCCCGGGGCATGTCTGGGGAATCCGTGGGAGGCTGCAGACTCATCAGAAATGTGCAGGGGCGCCTGGGAGGCTCAGTCGGCTGAGCGTCCGACTTCGGCTCGGGTTATGATCTCGCAGTTCGTGAGTTCGAGCCCCGCATCGGGCTCAGTGCTCACTGGGATCCTCTGTTCCCACCCCTCTCACCCCCTTCCCCTGCTTGCGCTCTCTCTTTCAAAAATAAATAAAATGTTAAAAAAATGCAGCAATAAAGTATACCGTTCCGTGGCTGTAGCACATTCCCACAGGTGTGCAAACATCACCTCTGTCTAGTTCCAGAACATTTTCATCACCCTGGTTAACCTGTACCCGTTAACAGTCACCCGTTTCTCCCAGCACCTTCCCCCCAGCCCCTGGCCTTCTGGGCCCGGAGGTACCTGTTCTGGGCATTGCATGAAATGGAATGTAGGGACGCCTACCCTACACGGTCTTAGCGTCTGGCTCCTCTCCCTCGGCATCGCATTTTCGGGATTCAGCCGGCGATCTCTTGGGGCCGGCTTTGCAGTGGGAAGGCCCGGGTCATGTCCACACTTCCCAGAGGTCACACTTGCCCCCTGGAACGGAGGATGCCCGGCCAGCCACCCGCTGCCGGGCTCGGCTCCGCCAGCACCAAACACGCGGCTGTGCGGGCACAGAGCGAGAAGACCTGGACGCCTGCAGTAGCTCCCACTGGGATGTTCCAGAGAGTTCTGAGACTGTTCAAGCTGGACTTTTTAGGAGCCGAACTGTTGCTAAAAAGCGAGGCCCCTCTGGGTTTGTTCCCGTGTCCGGAGGCTTCAGGATCGGTTCGTTATCAGCTCAGGATGTGAAGGTCGCTGGGCTCGACAGTGTGGCTTCTCTCCAGGATTCCGAGGGCCTTTTCCTTCTCTTTCAGCAGGGCAGCGTGGGGAAGCTGGGCTGAGCTGCTCTGAGGGTCTGCGGGGCAGGGCCTGTGCCTTTCCCACCGCAGGTGTGGGGGCAGGTGGCCCAGACGGCCCAGCACCACAAGGTTCCCCAAATAGACAGCTGCAGACCAACATTGTCTCTCAGGGAGGTTCTGAGGTCTTCCCCTTCTGTCTGTCTGTCCTTCAGCAGAAGAAGGAAGAGCTTCCTGGAGATCTGCTTTGGATTCTGTGTGTGTGTGTCTCTCTCTGCCCTGCTCCCACGATCAATCCCTCTCTCTCTCTCTCAAAAATAAACATTAAAAAGATTATAATAAGAATAAACAAGAAGCACTCCGGAGTCGGATGGGTGCAGGTACTTACTGCATCTGTGTGACTTTGGGCCCCAGTGTATATGGCATGTGAGTTGGGATGATAATAACAAGAATTCCCGCCTCGATGGCATGAGGATAACAGGGGATGACCTGTAAGGGTGTGAATCTCAGAGCCCGGTGCAGTCCGGGGAGAGCCCATTATGGTTCGTCTTTTTTTTCTTTTTTTTAATGTTTTTATTTATTTCTGAGAGGAGAGAGAGAGAGAGGGGGTGAGCAGGGGAGGGTCAGAGAGAGGGAGACACAGAATCTGAAGCAGGCTCCAGGCTCTGAGCTGGCTGGCCGCACAGAGCCTGATGCGGGGCTCGAACCCACGAACCGTGAGATCATGACCTGAGCTGAAGTCGGACGCTTAACCGACTGAGCCCCCCAGGCGCCCCCCCGTTATGGTTCGTCTTAATGCAGCTCCGGAGTGAATGCGAATTCGCGTCTTAATGTGATTCTGTGGTGGGGGTGGGAGTAGTTGACAGATGGCAGGTTTTGCTCAGACCAGGACCTCTGGGTTCAGAGATTCCTAAAGAAGGTTTCAACAGGCTGGTTATCGGGTGCCCTTAGCACCCTTCACTTCCTTGCTGGGTGAGAGTCCCGCAGGTTCAAGACTCTGGTGCAGGAGGGAGTGGACACCAGCCCAATCCTGCTTGGCCCCGTAGGCAGAGGGGAGTGTGCTCCCTGGGCTGGTCACCCTCTCACCCCGCCCACCTCCCCTGGTTGTGACACGTAGATTAAACCAAGGGAGGCTGGACGTACCCGGAAACGAATACATGGATGTAAGGGGCCCCAGGACTCAGTCAGTACAGGGTTAAAATTCACACGTTCATGACACTGAATGAATAAATGTCAGCAATTTGGAAAAACGCATTGGGCCCCAAATGCCTCATTCCCCACGTCTCTCCCCCATTCTCACTGGGGACTTAGGGGAGCGAAAATTGGGGGAGAGGCTAAACAGAAATAGATTGTCTTAGATAATACGGAGCCGCGTGGGCCTCCAAAACTCAGTGCTGTCCAACGAAATCTTATTTCTTAGTATTTAATTTCTCTTGTTAGGTAGAAATTAAATTACATGTAAATTCATTAATTAAATTTAATATAATTTAATTTCTCTCCTTGGGGGCAAGGGTGCGGGGAGGCAGCTATAATGAAAACAAGATTGAGAAATCTTGTTCTAAACCAGGGTTTGGTGAAATAGCTACTCCCAGACTCATTCTGTAAGCCCAGGAATAAATATCCGTATGCCCCTCCCGGCCCCTTTAAGAGAGAATCTCTCATTGAAGAAATCCGTTGAGACTCGGAACAAGGGGGATTTTCAGCCAGGGACCCCAAGATCCCAAGTGGCACACTTACAGGTGAAAAAGCGGAGGCCGGGATGGTGCCAGTCACGGGTCAGTTTCCAGGTTCAGGTCCGGGCCTTCTTGTGTTAGAAATGCATCTCCATGCTCCAGACATGCCTCCTTTTCCTCTTCTGTGACCCGTGGCCACACTGGGCCGCATGACCCTGGGCCCCTGGGCCCCTGGGCCCCAGTGCGGTATGGAAACACGAGGTCCCCTGTTCCCAAAGTCATCAGAATTTCTAGATAGTGACAGCAGAACGGTGGGCTGAGTGCGGGTCCCCAGGGGTGACCTTGGGCTTGGAATGCCTGTGTGGGTTTAGAAGTTGCTAACGACGGAGCCAATCTGAGATGGGAAAACGGAGCTCCCCAGGCCTGAGTATTTCCTGGAGCTCTGTGAGGATGCGTGGAAGGTGGTGGAAGGTGGGTGGAGAATCGCCTTCAGTGTGTTCTTTTCAACGGGCAGCTGAGAAAAGCCACTCTCAGGGGCCTAATAACAAAGTTACACAAGTGGGGAGGGAGGAAGGAGACCCCCTCGTCTGCTCCTTTATCCCCCCCACCCTCCGCCCCCGGCTCCCTGTAACTATGGCAACCTGGGATCCGCGGAGGCCTCCCTGGCCGCCCAGGGTCGCCAAAGGGTTCTCAAGGCTGTGCTTTTATGTGGCCAAACTGTGGCTTTGCTGTTCTGTGAAATTCACAGATGCCTTCCTGTGGGTGGCAGAGAAGGGAGCACCGGACAGATGTCACTGCTAGTACCTTTGGGGGGCCGAAGGGTTCCCTGGCGACAGTGCAGCGTGTGTGTGTGTGAGTCTGTGTGTCTGGGAGTCCGTCTGTCTCTATGTGCGCGTGTCTCTGTACATCGTTTTCTGTGTGTGGTCTGTGTGTGTGTACACGTGTGTGTTGGAGTGAGAGCCAGGTGAGGGTGGGGTGGGGACCAGGAGGCAGGTTGAGCAGATCTTTCTGGAGGGGTGGCTGGGTGGGCCGCCAGGTGAGCCTGCTGCCCTCCACCCCCTCCCTCACCCTCGGGGCGGGGGGACCAGATTAAAAAGAAATGGGGGGTTGTGGGAGGAAAAAGAACTGGAACTGAAATGGCATTTCCTGGCCTGGGGCCTGGGGAAGCGAGGCTGTGGAATTTATGTAGAAAGCCTTCAAACCAGCTGGTTGGTTATGGGTTTTCTTTTTGTTTTTTGTTTTTTCACTATTCTAGCCTATTGCTTTTGTTCCTGTTCAGAATCGTAAGTGTTTATTGTGCGGCTTTTTGATACCAAGTCGGCGTTCCCAAGAGGCGTGGTCCTCAAGTTCAGAAACTAGGCTGTGGCCACCAGACCCTCGATGCCCGGACAATTAAGCCGCCCGGCCTTGATTTCCAGAAGCGCAGGCCCTTCCTAACTTTAGACGAAAGAAGCCCCCCCACCCCCACCTCCTCCGCGCTCACCCTTGACCACAAGGTTTCTGGCTGCCTTTTGTCACTTTGGGAGGAAGGGGCAGTGGTTTTGAAGTGGAGGAATTTGCGCTTCCGTGTTGAGTCATTGTTTCCCGATGGTTTGACCCAAACCTTTTCTGCACAGTTCAGGGCCCCCCGAGACCGTATTTTTCCCTCCCAGAGCAGCTCCCCCAGCAGCCGGAGCGCCCGGTGCTATTTTAGGCTTTCTGCACACCCCGCGTTTTCGGCTCATGTGGTTTTCTTCTATGACTCAGTTTTTATAATAAATTGTGTAGGCAGCTCGGGGTCTGCCTTTCCTGAGACAGGAAGGGACCGCGAGTCCCTGACGCTCGGCGAGGTTGGGAATTCCTCCAGAGCGCGCCCCCAGCCCGAGTCCCCACGCGCCCATGCTCGGGCCCGGAGCAGCTGCTGGGCGGTCCTGGGGCTGGTGTCTGTGGTCTCTGTCTCTTCCTCCTTCTGCTTTTCTGTTCCCCTGTGTCAGAGGCAACGGACAACATGCCGTGACCGCTTTTCGCCAGGTTCCCAGTTTTAAACTGTGGACCCATTTTCAGAGACGCCCAGACTAGCTGTCCCCCACAGACTTGAACGTAACTGCCACCCGCCATCCCCTCCACCGTAGGGGCCTCCCCCGGTTTGCTTGTAGCATCTGTTACAGACCGGCTTTACCTGCACTTTCTAGGGTTGGACCATTCCTCTTCTCTATAACCTTCCATGGCTCCCCTGTTCCATAGCACTGGCGTCCTGGAGAAGCAGACAGTGAGCCACAGTGAGTAGATAGTTGAACAGTTCTGAGTAGCTGCATTTTAAAAAGTGCAGACACATGTGTGGAATGGATCACAGGAACACATTTCACTAACTCCACCTGTCCGAAACTGTCATTTCAACATACAGTCGATATAAAAAATTATGAATGAGATTTTTCACGTTAATATTTAAAAACGTTTTGAAATCCAGGGTACATTTCATGTTGACATCATATCCTCAGTTGGATGCTGAGGTTTTGTCATAAACGTTTGATCTAGAGTCAGAGCTCCTTCAGTTTGCTGTAGGAAAAGCAGATTCACACAGCCGAGGTGTCCTTTGGAAAGCTGGGAAAGCTTCCATAAATTTTCCAATCATTGCATTGCGTATTAGATTTTTTTTTCTTAAGTTTCTTTATTTATTTTGAGAGAGAGAGCATGTGTGGGATGGGCAGAGAGAGAGAGAGAGAAAACCCCAAGCACTTTCTATACTGTCGCTTCGAGACGCTCGAACCCATGACCTGTGAGGGTGTGACCTGAGCTGAAATCCAGAGCTGGATGCCTGCCTGCCTGAGCCACCCAGGCGCCCTGCCTATTAGATTTTAAATTTAAATCCCTTGAAATACAGTGTAAAACTTCACTTCCTGGGTCACACCGACCACATTCCGAGGGTCCAGCCACTGTGTGTGGGGGGGGGAGGAGTGTGGGGGCGGGTGGCTGGACAGCCATATTGGACAACCCAGATGGAGAACACTTCCATTCTTCCAGAAGGTTCCATCGGGCAGACATCCACAATAAAGCCCCAACCCCTCCACGGGACTTTCACATTTTCAGCCACCTGGCCCCAGCCTGTCTAGCTTTATCCACTGACTTTGCTTTGCACGGACTCACTTTCCCTTGCCTCTCTTTCTCGTTTGGAACCTCCTCCCCTCTCCCCGCCCCCCCCCCCCCAGAGAAATCTCGGCTTTTGGTCTCAGCTCAAAGGCAGAGAGAACTTCCTCAAAGGAGCCTCCCCTTCTCTCCGCAGCAGAGTTCATTGCTGTCTCCGCTTCCCACAGGTTCTAGAAGAGGAAGCAGCTTGGGGTGGGGGGTGGGGCGGGGGAGGATTTGGTGCGGCCCGCCTTCCAGGGCTCCTTTCCCTGGGTCTCCTGAGCCAGGTTTGAATGGACCTTCTAAGGCTGCCTTAGCCCTGCCCCTTTAGAAAAACAGAGCGACACAAAGGGCTGCACTGTGTCCTTCTCCAGCTGCCCCGGGGCTGCTGAGCACGGGCTGCAGACAGGAATGCTCTCTGGGCACAGGCCACGTCATTCTAGGCGGGCATCAGCTCTGCTGGGGGGTGGGGCGCACCGTTTCTTTGCCCTCACGAAAGGAACTGTGTGCATGGCCGCTCTGATCACCGCCTTCTCAAAATGGGAGCTGGGGTGTGTGTGTTTACTTTTAAAAAACTGTAACAGGGCACCTGGGTGGCTCAGGCCATGGTCTTGCGGTTTGTGAGTTCGAGCCCCGCGTCGGGCTCCATGCTAACGGCTCGGAGCCTGGAGCCTGCTTCAGATACTGTGTCTGCCTCTCTCTCTGCCCCTCCTCTGCTCTGTGTCTCTCCCTTTCTCAAAAAGAAACCATTTAAGAAAGAGGAGAGAGAGGGAGCGAGAAAGAGGTGTCGCTCACATTTCTGATCCGGTGTCCTCTGTTTCGCTTTAGGTAAAATGTCTGTCCCCGGATCCTATCAGGCGGCCGCTGGGCCCTCGGTGCCGTCGGCACCCCCATCCTATGAAGAGACGGTGGCGGTCAACAGTTACTTCCCCGTGCCTCCTGCACCCGCACCAGGGCCGACCACAGGGCTGGTGACGGGCCTAGACGGGAAGGGCATGAATCCCCCTGCCTACTACACCCAGCCTGGGCCCGTCCCCAACGCCAACGCAAGTACGCGCCGCCCCTCCCCTCGGCCCTCCGGCCTGGCTTTGGGGGCTTTGCAGGGACCGGGGAAGCCCCCGAAGTGATTCTGCCTGCGAGTCTACGCGAAATGCCAGCCAGTCCGCCTTTACCCCCTGTCCTGGAATTTTCCGGCCAGTCTTCCCGGTTCCACCCCTGCAAGGCTCACTCTTTCCCCTAACAAAGTACAGTTAATGAACTTGCCCGCGTCCGCCACAAGCCGAACCTTTGGCGCTGACCACAGAGGCACACCAGTCACCTCAGGGAAAGCGGGCAATGGGGGGGGGTTGCTTTCCAGGGCCCCCTCTCTTCCCGCGAAGGCTCAAACCTCTGCCTCGAGGCCGGGGCTGCAGGAGGAGAGGGAGCAGAAACAGCCAGGAGTTAGGAACCCAGGGGCTGACTCTGTCCCTCCTGCCCGCCTGGCTTCCCTGCCTTCCAGCAATTTCTTCCTGGTGTCCAGGTGCCCTGCTCGTTCAGTATCACAAGCTGCTCAGGAGGAGACCGCCAGCTCAAAGAAAGGGCTTGGCTTCACCTGATGGCCCCGGGCCTCAGTTTCCCCACCTGTAAAACGGGGCTCATCAAGTGCCTTTATCAGCGGGTTGTTAAGATAAAATACAATTCTCTGAGTAATCGTTTGATAAAGGTGAGCTAGTGTCAACGTGCCCGAGCAACGTTGACCCCTCCAGCCGGAAGAGAACCAGGTGATGTTAGGTAATTTCAGATCATGCTCTGATCGATAATTTATTCTTGCACCAAATTAAAAAAAAAAAGATTTTAATTCAATTTACATGTGAACGTTAACATGCTGAAATACTCCTTTTCTGGAAGGGGAGTCTTCCTAGGACCTTCTAGGAGTATTAAGTTCTGTGAGCTTGGACGAAAGTTAATTTCCCCGCACGCGTAGGTCACAGAAATGGTGGCCCAGGGGAGACAGAAGGAAGTCGCTCTGACGAGCTTCGACGACTTTGCCAAAAACCAGAAGCATTTTGAGTGCTCAGGACCCCACGGTTTACATCACTCGAGGCTCGCCCCTGGCGACCGTGAGTGCCTGGACATGTTTTCCCTTTCTAGCACGATCTTACATACTCGCTTCACGTGTCCGCCCCAGTCCCCGGGCCAGTCGCTAAGCCTGGGCCGGCCTTCCCGGGCTCCGTAAGCTCCAGCCTTATCACTGGGCCTTGGACTTCGTCAGGAGCCCCGTGTTTATCGAGGGTTCACTGTGTCCACAACACCGTGCGAGGTTCCCCCCTTATCTCCCGTAACCCTGGCGACAACTCTGACTCCCATTCTTTAAAATAAAAGCGTTCCTGAGATACGGTTTCCTACCATGAAGCTCACTTTTTAAAGTGTCGGTAACTCAGGGGTTTCGGCAAAGTCGCAGACTCGTGCCGCCCTCCGCACTCATTCCAGAACATTTCCGTCACCCCCGAAGGAAACCCCACACCCATTAGCCGTCCCTCCCGGTCCCCCAGCCCCTGGCAGCCACTGATCCGTGGATGAGGAAAATGGAGGCTAAACCCCATCCTGTCACTGTTTCTGGAGCTAACCGTCTGCAGACCACCTTCGCAGAACTACTTAGGGAGCTTAAAGAGCCTTGTGGGGACCCTGCCCCCGTTTTGCTGAATCAGCCTGTCTGGGAGGGGGGTGGGCGGGACCTGCATTGGCAGCAAGCTCCCGCCCCCTCCCCCGTTTCCGTGGGGAGCGGAGTTTGAAAGCTTGGTCGGGGCTGAGCCACGTCCCCCGCTGCAGGAGTTTCTCCTCATCTCCATGGGGGGGCTCGGGGGGGGGTCAAGAGCCCCTCACATGATGATGCTGGAAGCCTGCCACGTGTTGTAAAACACGCCAGGAGCATTTATCGTCGTAAACTTGAGCGGTGTTAAGCACGTTCACCTTCTCGCACGGCGTCCCCACCACCTTTCGAGACCTTTGAAATCTTAAAAAAACAAACTCTAAACTGGCTAAACAGCAGCTCCTCGTTCCCGCCCCCCATCCCCGCCCCAGCCCCGGTGCCCACCGCCACCCACTGTGACAGGGAAGATTCTAGGTGTGTCATCTACGAGAAATCACGCAGTATTTGTCCTGTGGCTGATTTATTTCACTCCGCGTAAGGTCCTTACAAGTTCATCCATGTTGTAATGTGAATCAGAATGTCCTTTCTTCCCCTAAGTTTTTAAAAAAAATTTATTTTTGAGAGAGAGACAATGTGAGGCAGAGAGAGGCAGAGAGAGAGAGAGAATCCCATGCAGGCTCTGCACTTTCAGCCATGGAGCCTGATGTGAGGCTCGAACTCACAAAACAGTGAGATCGTGACCTGAACCGAAACCAAGAGTCTGGACGCTTAATTGCCTGAGCCCCCCAGGCGCCCCAGAATGTCCTAAGGCTGAATGGGACTCCACACATAGAGATAGGTCCCTTCCTGGTTATCCAGTTGCTCACTGGGGACACGTGGGTGGCTCTCGTGAGTGGTGCTGCTGTGAACATGGACCTCCGAGCCCCTGACCCCACCTCCCGGTTGCCTCCCCCCATTCCCTGGCCACCCCCCCATTCCCTGGCCGCCCCCCCACCCCGTCACTGGTCGCCTCTCCCCCATTCACCGGCCACCTGCTCCTGTTCCGCAGTCGCTGTGCAGACCGTCTACGTGCAGCAGCCAGTCTCCTTTTTCGACCGTCCCGTCCAGATGTGCTGTCCTTCCTGCAGCAAGATGATCGTGACTCAGCTGTCCTATAACGCTGGTGCCCTCACCTGGCTCTCGTGCGGGAGCCTGTGCCTGCTGGGGTAAGTCCGGGCCCACCTGGCCCCAGGCTCTGACCCACCCCCCCCACCCCACCCCTCCCTGCCCGCTGTACCTCTCCCTTGGGATTTCTCAACCGCACGCACGCTGGTCTGTGGCCGGGGCCAGTCCTGGGCGTCCCTGCCCTCCGCACACCCTCCCCCCAAGAAATCGTCCCCAGTGGGGACTGCCGCTCGTCAGCACATCACACCTGTAAGCTGCTGTCCCATCCGCCACACCTTGCTCCCCTGCTCACACCCCTCCCGGCCAAACACAGCAGCTCCCTGCGTCTGGGCTGGGAGATGCCCTTAGAAATTTCTTTTCTTTTTTTTTTAACATTTATTTATTTTGAGAGAGAGAGCGAGAGAGCATGAAGGGTCGGGAGAGGGGCAGACAGAGGGAGACAGAGAATCCTAAGCAGGCTCCAGGCTCTGAGCTGTCAGCGCAGAGCCTGACGCAGGGGCTCGAACCCACGAACCGTGAGGTCATGACCTGAGCCAACACGGGACGCTCAACCAACTGAGCCCCCCAGGCGCCCCAGGAATTTTCTTCTTGAGTTTCATGACCGAAATAATCATGTTTATCTGACTCTAAGAGAAGCTTTAAACAGTCTGCACATTAAAATACTTTTATAGTCGTCTCCTCAGAACTTCCTGTCCTTTTAGGACCCCAGGTCTTTTCCCCACTGGCTACACTGGGAAGGTGGCACCCAGGCATTGTATTGAAAGAGTTTTTCTTTGGGGAGAAATTTGAGGAAACACAGTTTTGTAGTGGTTGCTTTTTTCTTCTTCCCAAAGAGCTAAAGGCCACCTCCGTGCTCCTGGCCTGAGTGTCCCCCAGACAAACAGAGGCTCTGTTTTCTGCCTCAAAGGAAACATGTTTGTGCGTTTCTTTCCCGGGAGCCCTGGCTCTCGTGCGACTGCCTTGTTTCTCATTGTGGCTTAGCTCAAAGAGGAAGGATGCTTCTCTTCCTAATTTCGAAGAGAGGCTCAGCGCCCCAGAGGGCGTAATTAGCTTCGCTGGGGACACATGTGCAGAGCAGTCGACGGGCGACCAAACCAGCCTGCTGCACCTGATTCCCCGTCCTGCCTACAGGACTGCGCTGATGGCCGACGTCTTCAGTCCTGGACAGAAAAGGCCAAATAGAAGTTCATCGGCCTTGGACATTTGTATTATGACTCATCTTTATCTTTTTTAGTTTTTAAAAATTTCTTGTTTTTGCGAGAGAGCGCAAGTGAGCGAGGAGCAGAAAGAGAGGGAGAGAGGGTGTGGAGTCTGGCGTGGGGCTCGACCTCACGAACCCGTGAGATCATGACCTGAGCCAAAGTCGGATGCTTAACCATGAGATCTCATCCTGGAGATCAGGGAAGACAGAAAGGGAACTTCTGTTGAGTGTCGGCCTTGGCTGATCTCCCTTTCACGTTGAGGCAGCTTTTGGGTCCCTTCCTCCATTCTGATTAAATGGATGTTGTGGGGTCAAGTCCTACCTAAGTCCCCTGCGACCATGCGCAAGGGACTTCACGTCTTGTGCTCCATTTCCCTCTGAAAACTGGAGGTAATGACACTGCCTATCCCCCTTCCCTGAGGTTGTTGAGGATAAAGTAAGTGACTGTGTATGTCCTGCAGCTTGGGGCTGTTTGTAAGCATATGACCGCATATGACCGAGGGGAGGCTTAGCTCGCAGGCACTGGCTGACCTTATTTGAACTTGGGTAAACTTAGGCGATGGGACGAATTTTTTTTCAAAACATTATTTCCTCACCAGGCGATATCCTGTTTGTGCTTTATGTAAATCAGTGTCTTCCTGTAAATTGTTGTGTTTTTTTAATCGAATGGTAATTGACATCATTAGATCAGTTTCAGTATAGAAGACAGTGATTCGCTGGATTTCTACGTTATGAAATGATCCCCACGGTGGGTCTAGTTCCCTACCATCTGTCACCACACGAAGTGATTACAATATTATTGGTTATACTTACTGTGCTATACATTATGAAATTCCGGTTTTTGTTTTTTGTTTAATATTTTTATTTATTTCTAGGAGAGAGAGAGTGAGACAGCGTGAGCAGGGGAGGGTCAGAGAGAGAGGGAGTCACAGACTGAAACAGGCTCCAGGCTCTGAGCTGGCAGTCACACAGAGCCGACGCGCCCGAACCCAAACCGCGAGATCATGACCTAAGCAAAAGTCGGACGCTCAACCGACTAAGCCACCCAGGCGCCCCTGAAATTCTGGTTTTTAACCACATTTGGGCAGACAGTGGCTATGGGGGTGTTTTCTGATACCAGCCACCTCTCCATCCCCAGCTGGGTGTCTTGTGACTCAGTTCCGCTCTGGGACTACCTGGAGTTAGCCCAACTCCCACAGCTTCAGGACCCGGGCCACCCATCCTTCTGACCCAGGCCAGGTATAAAGGTGGGGGGGTCCTTTCTTTAGAGTTGATAACTTTGCTGGAACAGCTCACAGAACTCAGGAAGGCTCTACAGCCCCGTGAAGAGTACATAGAGCGAGGTCCAGAAAGTCCCGGTGCAGGAGCCACTGTCCCCGTGCATTTGGGGTGCCCTCACCCCCTGGCACATGGATGTGTCCAACCACAGTGCCAGCGCCAGACCTTCTCCCTCCTGAGTTCTAACCTAGCAACCCCGCCAGCCCTATCCTGAGGCTGGAACCCTGCCCTGGTGGCCATATTAGCATAAAACAGGTGTGATTGAAAGGGGGCTGTTTTGCATAACAGAAGGCACTCCTGCCACTCTGGAAATTCCCAGAGTTTTGGACCTTACTTGCCAGGAACTGGGGACAAAGACTGCTCTAGTTCCTATTCTACCACGGGGCGCCTGGAGGATAATGGATTACGTAGTTAAGAGATGTTCCTGGAGGGAATTCTGATCGGTTGTTGTCCTAAAGAGAAGCAGCCTTTCCGGATGAAAGAGTAATCCGTCTAGACCAGCACGTTGGCGGCCCTGGGGCCGAATCCAGCCCATTTTAAGTCCTCGTGGGGCCCACCACACCATTTGTTCCCAGATCATGTCTGTGGCTGTTTTCAGGCCACAACGGCAGAACAGCCTAAAATATGTACCGTCTGGCCTTTTACAAAAGAAGTTCACTAGCCCTGGTCTCAGACTTTGAAAGATGCCCCGATGACCCAAGACAGGAAGATACACCCAGGACAGACAGTCCGTCTGAGGGAGCGGCCTTGGCCTTGGTTGGCACGTTACCGTCCCGGGGCCACCGTTCCAAACAGCCACAAACCTATTGGCTTAAAACCATAAACATGTATTCTCTCGCGATTTTGGAGACCAGAGGTTCAAAATCAAGTGTCGGGCTCCCTCCGAAGGCCCGGAGGGCACAGTCCTGCCTTGCCAGGTGGCCCTCCGCTCCAGGACTGCCCAGAGGCGTCTTTGTCCCTCCCTGTGTTTCTGTGTCCCTCTCTCTCCTCGTGCAAGGACATGAGTCATTGAGGTCAGGGAGCCTGTTTGATGCAGGGTGTTCCCATCTTGAGATTATTCATGACAGTTGCAGAGAGCCCTGTTCCAAGTAAGGCGACAGCTGTAGGTTCTGAGGGGCGGGGACATCCGATGCCCCCACCACGTCCAGAGTTTCGGAGGGTGACATGTCGCGTTCCTGTTCTCCAGGTGCGTAGCAGGCTGCTGCTTCATCCCCTTCTGCGTGGACGCCTTGCAGGACGTGGATCACTACTGCCCCAACTGCAAAGCTCTCCTGGGCACCTACAAGCGCTTGTAGGACTCGGCCAGACCCGGAGGGAGCCGCGTGCTGCAGGAAGTGCTCTCCGACTCAGACCCGGTCCTGCCCCTGGTGGGGGTGCCACCTCCGGGGGCCTCCTCCCTCCAGGGGTTTCACCTCTGTGTCTTCTTTTGGGGGGAAAACGTCTCGCAAATGTCACACACCTCCAGAACCCCAGAGGTTGCTGCTCGGAGTTGTGTGCAGGACACGCAAGAGACATTCCCCTTGAGTGCTGGTCCAAGGGTCTCCCGCCTTCCGTGACCCCGGGTCACCCCATCTAACTGTGACCGTGGCCCCGTCCAAATATCTTCTGGTGATTTGCCATTGGCCAGCTGCTTTTCTTGCCTCGTGGGCCTTTCTGGGGGACGGTCTCCCACTGAGAAGCCACACATTGCCTTATTTTTGAGCCCTGTCTGGCCCGAGTACGGCTGACTCAGCCTTATAGTGCCTGCCTTCAGGTTCACCTGTCCCCCACTTCCGGCGACAAAAAAAATCTTGCCTTACAAACTGAAGGGCTTGGCTCTCAGAGTCTGTAATTGCGGGCTTTTCATGAGCACACCAAGTCACTTTAATGTGCTCATTCGTCCTTAAGTGCCAGGAGGAGGTACTCACACCTGCCAGCCACACACATATCCGTGAGGCCAGAAACATGTGCCAAAAACGTAGGGCCGGCCCTTCCCCAGGGGTCTGCTTTCCCTCAGCCACATTCCATGAGGGGCTTTTGTAGAAGAATTGTTTGTAGTAACCGCTTTTGGGACCTCCATTTGGTCTCGGGACCACCTTGGGACCTAATTTTGAAAGGAGGGATTTCTAGAACCGGTTTTCATAACCATACGGACGTCACCATTTTCCCATTTGCCAGTGCACTTTCTCTTTCTTTTTTTTTTTTTTGTCCTTAATGGAAAAAGTGGTGGATAATTTTATCCACTTCCTCCACTTGGGTTTAGTGTGGTTCTTAAAAAGCTCTACAGCGGAGCTCTTGAAGAGGGAACCCAAGTGGGGCTAGAACCCAGCTTTCCTTGTGGCGGAGAGCTGTGGTGCCCTGACTGTCTGTCGCAGGGGGTCTGAATTCTGATTTTATGTTTGAGAGCTTCAGCTTGTTGCAGGGCATCAGAAGACCTGATTTCTGGGACTCCGTTGGCAAGCCAGAGTTCTGGGTTCACTGCTGTGTCACCTGCAAAATCAAGATAAAGCCGGGCCCGGCTGTCAGGAGTCCCCATTTTGATAATAAATAGGCGAAGGGAATGCATGTGAATAATAGGTAGAGATCAAGCCTAGACCTTGAACAAAAATCTGTATATTGGCTGAAAATCCTAGTTGTAACCATTGATTCAGCTTACGCCTTGGATGTTTTGAAAGCCCTCATTTTTGCAATGACTATGAATGCCACATAGTACTTTGGTGTTATCTGCTTTTACAAAATAAAAAGTCTTTGGTTCACTCGCTGAACTATTTATCAGTCCTTAGCAGTGTCAAGAAAGGTCTTGCGTTGTGTTTCCATTGCTACAAAGAACCTTTATTTGGCCCCCAACAGTAGAAAAATCCTTCACGACAAAAACGTCAGGCTTGCTGAATGGTCCTCGACGTCAGGACGACCACTGCGGAGCTGGGCGCGTTGATGATGACTCAGATTTGAATGTCAGGCTGTTGGAACTCATTAGGGCACCCTCCCTGGCAGCAAACCGTAGCTTTCAGGTTTTAATGAAATGCACAGAAGAAAGCTGTCCTCATTCATTCTCTAAACAACGCAGGCTTTGTTCATTGATCAGGGCGGTTGTGAGATGCTAGGAAGAGGGGGTGGGGCATTGTAACTCGCCAGGAATATGAATGTCCTCTACCCTGTCCTACCTGGTGAAGAAGCTTCAATTCAGAAGGCACAGGAAGATAATGGCATCTTGGTGTGGCTTACGTTTAAACAGTCCTGAAAAATCGCCACCCACCCGATCTCGATCACGTGTTCTCATTGGGCAAGATGGAGACCGTGCATATGGTGGTATATAACTGGCCCCAAGCTCCTGTGGCGGTATATAACTGGTCTCCAAACCTGATGGCGGTATATAACTGGCCCCAAGATCCTGTGGTTTTATATAACTGGCCCTAAGATCCCATGGCAGCATGTAACTGGTCTCAAGCTGTTGTTAATTACATATGCAGGGTCTACAAAGCAAGAGCCCTGTATCAAGGACCATAAAACATATCCTCTGCAGAACTGAGAATGCCATCAGATGCTTGGAGTGGGACGCGTTCATCGGTCATTCCTTTGTGTTGCTCAGAGTGCGGGCTCACTCATACATGTTTACAGATTGAAAGGCTCTTTTGTGTCACCAGTGTTCATCGGGGACGTTGGCGTCAAGTGTGTCGCCAACACTGAATCACATTCACCGAGTGAAAGAGCTTTATGTCTGCTTGGACCTCGAGAATTTTGCCAATGTCAAACGCCGAATGGCCGTCTGCCTCATATACCGTTAGTCCGTCCAGGAGAGAGAGGTGGCTTGTACAGTGTTGGTTGGCATCCTGTTAACAAAAAAGCATTCAGCGACCGCACCTATTTAAGCCAGCTGGAGCCACGTGACCAGTTCCTGGCTGACCACAGCGCTACCCGTGAAAACGTTTTCTCCGGGGGAACTGGCTTCCCAACTGCTACTGAGAGCACTTCTTTTGGGCACTGAACTATTCACGAGCATGGCTTCGTACCCTCACGTACGGTCTGGCTTCCATTTTCTCCCCGGCAGCAGCCTCTCCCGTGTTCAGGATGTTAAAATCCTTCTCTGACTTCCTGGACTCAAAGATCTCTCTCTATTAGAAGTCAATGTAGACGTTGGAATTTTACTTTCAAAATTCCAATTTGCATTTTGGATCCTATTAAAGTTATCTCCTGCATTTATGATTCAACTGTTTATAAAGAGTCGCCCGTTTTTGATAGATGCGTGAGAGAATTTAAGATCGAGCAAGGCGATGAAAGAGAGACCTGGTGTGTGTGTGTGTGTGTGTGTGTGTGTGTGTGTGTGTGTGTGTGTGTGTGTGTGTGTGTGTGTGTGTGTTTCCAGCCTAAGAATTTTAAAGAAACAAGGTTCCGAGGGTCAGATTGAAACACACACACACACAGAAAACCCCAGCTCATAGCCAAGTAAATCGTCTAGTGCATTTAACTAACTTTTGGGACTATTCTCTTCAGTATTAGGAAAATGTTCACGCGTTTAAGTACCTTTACTTCCCTTTTTTTCGAAAAATTTTTTATGTTTTTATTTCTTTTTTTTAAATTTTTTAATGTTTTATTTATTTCTAGGAGAGAGAGAGAGAGAGACAGCTTGAGCAGGGGAGGGTCAGAGTGAGAGAGAGTCACAGACTGAAACAGGCTCCAAGCTCTGAGCTGGCAGTCAGCACAGAGCCCGACGCAGGGCTCGAACCCACGAACCGCGAGATCATGACCTGAGCAAAAGTCGGACACTTAACCGACTAAGTCACCCAGGCGCCCCCTATGTTTTTATTTCTGAGAGAGAGAGAGAACGTGAGCAGGGGAGGGTCAGAGAGAGAGAGAGGTACAGAATCTGAAACAGGCTCCAGGCTCTGAGCTGTCAGCACAGAGCCTGATGCGGGGCTCAAACCCATGAACCGTGAGATCATGACCTGAGCCGACGTCAGACGCTCAATCGACTGAGCCACCCAGGCACCCCTACAAGAACATATTTCTGATATATGTCTATTATATGTGAAGGTTGAGGCTGACCACATTCTTGCTTATTCGGTTTAGAAGTTTCAGTGTATTGTGGTTTATGTACATTTTGATGATCCTGAAGAATGTATGCCAATGAAATGTCTTCTGCATATTGAAAACGTTTTAATCATTTTCAGTATGGTTTGTTAAAATTGATGGTCCATATACTTTATAATTTCAAATCTCCACCAGTTAGAATATCAACCAGAATACTTCATCCCCACCTCATGCTGGAAAACTGAAACTTTTTTTGTAATGTTTATTTTTGAGAGAGAGCGTTCACACGCAAGCAGGGGAGAGGCAGAGAGAGAGAGGGAGGTACAGAATCTGAAACAGGGTCCAGGCTCTGAGCTGGCTGTCAGCATAGAGCCCGACACGGGGCTCAAACCCACGAACCGTGAGATCACGACCTGAGCCAAAGTCAGACGCTTAACCGACTGAGCCACCCGGGCACCCTTTGTTTCCCTTTTAAATAAGCTACTTGAGATCAGTTTTAGGTTCACAGCAAAAGTGAGCAGAAAGGAGAGGTTTCTCATATGCCCCCCTCCCCCTGGCCTTACACACGCACAGCCCACCCCCACCCCCACCCCCACCCCCACCCCCTGCAGGGGGCACATTTGTTAGCACTGATGAACTTACGGGTTTGGACAAATGTGTGATGATGGGTGTCCACCATCAGAGCCTCATACTGAGTGGTCTGCGCTGCCCTAAAACCCCTGTGTTCTGTCTGTTCATCCCTCCCTCCCCGTTAACCCCTGGCAGCCACTAATCCATCTATCGTCTCCATAGTTCAGCCTTTTCCAGAATGTCTGGGAGAGGGAGCTGTCCAGTCTGGAGCCTTTCCACATTGGCCTCTTTCGCTTAGCATTACGCATGTAAGGTTCCCCCCTCCCCCGTCTCCCCATGGCTTGAGAGCTCAGTGGCTTCGAGTGCCGAGTGCCAGATAGTATTCCATTGTGCGGAAGTACCGTGCAGTGGTGTCGGGAGGGGGCGGCGAGTGACCTCGTGCCCTTTCCCAGACCACCAGCATCGGCGGAGGGGCGCGTACGGTGCCATGGTGTCCTCACAGACACGGCATTGTTTGCGAAACGTGTGTTTGGTTGTGTGTGTGCGCATGGGGCCGGGGGTCGCGGTCCACGCTGAGCGCGAGGGCGACGTCTGGGAGCCTCTGGTCGGCCGCGGCTGTCCTCCGCGACCGTGTTGCTTATTTACCATCGATTGACTCCTGTTGTATCTGGGGCCTTGGACAGCTTGGGAACCAAACCCAGCCCAGCCTGGGAAGCCAACATTTCTTGGTGGCTTCTGTTTTCTAAGCTACAGTTCATCGACCGTGAAGGTGTCTGATGCAGCGACGTGTGGCACATCCGCGGTGAGGCACAGCCGTCACCCCTAGCTAATTCTGAAACGTTTGCATCGGCCCAACATGAAGTCCACACCCTTTGTCTCTTCCTGCTACCTGGTAGCCTCCGATTTGCCTTCTGTTTCTCCGGATTTGGATATTTCACGTAAATGCACTTATATGATCTGTGGCCTTCCGTGGCTGGCTTCTTGCACTCAGCGTCCTGGTTTTGAGGTTCATCCGTGCCGTGGCGTGAATCCACGCGTCATCCCTTTTTAGCGGCTGAAAGTCCCACGGTGTGGCTGTCTTCCACCATTCATCTGTCCCGTGGTCTGGGGGTGGACGTTTGAGTCGCTTCTGCCTTTTGGCCGTTACGAGCAACGAGCGCTGCTGCAGACCTACATGTGCAGGTTTGTGTGCGGACGTCTGTTTCTGGTTTTCCGGGGTATTTACCTCACAGCGGATTTGCTGAGTCACACAGTAGTTCTGTTAACTTTTTGAGGAACCTCCTAGGTGCTTCTTAAAGAAATGTTTCCTATTATGAAGCCGTGTCTAGCGAGGGTTCCCCATCCCGAACATACAGAACTTTGTCACCTTCTGTAGCAAAGAGCCCTTTGGAGCAGCCCTGTGGCCATGAAGACCGATTGGCCCTGACTCCTCAGCTGATCTGGACCCCATTCAGCCCCTCTGCGTGGCCCCTCTTTGGAGAAGGTGCTGTGAACTCCAAAATCGAGTCCTCCGGTGCTAAGTGACGGTTCCATGTTTACCTGTGCACGCCGCTAGGGGTCCAGCCGGGAAGGGGTATGCTGTCCCCTCCCTTGTGGCGTTGATGGTAGAAAAGAAGAGATGTCAGATAAGAAAACCTAACATTACAGGGTGCCTGGGTGGCTGTCGGTTGAGCGTCCGGCTTTGGATCAGGTCACTGTCTCTCTGTGGTTCGAGCCCCGCATCGGGCTCTGTGCTGACAGCTCAGAGCCTGGAGCCTGCTTCGGATTCTGTGTCTCTCACTCGGCACTTCCCTCACTCTCTCCGGCTCTCTCTCTCTCAAAAATAAATAAACATTAAACAAATTTTTTTACATAAAGGAAAACCTAATATTACAAAACAGTCAATGAGGTTTTGGGGTGATGGTGGGGTTTGAGGGGTTCGGAGCTGATGTCCAAGAAAGAATTCTTGAAGACGTCTTTGGTACAAAGAGGTGATTTTATTAAATCCAGGGGAAGGGCACCTGGGTGGCTCCGTCGGCTGAGGGTCAGACTTCAACTCAGGTCATGATCTCACGGTTTGTGGGTTCGAGCCCCGCGTCGGGCTCTGTGCTGACTGCCAGCTCAGAGCCTGGAGCCTGCTTCAGATTCTGTGACTCCCTCTCTCTCTGACCCTCCCCTGCTCATGCTGTCTCTCTCTCTCTCTCAAAAATAAATAAAAACATTTTTTAAAAAATCCGGGGGACAGGAGCTGTGGGCAGGAAGAGCTGCCCTGGGGTTGTGGGGGGGACTGTAACCGGTTATAGAGAGGGGACTTGGGGGGGGTAAAGTCAAAAGAAAGTCTCCAAGGAGACTTTCGTATGTAAAGACTCACAGGTGACTGGATCCTAGCTTTGCTCTCTGGCAAAGCATTAACAGGAAGACGGTAGGGAGCTCCTGAGAAGCCTTTTGCTCTGCCAGCCTCAAGTATCTGTCCACGGGCTGCGGGGTATAAGGAAATTCAATGTTACCTGCCCTTCCTTCTGCCTTGGTTTCCCACATCACTGTGGAGGGGAGGGTGGTATCCAGGGAACCGAGTCTGTAGATTTCTGGAGATGAGGCTGTGGATAAGATTGCCTTTTTCTTGTAATTTACCAAGACATTTGTAAACCGTGGGAGACTGATCGCTATCAATTACCATCGGTTTCGTTGCCTTTGTTCTTGGGCAGCGGGGAGAGCCTGAGGAACACCACAAACAGCCCACGCGTGCTGTGCCCTCGGCTTCACTTACGGCCCCTCATCGCTCTTACACACCAGGAGGCAGTGCAGGCCGACCGCGGTGAGGGCGGTGAGGGCACTTGCCGGGAGGGGCATCACCCTCTAGGTGATCAAGTCCTGCCTTGGAGGGCAGCCTTTGGGATTCCAGCCTGCAGGTCTGCTGGGTGTTCTCTGCCTTCGAGTGATTTACTTTGCTGTTTCTTCCTCCCTGGGTGCAATCACCGGATTCTTCCATTTTCTGAGGAAGAGCGGTAGTCCTTGAAACACGATCCTTTCCCCTAGCTCTTGTCTCCTGATTTCCTGTCGGTAAGCGATAAGCTCAAAGCCTGGGGCTTGCTTGCGGTAAATGGGTGGATGCTGGGGGGTGTGGGGGGGTGGCTCTGCCTACCTGCCTGTGGCCCCTGGGAAACGTGGCACCTGCCCACAGGGCTGCCGTGTTCTCCCAGGCGTGCGCCCTGAGGGTGTCCCCTCCCCTTGAGGCTGGGTCACCATGCAGACTTTGCCATCCCCAGCAGGCATCTTACAGGAAACATTTGGCGACCACTTACAATTCCCAGTGGGGTCCAGGCTGAGAGAGTGGGGTAGGCGTGCATGGTCCGAACGCAAACCAGCTTTTTAGGCTAGCTCTCTGCACTACAGCTTTTATTTTCTTTGGTGAAGTACAGAATTAAAGAGGTAGAGAAAAAAATCCTTTTCATGAGGCTGGTGGGGGAGTCCGGGGCAATGTGGGAAACCAAGGCAGAAGGAAATGGCAGGTAACATTGAATTTCCTTATACCCACAGCCCGATGACAGATAACTTGAGGCTGGCATAGCAAAAGGTTTCTTTTTTTTTTTTAATGTTTTATTTATTTCTAGGAGAGAGAGAGAGACAGCGTGAGCAGGGGAGGGTCAGAGAGAGAGGAGTCACAGACTGAAACAGGCTCCAGGCTCTGAGCTGGCAGTCAGCACAGAGCCCGACGCAGGGCTCGAACCCACGAACCGGGAGATCATGACCTGAGCGAAAGTCGGACGCTTAACCGACTAAGCCACCCAGGCGCCCCTGGCACAGCAAAAGGTTTCTTTAGGAGCCTCCGAAGGTCTCACTGCTAATGCTTTGCTCGAGGGAAAAACGACCTTAGCTTGACAATAGCTACGCCTCCCCTATCCTGGGAGTCTTCTTTAAACTTGCCCTGGACTTTGCGTCCCGCCCCCACCCCTCCCCACCCCCAGCTCCACAGTCTGTGACCAGTCTCTCCTCATGGTCCCAGCAGCTCTTCCTGCCCACGGGGCCTGTCCCCAGGCTATAATGAAATCACCTTCCTGCACCGAAGACGGCTTCAAGAATTCTTTCTTGGTCATCAGCTTCAGACTCCCCACCGTCACCCCAAACCCTCATCCCCAGGTTCCTTTCCCCTCGCCTTTCTGCACATTCTCAAACCCGAAGCTGGTGGGGTGTGTGTATGTGTGTGTGTGTGGTGTGTATGTGGTGTGTGTGTTGTGTGTGTGTGGTGTGTGTAGTGTGTGTGTGTGGTATGTGGTGTGTGTGTGTGGTGTGTGTGAGTGTGTGCTGTGTGTGTGTGTGGTGTGTGGTGTGTGTGTGTGTGTGATCTTGGTGTGTTTATCAGCGGGCATCTCGTCCGTGTCATTACAAGATTCTCGCCCCGGTTCACCGAGAGCCTTTCTTCGTGGCGGCCCGGTTGACTTTCCTGCTTTGTCGCTTTTCTAACTAGGAAATCTTCCCCCCTTGTTTTTATCTCCCGGCTGCCCTCGGTCTTGTCAATCAGCTCAGGTGTATATTGCAGACCAGACTGCATGTGCGTGTGCATATGTGTGTGTGCACGTGAGAGTGTGTATGCCCCGGTGAGGGTGTGTGGGAGGAGTCGGTGCCTGGGTGGGTGTATCTGTGGGTGTTGGGGTGCGGCCTCTGGGAGTCTCGCTAGCTGCTGTCTAGCTCTGCATGTGTGTGTCTCTGGGGTCCCGGGGAGGGGTGGTAAGGGGCGGCCACATCCTGCACGTGCCAAGTGGCTTCCTGAATGTGCCTTCGGTCCCCCAGCTTGGGGACCCCGCAAGGACTTTCCGGCCCACCACCCCAACGGGGGCAGGGATCTTGAGGACCAAAGGGCCAGAGGATCGTGGCTTTCTAAGTTTTAGCTGTTTGGATACTGCGTGGGCGGGGGCACCCCGGCCTCCCTGGCCTCGGGCCTGTCAATCACTCCCTTGGTGATGCCAGTGGGGAGGGGCTCCTGCTGAGCCTGAGCCATCGCGCTGCCCCTGGGCTGCACCTGAGAATCTCCTGCTACAGCCGCAGCCCAGACCAGCAGACTCAGAACCTCCAGGGGTGCAGCCTGGCCTCGGGCGACCTCTCCCCTCGGCACCGTGGGCGCAGTGCCTGGGGCCCTCCATACTTTTAGGTGCTCAAGGCAATGTTCTGGTTTTATTTTTCATTAGTCAGAAGGGAAAAGCCTGAACATAATGAATAATGAATCCATCCTGGATTACATTCCTCTTCCTACCAAGGCAGTCTTTTTTTTTTTTAATGTTTTATTTATTTCTGAGAGAGAGAGAGAGAGAGGCAGCATGAGCAGGGCAGGGTCAGAGAGAGAGGGAGACACAGACTGAAACAGGCTCCAGGCTCTGAACTGGCAGTCAGCACAGAGCCCGACGCGGGGCTCGAACCCACAAACCGTGAGATCATGACCTGAACTGAAGTTGGAGGCTTAACCGACTGAGCCACCCAGGTGCCCCAGGCAGTCTTAAAATACACTTTTTGGGGGAGAGAGAGAGAAAGAGAGAGAGCCCAAGCAGGGGAGGGGTAGGATGAGAGGGAGAGAGAGAATCCCAAGCAGGCTCGGTGCTCAGCGCGGAGCCTGATCTCATGGACTGTGAGATCATGACCTGAGCAGAGATCAAGAGTTGCACATTACTGGGGCGCCTGCATGGCTCAGTCGGTTGGGCATCTGACTTCAGCTCAGGTTATGATCTTGTGGTTCAGGAGTTCAAGCCCCTCATGGACTCTGTGCTGACAGTTCAGAGTGTGTTTGGGATTCTCCCTCCCTCTCGCTGCCCGTCCGCCACTCACACTCTGTCTCTCACTCAAAAATAAACAAACATTAAAAAAATAAAGAAAGAATTGGACATTACTATGGAGGGAGGAGCCCAAGGATGTCTGCACGTGGCTCCCGTGTGCCCCCGCACACACACTGTTTGCAGACCCTGGTCTGGGGTTTGGTTATGGTTTCAAAGCTCGATGCAGGCTCCTTGCTCCTGGGGTTTTCAACAAGAATGTCAGCATTTTAGGGGCACCTGGGTGGCTTAGTCGGTTAAGCTTCCGACTTTCGCTTAGGTCATGATCTTGCGGTTCGTGGGTTCGAGCCCCGCGTCGGGCTCTGTGCTGACTGCCAGCTCAGAGCCTGGAGCCTATTTCAGAGTCTGTTTCTCCTTCTCCCTCTGACCCTCCCCTGCTCACGCTGTCTCTCTCTCTCTCCTAGAAATAAATAAAAATATTAAAAAAAAAAAAAAAAGAATGTCAGCATTTTAGGACCGTCTTGTGTATTTTAAGGTTATTGAGTTGTGCTAACGCTTCTTCACCTATTTCTTCACCGATCCTGCCAAGAATGCTTCCAGATGGGAAGAAAACACATCATCACCGTTTACAGACAAAGTCATGGAGACACAGACTAAGGGATGGACCCTGGGGCCATGGAGCAGGTCCATGGAAGAGTGACTTCTGGTCCTCAACTTCACCTTGCACTTGTGAAAATACAGACCCCCGCGCCTCTTGCCTGGTGATTCAGATTCAGAAGATCTGGCGGGGGGGGAGCTCAGGGTGTGTTTTTTTTTTTTAAAGTACTGGGGCCGGGTGCCTGGGTGGCTGTCAGTGGGTGAAGCATCCAACTGAACTTCGGCTCAGGTCATGATCTCACGGTTTCGTGAGTTCGAGCCCCACATCGGGCTCTCTGCTGCCAGCACGGAGCCCACATCGGATCCTCTGTCTCCCCACCTCTCTCTGCCTCTCTCAAACTCATGCCCTTTTTCTCTCTCAAAAAGGATTTCCATCAGCACCTGTGGCCGAACCACCTGCTGTGTGGTCGGGGCAAGTCATATAAATCCCCCCATGCCCCCTCCCCCCCCAGGGCCACGCTCCTCTGCTCTCTACGCAGAGGTGGGCTGATCCTTCCAGCTCTGAAAGTCTGCGCTGGGAAACAGGAGGGTTTAGGGAAAAGTTATGGAATGTGCTAGAACTCGCCGGCGGCTAGGTCTTGCCCCTCTTGGCCTATGAGGGGCAAGCGAGGAAACTTCTCAACGCTCAGGCCGGGCACCGAGGCGTCAGTCTCAACTAGGACCAGTTTTCATGAGCAGGACCAGCCTCACCAACTGGGTGAGACTTAGTCACGAGAACTAGCCACCCGTGTTCCCTTGCCACCGTCTGCTGCCAGGCGCACGCGTCTCCCTCGGCACATGGGGTCCCTGTGAGGACGGAGCGTGGCCGCCTCTGCGCGTCACTGGAAAGCCCTCACGCAGCTTTACAGGCAGGTCGTGGGGCCGCCTTGCTTTTTAGGCCGTGAATGCCACCGTTAGAGCGTCTCTTTTTTTTATATATGTATATATAGCTTTATTTATTTCTAGGAGAGAGACAGAGAGAGAGACAGCGTGAGCAGGGGAGGGTCAGAGAGAGAGGGAGTCACAGACTGAAACAGGCTCCAGGCTCTGAGCCGGCAGTCAGCACAGAGCTCGATGCGGGGCTCGAACCCACGAACCGCAAGATCCTGACCTAAGCCAAAGTTGGACGCTTAACCGACTAGGCCACCCAGGTGCCCTTAGAGCGTCTCTTTTGTGCTCACGGAGCTCAGGCAGGTGTTTCTTCCTCCGGTCGTGAATCTCGCAGCCCGTTCCCTGGAAGGAGAGTGAGTAGATGCCCGGGGCGCACTCAGGCCCGTGCAGGCCCCGGGAGCCCGAGTGAAGGGGACCGGACAGGTGTACTTCGGTGGGGAGGAGGCGGGTCGCCAGCAGGTGTCGGTCGTAGAGCTGAGGCCCAGGGGAGGAGGCGGCTGGGAGGGGCCGGCTTCCCAACAGGGGAGAAGTGTTCTGACTCCACCGTAGAATCTTCTCTGTAAACAGCCGCTGACACAGGGCTTCAAGGTAAGAACCCTTTGTAAGGTGGGGAAGGGCCGTAGCTTTATTTTGTGGAGATATTTTCTGCCCATTTAAAGTGGATGAGCAGTGGTTTGAGGGTTTTTGGGGTATAATCGTCCACAGGGTTTTGCCTCTGTCTCCGTAATCAATTTTACATTTTCATCACCCTGAAAAGAGATCTTGACCCTGACAGCTGTCAACCCCCAATCTCTCCCCACCCCCCACCAGCCTTAAGCAACTACTCGTCTCCTTCGTCTCTATGGGTTTGCTCATTCCGGACGTTTCATACAGCGTGTGGTTTTTCATGTCTGGCTCTTTTTTCACTTAGCCTAACGTTTTCTTTCTTTCTCTCTCTTTCTCTCTCTCTCTCTCTCTCCTTTTCTTTTCTTTCTTTCCTTTCTTTCTTTCCATGTTTTTCATTTATTTATTTTTTAGAGACGGAGTGAGACAGAGCATAAGCCCGGGGCGGGAGGGTGGAGGGGTGCGGCGCACAGAGAGAAAAGGAGACGGAGAATCCGAATCAGGCTCCAGGCTCCGGGCAAGCGTTCAGCACAGAGCCCGACGTGGGGCTCGAACCCCTGAACCGCGAGATCATGACCCGAGCCGAAGTCGTACACTTAACCAACTGAGCCCCCCCAGGTGCCCCTATCATAACGTTTTCAAGGTTCATCTGTGTTGTGGCCTTTCAGCCTTCCGTTGTGTGCACGGACCACATTTCATTGCTCTGTTGATGGCTACCCTTAACCACGAAGGAATTCATGGCTCTAAAGTTGCTACTCAGTGTATTGGCTGTTCTCAAAAGAAGTAGCTGGGTGCTTTTTGTCAGTAAAACTGAATGCTTGTTAGTGTTTCTGAGGGTGGAAGAGAGAGCTTACCCCCTCGCCCCCAGCAGGCTTGGTGACCAGGCTTGGGGGCCCCCCTGAGGGTGTTCCAAAGGGCTCAGGCCTTTGGCCTTGGTGCCTTTCTTCCTAAGTCTCTCTGAGTATATTTATTTATTTGGAGAGAAGGAGGGGGTGGGGGACAGAGGATCTGAAGTTGGCTCTGTGTTAACAGCAGAGCCACCTGACACGGGGCTCAAACTCATGAACTACAGGGTCATGACCTGAGCTGAAGTGGAAGCCTAACCACCTGAGCCGCCCAGGCGCCCCTGCTAAGAATCCTTATCTGCAGCTGGAGCGGCGTCTCCTTCAGGTGTCTCTGCTAAGGCCTGATGTGTGGCAGGGCGGGGGGCCTGAAAACCGGTTTTCCACTTGGACTCGGAGCTCAGTGCTCCCCACACACCCCATGTCCCTCTCCAGCTGAGGGGCCACAAAACACCCAGAGCCATTTGTTGGGGGGAAACCTCCAACAGTGAAAGGACCCCCCAGTCTGGGCTGACCCCCCTAAAGCTCCCTGGGCACGTGGCTCCCTGGAGAGAGTGGACCGAAAGTCCCACTGTCCCCTTCACAGCGAGTGAGCAAAGGCCTAAGGTGTCCTCCTGGGCTTGTGGCTTGACCTGGGCGCTCCATAGGTGACGGCAGCTGGAGAGGGTCCTTGGTCTTTGACAGTGAAGTGGTGGCTGTACAGGGGATGGGCGGGAGGCGGATGCAGGGGTGGGGTGGGGGGTAGGGCTGTAGCTGGTGTGTTAAACTCACAGCATGCAGGGCACCCGGGTGGCTCAGTTGGCCAAGCGTCCGATCTCAGCTTGCATCTTGAACTCACGGTCATGAGTTCAAGCCCTACACTGGGCTCCATGCTGGGTGCAGATGCAGATGATGCCCTGCTGAATGAGGAGGCGTGGGGCCACCCGTGTGGGGTCCCAGGGGCAGGTCACTCCCTTAGTATGGGAGCTCCCACCTTGGGGAAGTGAAACCCATGGGGTCGTTCTGATTGAGAGTGCAGTTTGAATATACCCACGCAAGGGAAGTAGAGTCAAAAGATATACTATGTAAGAAAATGGGGGGTACTGCCGGAGGCCGGCTCCGGCAGGTCCAGGGGTCCCTGAAGGATGGACGTGTCGGCAAGAGAGAGAGTGAGAGAACCTCGAGATTCTGATCACCAGGCAGGCATCTCCGCCCTGTCGGTTTTGGTGTCTTTATTTAAAGGTTCAGCAACAAGATGAAGTCAGAGAAAGGAATTTCTTACAATGGGAGGCCTTTCGTGATATCAATTGCAGAATTATTCTGACCAAGGAAATAACAGAATGTTCTTAGTGAAAAATAGGATAACATATAGGTTAAATTGTATATAGATAAGCTAGGAGTATTTTCTCTGGCTCTCAAGAGGATGAATGTTTCTGAATTGGTTTGTTTGTGGAGACTCTCATGGGGGCACTGAATGGGTCAGTCTTTGCCCCTGGGTTATGTTTTAGCTACTCTTTTTTTTCTTATGTTTTTTATTTATTTCTGAGAGAGAGAGAGATAGACAGACAGTGTGAGCAGGGAAGGGTGAGAGAGAGGGGGAGATACAGAATTGGAAGCAGGCTCCAGGCTCTGAGCTAGCTGTCAGCACAGAGCCCGATGCGGGGCTCGAACCGACGAATCATGAGACCATGACCTGAGCCGAAGTCGGAAGCTTAACCGACTGAGCCACCCAGGCGCCCGTTTTAGCTACTCTTATCTATCCTCATCCCGGCTGCCAGTATATAAGGGAGGGTGTTTGTGGAATGTAGGCCTTGAGGAAGGGACTGTTATGTTTCACCAATTAGCAAAGATATATGTAGTAACTGTTTCGCTCTTAACCCCAAAATAGGCCCTTAGTCTCAGGGCCAAGCTCAATTGTAATTCTTGTGTTCTTAACCCCCTAAGTCTTGGATCTGCAAGGCCCGTAGGAAGAGCCTTTTAACAATCACCCACACAGCTTTCATCTAAAATCTCTTTTGTAAAGGCAGGAATATGCTTTTCCTTATGAGGTATCTGTGTTCAGAATATGGGTCAGATATGGAATATTGTGAGGCCTGGTCAATACCAGCAGGCTTATATCCAACACGAGCCAGTAGTAGCAGAAGGAGATACCAGTTTTCATTTCTCATGGCAGGAGCTGCAAGCATTGCCATTTCCTTGCTGTGACTGCCATCCAGAGAGGCCGGTGCGGCTCCCGGCAGGGCACCATGAGCCAGAGGATGGCCAGTCCTCTATCCCATGTCCCCAGGAAGCAGGAGATGGAAAGTAGGTGGCCTGCACCTGTTACTTAGAAGGGGATGGGGTGGAGGGCACTTTTAGAGCGCTCAACTCTAGGTGGTTATTTTCAGAGGTGCCCCCGGAGAAAGCAAAGCAGGAACTCAGGATAGTATCGCTCATCTTGAATGTGCAGACCCTGGGCGTGAGTTGGGTTGACTTACGGTCATGTGTCTGCACAGGAACTGAGAAGAGCTGACTTCTCATCACCCTTGACCCTGAGAAGAGGATACAAGATTTCCTGCTACATGTCCAAATACCCTTTGTTCTTTTTCCCTCATTCTTTGCTAGTTGTTGGTATTACATACAGGCTTCTTGGCCACCTGTGTGCCTCAGTCGGTCAAATGTCTGACTTTGGCTCAGGTCGTGATCTTGCTGTTTGTGAGTTCGAGCCCCTCGTCAGACTCTGTGCTGACAGCTCGGAGCCTGGAATCTGCTTCAGATTCCGTGTCTCCCTCTCTCTCTGACCCTCCCCCACTCATGCTCTTTCTCTGTGTCTCTCTCTCTCTCTCTTTGTCTCTGTCTCAAAAATAAACATTAAAATTTTTTTCAAAAACTTTTGTCAAAAGCATTCCCAGTATGTCTTTTATGGTATTCTTTTAAGTTTATTTTTGGGGGTGCCTGGCTGGCTCAATCGGTTGAGCATCTAACTCTTAATTTTGGCTCAGGTCACAATCTCAGGGTCATGGGATTGAGCCCCAAGTTGAGCTCTGCACTGAGCCTAAGATTGTCTCTCTGCCCCTTGGCCTGGCTCGTTCTCGCGTGCTCTCTCTCAAAAAAAAAAAAAAAAAAAAGTTAATTTTTTAAAAATAATGTCTCCACCCAACATGGGGCTCAAACCCATGACCCCAAGATCAAGAGTGACCTGCTTTTCGAACTGAGCATGCCAGGTGCCCATAAAGAGTTATTTTTTGAATAAGCATAATAGATCCCAGAGGAAAATTCAAATGGTGCAGTGAGCAGGAACTCCCCCTCACACCTCCGCTCCCCCCAACCATTCCCCCCTCCTCCCCTCCCCCAGACAACAACTGCTGATCCCAATTCCTGGTAAGTCCTGACCCACTGAGTCTACACACTAGCGGCAAACACACGTATTCTCTCTCTGGCTTCAGCCTTGTAAGACCTGATGGTGGTGCAAAATCCCCAGCACTCGGCACCTTGCTTTCCTTCCTGGTGGGAATCTGGTGTGCAGGGTGGTCACAGATGGCCTCACACGGGTCCCTACAGCCTTGCACGTGGTGACGCCAAGGCCAAGGGGCTTGGCAGATAGGATGAGGCTTGCAGGCCTTCGTGTAGGGGGATCCTCCTGGATTATCTGGGTGGCCCGACTTGTAGAGCTGAATGTGGCCCCCTAAGTCGGTTCACCCCCTGATCCTCAGACCCTCGGAATGTTACCTTGTATGACCGAAGGGACTTGACAGACGTGATGAAGGTAAGGACCTGGAGATGGGGAGATGATTGGGAATAATCTTGCAGATAAGGGCAGGGGCGGAGGGCCAATGAGTTTAGGAAGGTTCCAGAAGCTGGAAAAGGCAAGAAAATGGGTTCTTTCCTCTCAGCTTCCAAAAAAAAATGAGCCCAACACCTTGATTTTTGGCTCAGTGAGATCCACATCAGAATTCTTTCTTCTTCTGCCGCCGCCTCCAGATTTTGAGAACATTTTCTTTTCTTTCTTTCTTTCTTTTTTTTTTTAAGTTTCTTTTTGAGAGACCCTGTGAGCAGGGGAGGGGAAGAGAGAGCAGGCTGCAGAGCCTGACTCCGGGCTCAAATGCCCAAACTGTGAGATCATGACCTCAACTGAAATCAACAATTGGACGCTTAACTGACTGAGCCGCCCAGGTGCTCCAAAATCTTATTTTTAAGTAATCTCTGCACATAACGTGGGGCTCGAACTTAAAACCCAAAGGTCAAGAGCCACAGCTCTACTGACTGAGCCAGCCAGGTGCCCCCACATCAACCTTCTGACCTCTGAAACTCTAAGAGAAAAAAAAAATCTGTGTTGTTTTAAGTCACTCAGTTTGTGGTAACTTAATATAGCACCAACAGGAAACTCTTATTTCCATTCTATCTTGTGAGCCTTTCACAGCGGAGAACTTTCAGGGGCACCTGGGTGGCTGAGATAGCTGAGCATCTAACTTCCGCTCAGGTCATGATCTCAAGGTTGAGGAGTTTGAGCCCTGCATGAAGTTCTGTGCTGTCTGCGCAGAGCCGCCTCGGATCCCCGGCCTTCCTCTCTCTCTGCCTCTCCCCCACTCTTTCTCTCAAAAATAAATAAAAATTAAAACATATAAAGATTCTTCAGGGACACCTGGGCGAC
This sequence comes from Proteles cristata cristata, assembly GCA_017311185.1. Taxonomy (NCBI): domain Eukaryota; kingdom Metazoa; phylum Chordata; class Mammalia; order Carnivora; family Hyaenidae; genus Proteles; species Proteles cristata. Next base: position 391,561 of record JAESUZ010004752.1, read on the forward strand.
TTAGTTGAGTGTCCAACTTTGGCTCAGGTCATCTTGTGCTTTGTGAGTTCGAGCCCCACATTGGGCTCGCTGCTGTGTGCAGAGCCCGCTTCAAATCCTCTGTCTCACGAATGCCCCTGTGCTCTCTATCAAAAAATACATGTATTTAAAAAAATCAATTAAAAAAATACAATTTCTCTGGCTGGTGGCAGAAAGATAGAATAGAAGGAAATCTTGGAAGCTGGTGGGGGCTGCGGGGAAGGCCTGAGGGCAGCCCCTGGGGACAAAGCTAAACTCTCAGCAGGAACGGGACATTGGCCTTACAACCACGTGCTGCTGAATTGAGCCAATAATCTGAAGGGGCCTGGAAGCCCACCGGTCCCCAGAGCCTCCAGAAAGGAACCCCGCCCTCGGCAGAGTCCATAAATGACCCGTATGTCCACCTGGTGCAGTAGTACACAGTTGTGATAAAGCAAGTCTGACTTGTAATCTATTATGAAGGAAAAAGAAGCAGAGCATTGTGTGCCTTATGCCACTGTTGTAGATTAAAATACAGAAAGAAGAGAGAACACGGATGTACTAGCTTGTTTAAATTCTCTTTAATGTTTATTAATTTTTGAGAGAGAGACAGAGCGTGAGCAGGGGGCAGGTGGAGAGAGAGGGAGACACAGAATCTGAAGCAGGCTCCAGGCTCTGGGTTAGCTGTCAGCACAGAGCCCGATGCGGGGCTTGAACCCATGAATGGGGAGATCATGACCTGGGCCGCAGTCGGATGCTTAACTGACTGAGCCACCCAGGCATCCCCAGAATAATTGTCTTAAGCTTTGTGTGTATCAATAGTTTCTTGCTCTTCATGGCTGAGGGGTATTCTTTTGTTGGGGATGTTCTACGATAGGTCCATTCACCTATGGACCAATATTTGGGTTATTCCCAGGTTTGAGCTTTGAAAAGAGAGCTGTATGAAGATTTGTGTCTGAGCCTTGATGTGAACACAGGCTTTCTTGTAGGTAAATATCTCAGTGGGGCGGCTGGGTCCTACGGTAGGTGGATGGGTGGCTTTGAAGGAAGCACACTTGATAGCTTCATTTCGTGTTTCTTTTCTGTCTGAAGTTGAGCCTTGCTTAGCTGGATAAAAATGTTTTGATGTGTTCTCTGAAGAGGGTGCATTTATTGAATAACCTGTCTTTCTTGACTATGTGATGCTGTTTTTATGGTGTGGTGACTATGTGTACTTGGTTCCTTTCTGGTGCCTCTCTTCTCCACTTGAACACAACTTGAAGCCAGAAGACACTAAACCAGTAATTTCCAAACCCTGTATTATGCCAATGGATAAATAAATCCACAGGGGTCACGTGACTTTTCTAAGCCCATGCCGCTCCTCACATGAGATGACTAAAGAGATTTCTGCTTTTCCAGACTCCCTCATCAACAGGGAGAAGGCCTTATTTCAAAAATAAAAGATTTAGCAAAAAATGGAAATCCTACAATGCCTGTCCTCTGATTACAATGAAATTAAACTGGAAACTAATAGCACATAGCAGGAAAATCCCAAAGTACTTGGAGATTAAATAATAGGCTTCTTTTTTTAATAAAAACATTTAAAACAAATTTTTTTGCTAGGTTTTATTTATTTTTGAGAGAGAAAGACCGCGTGAGCAAGGGAGGGTCAGAGAGAGAGGGAGATACAGAATTTGAAGACAGGCTCCAAACTCTGAGCTGTCAGCACAGAGCCCAACACGGGGTTCGAACCCATGAACCATGAGATTATGACCTGAGCCGAAGACTGATGCTTAACCAACTGAGCCACCCAGGCACCCCAGTTAAAAACATTTTTAAATGTTTATTTTTGAAAGAGAGGCAGTGTGCTTGGGGAAGAGGCACAGGAAGAGACAGAATCTGAAAAAGCCTCCAGCCTCTAAGCAGTCAGCACAGAGCCTAATGTGGGGTGCTCATGACTCGTGAGATCATAACCTGAGTCAAAGCCAGACACTTAACTGACTGCACCAACCAGGTGCCCCATAAACAATATACTTCTAAATAATATGTGGGTCAAAGAAGAAATCTCCAGAGAAACTAAAAAATACTTTGAACTAAATGAAAATGAAAACACAACTTACCAAAACTTGTGGGATTCAGCAGAAGCAGTACTTAAAGGGAAAGTGATAGCATTGAACGCCTAAATCAGACAAGAAGAAAGCTCTAAAGTCAATACACTTCTACCTTCAGAGAATGAAACTAAAAAAGAGGAGCAAATCAAAGAAAGCAGAAGAAAAATCAGAGCAGAAACCAGTGAAGTGGAAAACAGGAAATCCAAGAGCATCTTCAAAACCAAAAGCTGGTTCCTTGAAAAGATCAATAAAATTGACCAGCCTAGAGCCCACTTAACTAAGAAAAAAAGAGAAAGTATATAAATTACCACTATCAGGAATGAAAGAGAAGGCATCATTATAGATTGTGTGGACATTATAAGAATAGTAAAGGAGTATTAACCATTCTTTGCCCACAAATGTGGTAACTCAGAGGGAATGGACAAATTCCTTGAAAGGCACAGTCAAAACTCCCCCAAGAAGGAAAAGATAATCTGAATAGGTTGATATCTGTCAAGGAAATGGAATCAGCTATTAACCTTCCAACACAAAGCAGCCCAGATGGGTTTACTGTCGAATGCTGCCAAACGTTTAAGGAAGAAATCTAGCTTTCAAGAGATTGAAGCAGAGGGTTTACTTCCTAAGACTGTGAGGCCAGCATTAATCCACTACTGAAATCAGACAAACACATTACAAAAACAAAACAGGGGCATCTGGGTGGCTCAGCCGGTTAAGCAACTGACTTTGGCTCAGATCATGATCTCAAGGTTCGTGGGTTTGAGCTCCGCGTTGGGCTCTGTGCTGACAGCTAGCTCAGAGCCTGGACCCTGTTTCAGATTCTGTGTCTCCCTCTCTCTCTGACCCTACCCTGCTCCCGCTGTCTCTGTCTCTGTCTCTGTCTCTGTCTCTCTCAGAAATAAATAAAACAGTTAAAAAATAAAACAAAAACCCAAATAAACAAAAAAACAAGCTACAGTCCAATAGCTTTCATGAACATTAATGTGAACATCCCCAACTCCACCGCAGCAACCTCTTACTTGACACCCCTCCCCCAAAGCAAGGGAATCAAGAGCAAAAATAAACAATTGGGACCTTATCAAGATCAAAAGCTTCTGCACGGCAAAGGAAACAACCCACAAAACAATAGGCAACCAATGGAATGGGAAAAGATAGTTGCAAATGACATATCACATAAAGGGTTGATATCCAGAATCTATAAGGAACTCACCAAACTCCACACCCGAAAAACAAACAACCCAGTAAAGAAATGGGCAGAAGATATGAACAGACACTTCTCCGAAGAGGACATCCAGATGGCCAACAGACACATGAAACGATGTTCAGCATCGCTCCTCATCAGGGAAATACAAATCAAAACGACACTGAGATACCACCTCACGCCGGTCAGAGTGGCTAAAATGAGCAAATCAGAGAACTCTAGATGTTGGCGAGGATGTGGAGAAACGGGCACCCTCCTACACTGTTGGTGGGAATGTAAACTGGTACAGCCCCTCTGGAAAACAATGTGGAGGTTCCTCAGGAAACTAACAATAGATCTCCCCTATGACCCAGCAATAGCACTGCTAGGAATTTACCCAAGGGATACAGAAATGCTGATGCATAGGAGCACATGTACCCCAATTTTCATAGCAGCACTCTCCACAATAGCCAAAACATGGAAAGAGCCTAAGTGTCCATCAATGGACAAATGGATCAAGAAGGTGTGGTTTATCTATACCATGGAATACTACATGGCAATGAGAAACAATGACATCTGGCCATGTGTAGCAACATGGATGGACCTTGAGGGTGTTATGCTGAGCGAAATAAGTCAGGCAGAGAAGGACAAATATCGTATGTGTGCACGTATAGGAGGATTAGGAGGAACTTAACGGAGGACCCACAGGGGAGAAGAAGGGGGGAAATGGTGGGGGAAAGGGAGAGAGGCAAACCATGAGAGACTCTTGAATGCTGAGAAAAAACTGAGGGCAGATGGGAGTGGGGGGAGCCGGAGGGGGGAGACGGGCATGGAGGAGGGCACTTGTGGGGATGAGCACTGGGTGTTATGTGGAAACCAACTTGACAATAAACTATTTGTAAAAAAAAAAAAAAAAAAAAAAACCATCCCCAACAAAATATGAGCAAATTGAGTACAACAATGTGTAAATAGAATTATACACCAATTTCTAAATAGAAGGGGAATTCCTCAACTTGTTTAAGAATAGCTATAAAAAAAAAACCCTATAGTTAACCTCATACTGAATTGTGAGAAACTAGAAACTTTCCCACTGACCTCAGAAATAAGGCAAGAATGTTCTCCCTCCCCACTCCTTTTCAACATTGTTCTGGAAGTTCTAGCTAATGCAATAGGATGAGAAAAGGAAATAAGAGATCTACAGATTGGGAAGGAAGAAATAAAACTCTCTCTCTTCCCTGATGATCTGACTGTCTATGCATGAAATCTGAAAGAATTCACTAAAAACCTCCTAGAACTATTAAGCTTTTATAGCAAGGTTGCAGGATACAAGGTTAATATACAAAAGTCTGTCGGAGTGCCTGGGTGGCTCAGTCAGTTAAGCATCTGAGTTTGGCTTAGATCGTGATCTCATGGTTTGCAAGTTTGAGCCCCACATCGGGCTCTGTGCTGTCAGCTCAGCCTGTTTCAGATCCTCTGTCACCCTCTCTGTCTGCTCCTCTCCTGCTTGCATGGACGCATTCTCTCTCTCTCTCAATAACAAACAATACACATACACGTAAGTCCATCACTTTCCTATAGGCAACAAAAATGTGGAATTTGAAAATAAGAACAGCGCCCCCCAAATGAAATACCTATAAACCTAATAGAATGTGAGGGAAACTGCAAAACTCTGATGGCAGAAATAAAAGAACTAAATAAATGGGAATATGTTCTCTATTCATGTGTACGAGTAGTCAGTATTGCTAAGAGTCAGTTCTTCACAATTTGATCTACAGATTCAGTGTCATCGCAGTAAAAATCCCAACAAGTTATTTTGTGGATATCAACAAACTGCTTCTAAAATTTACATGGCGAGGCACAAGACGCAGAATAGCAGATATAACATCTATAACATTGAGGAGGAGAACAAAGTTGAAAGACCGACACTATGTCACTTTAAGACTCACTGTAAAGATACAGTGTTTAAAAGTGTGGTGTTGGTGAAAGATCAGACAACCAGATCAGTGCAACAAAGTAGAAAGCTCAGAAATAAACCCACAGAGTCAACTGGTTTTTGGCAAAGGAGCAAAGGCAATATGGCGGGGCCAGACAGTCTTCTCAACAAACGGTTCTGGAGTAACTGGACACCACGTGCCACAGAAGAACATAGACAGAGGTCTTAACACCATTCACAAAAATTAACTCAAATTGGACCACAGACCTCAATGTAAAACCCAACTACATTCTTTGGGGTTTGCTGATGACTTTTTAGAAGAGTCACCAAATGCAGGAATCCATGAGAAAAGAAATTGGTAGGCTAGGCTTCATTGAAGGTGAAAATGTCTGCTGTGAAAGGCACTTCCAACAGAATAAAAGCCACAGACTGGGAGGAAGTTTGGAAATGACCCATCTGATAAAGGACTGTTACCCAAAATATGCAAAGAACCTTTGAAACTCAACAAGAAAACATCCTGATTAAACTATGGGCAAAAGACCCTAACAGGCACGTCACCAAAGATCTATGGATGGCAAGTAAGTGCATGAAAAGAGGCTCTGTATCCTATGTCATCAGGGAAATGCAAATTAACGGGTCCCACTACAGACTTATTTGAATGGCTCTAATCTGAAACGCTGACAACATCAAATGCTGGTAAGGATGTGAGGCAACAGGCGCCCTCCTGCATTGCTAGTGGGAGTGCAAAATGGCACCACCACTCTGAAAGACAGTTTGGTGGGTTCTCAGGGAATGAAACATACACTTACCATGAGATCTGGCAATCAGGCTTTTTGACACTTACTCAAATAAATTAAGAGTTGACATTCATACAGAGGCACCTGCTTGGCTCAGTAGAGCATGTGACTCTTGATTATGGGGTTGTGAGTTCAAGTCCACATTGATCATATAGAGCTGTCTTTTTTTTTTTTTTTATGTTTTATTTATTTCTAGGAGAGAGAGAGAGACAGCGTGAGCAGGGGAGGGTCAGAGAGAGAGGGAGTCACAGACTCTGAAACAGGCTCCAGGCTCCCAGCTGGCAGTCAGCACAGAGCCCGACGCGGGGCTTGAACCCACGAACCGCGAGATCATGACCTAAGCGAAAGCTGGACGCTTAACTGACTAAGCCACCCAGGCGCCCCTAGAGCTGTCTTAAAAAAACAAACTATGCACACGGATGTTTATAGCAACGTTATCCATAATTGTCTGAACACGGAAGCGACAAAGGTGTAGGGACACCTCAGTAGGCAGATGGATAAATAAATGTGGTACATCCAGACAGTGCAATACTGTTACTATTACTGTTATATTATTTTTCAGTTCTAAATAAAAATGCCTTATCAAGCCATGGAATGATAGGAGGAACCTTAAAAGAATATTCCTAAGTGAAAGAAGCCAATGTCCTGGCTATGTCCTGTGTGATTCCAACTATACGACATTCTGGAGAAGGCAAAGCTATGGAGACAGTACAAAATATCAGTGATTTCCAGGGAGCAGGGGAGGGAAGGATGAATAGGCGAGTTGCATAGGATTTCTATGGCAATGAAAATACTCCGTCTGATATTATAATAGCAGATACGGGTCATTATATAGGTGTCTAAATCCATAGAGTGTTCGACACCAAGAGTGAACCCTAAGGTAAACTATGAACTTGGGGTGGTAATGATGGGTCAATAAAAGTTCTTCAGTTGCATTGAATGTATCACTGTGGTGCGGGGTTGTGATTATGGGAGAGGCTGTACGTGTGTGAGTGCAGGGGGTATATGGGAAATCCCTTGGCCTTCCTCTCGATTGTACTATGAACCTGAAACTGCTCTAAAAAACGAAGTCTTCGGGTGCCTGGGTGGGTCAGTTGGTTAAGCGTCTGACTTCAGCTCGGGTCATGATCTCATGGTTCATGAGTTTGAGGCACGTGTCGGCCTCGGTGCTGACAGCTCAGAGCCTGGAGCCTCTTTCTCTATCTCTGCCTGACTGTCTCTGTCTCTCTCTCAAAAATAAACATTAAAAAATTAAAAAAAAACATAAAGTCTTAAAAATACGGTGGTAGTGGTTCATCAAGGACAAAATCTTACTTGAAATCCTCCACCCAGGTAAGAGCTCACTTCGCCCCCTACTGGTTGGTTCTCTCCAATGGGCTGTCCTTTGCCCTCTACCTGCGCAAAATAATGCCGGTCTTTGGATGGTTTAAAGCAAAGTCTTGTTAATTTTTGTGACTCCGGCTTAGGTGTGATGGGCCTTAATTCATCCTCTGCCTTAATTCAGAACTGGAAGCTCAATCCTCAGTTACTGATAAGCCCAGCCCTGCCTTTTTTCTTTTCTTTTCTTTTTTTTTTTTAAGAGGAGGAAGCTGAACTTAGTTTTTGTGGGAGGGTGAGGGGTGGGAAGGCTTGTCCAGGAGGGTCTTCCTGTGAATCAAGTCCTTGAGTCCTGGAGCTCCATCCAGCCAGTATACCGGCGTTTTGTCCAGTAATGAGAGAAATGTGCAGAAGTGAGGCCAGAGAGGCAGAAGCCTACCCCAGCCGGCTCTGGTAGAACTGGGTGATGGCACACCCGGCCGGTCATCAGATTGGTCTGGAGGGAGGTCCTCACACCCCCACTCCCCCTTCCCCCTTGCCTTCCTGGTCCTTCTAGTTTTCCAGGCCTGGAATGGGATGCCGCTCTGTTGACTGGGAATCACCACATGAGACATGGCGTGGTTGTCTGAGTCCTTACCGTCAGCAGCGTGGGATTCTAGGACGCTGGGCAGAGACAGGAGTCCTGGACAGGGAGATGGAGGAAGTGACAAACACAGAGCTAAGCTGCAGAGTTGAGAAAGAGGAAACTCTGGAGTCAGATGGAGTCCAGCTCTGTGACTTTGGGCAAGACTTAGCCTCTCTGTTTCCCACTTCCTTTTCTTAACAGTGGGATGAAACCATTTCCACCTTGCTGATCATTTTTAGTGGTGGGGTTTGGGGGGACTTGTGAATGAGTTAATATTCAGTGAGTGCCTTGCCCATTGCCTCATACAGTTTGTTAATTTTTTCAGTGTTTATTTTTTGAAAGAGAAAGACACACACACACACACACACACACACACACACACACACACACACGCAGTGCAAGCAGGGGAGAGGCAGAGAGAGGGGGAGACACAGAATCCAAAGCAGGCTCCAGGCTCTGAGCTGTCAGCAGAGAGCCCGACGCAGGGCTCAAACCCACGAAACCATGAGATTATGACCTGAGCTGAAGTTGGACGCTTAACCAACTGAGCCACCCAGGCGCCCCTGCAATTTTCTTTTTTAATTGTGATATACTTGACACGCAGCGCTGTGTCAGTGGAAAGGGTACCATATGCTGCCTCGATACGTTAATGTTACATAGTTGCCATTGTGGCATCAGCTAACACCTCCATAGTGTCTCGTAACTATCATTTCTTCTAGCACTGGGGACAAGGAAGATCTAATTCCTTAGCCACTTGAGTACTTCCAATCCAGTTTTCTGGCCTGAAATCACTGTACCGTGATATTAAGGCCCCAGGACTTAGTTTATTATTGGTTGCAAGTATCTAGTTTTCTAATAACATTATTGTCTGGGTTTTTATTTTGTTTTATTTTTTTGAAGTTGCAAGGAAATCTCTCCTTCACGAACTCCCAGCATCCCCTGGCATAAAAACCCTTCCTTTCTCGGAACCAGGGCTCTCTTGGGTACGCCTCACGTCTTCTGCGTGTGCGTCTCATTTCCGCACTGCAATTTTAGCTCCTACAGGCCAGCCTCGTGGGAGGTAGTTTTCTCCTTTCCTTTACAGCGTTTGGCACCATCCAGAGTGTCGTGGGCCTCCAGGAAGCTTTAAGGGGGCCTTTAAAAGTTTAGCCCTGGGGCGCCTTGGTGGCTCAGTTGTTTCAGCATCCGACTTTGGCTCAGGTCATGATCTCGCAGTTCGTGGGTTCAAGCCCCCGTTCGGCTCTATGCTGACAGTGAGGAGCTTGCTTGGAATTCTCTGTCTGTCTGTCTGTCTGTCTGTCTCTATCACTGACACCTGCTACAACGTGGATGAACTTGAAAACCTTATGCTCAGTGAAGGGGACCGGTCACTAAAGGTGGTGCATTGAATGATTCCGTTCATAGGAAATGTCCACAGTCGGCAGAGTGACGGAGACAGAAAGCAGATCGGTGGTGTCCAGGGACTAGGGTGTCGGGGAAGGAGGAAAGAGTGCTTACTAGTGCTGGGGTTTCCTTTGGGGGTGAGGAAAAGCTTCTAAAATCGGTTTGATGACAGTTGTACCAAGCTGAACGGACTGAAGACCGCTGAACTGTGCACTAGCAATGGGAGAGTTGGGTGATCGCTCTTCTCCTGCTGTAACGCGGTTTATAAAAAGTGTCTTTATTGCAGAAACAAGTGCACCCGATGAGAGGCCGGGCCCACAGGGGTGGGGGTGGGGTGGCCCCGGAGATGGGCTGCTCGCAGCCTCAAAACCAAAGTGCAGGCGGAGGCGACTTTGAGGTGAAGAAGAGGAGGTGTGGTCTGGGGAAAAAAGACTTCTGGCTCCTTCTCATCAGCTGGTCGTCCTGTGTTGAGGAGGGTGGCCTTGGGCCAGAGCACCGGCAAAGCCTGCAGCTGTCCACTGTTTGATGAGAGCCATTGCTTGTCAAGCCGGCCCTACCCGCGATGATGGTTTTGCAGTATCGTGAATGCACTCAGTGCCATCCAACTCCTGTTTAAGGCGGTTCAAGTGGTTAATTTGATATTAGACCACACACACACAAACCATGGACCTGTTTTCCTTCTGCCTAGAGGCTCCATTTACAAGGCTTGAAGAGGCAAACCTTTCTTTCCCCTCCACTGAAAAGGGATTTTCCCCCTCAGTGGTCAGGAGCCCCCCTCCTCCTGGGTAGAGTGCTAAGAACTTTATCAGAGGCTTCTGCTTGGCTGGGTCTTTGCCCTCAAAGCCCCCTCCTCCCCTCTCCACCGGCTCTGGGTGGGGAGAGTGGATCAGGGCTGTGCCCGCCCCTTTGGGAATGAGAGAGTCCCTTACTGGGTGCTCTGTGCCATCAGAGAGAGGCTGATGGTGCGGGGCTCTCGGGGCCATGGGGCTCCTGGGTCTGGTTCTACTCTGGGCGCTGGGGGCCGCGACGTCCGGGAGTAAGGAAAGCTGCTGCGGTTCTGGCTCTGCGTGGGGTGAAGCTGGGATGGCAGTTGCTCTGCCTGGGACCCTGGTTTTGTCGCCAGATGCCTGTTGACCTGCTCCCTGCCTCTCTCGGTTTTGCCTTTCATGGGGAAGAGGAAAGAGAGGTTCCAGGGGGACCTTTATCTCTTGCTCCTGTCTTCCATCAACGTCGTCTGAAAACAGGCCAGATCTGTAAGGCTGAGCGACCAAGTGCTGACTTCTGAGCTCCCGCACTTCTGTGCAGGGATGCTCGGCTGTGTGCAGGGGTGCGAGGGGGTGATGGGCTTGAAGACACTGAGCAGCTCTCTCTATGCAGCCTAACGTGGTGAAATGCACTTTTATCCGCTATCTTTTGACTGCGGACGGGTCTAGGGCAGCCCTATTCAGTAAAATGTAACGTGAGCCAATGTGTAATTTGAAAGTTTCCAGCAGCCATGTTTAAAGAAAGGCTAAAAAGGAACAGGTGAAATGAATTTGGAGAGTATATTTTACTTCACCCGATATATCCAGAATCCCATTAGAAAATGTAATCAGTGTAAAAAAGTATTAATGAGGCATATAGTCCGTTCTCTGAAATCCGGTGTTTATTTTACACTGGAAGCACATTTCAAAAACTTGTTAAGCATATTTCCTTTCTGAGATTTCATTTTTTAAGTAACGTCTGCACTCAGCGTGGGGCTCGAACTTACGACCCTGAGATCAGGAGTCACACGCTCCATCAACGGACCGGCCAGGCGCTCGCATATTTCAATCTTAGGCTAAATTTTCATGGCAAGTGCATGATCCATATTTAGATTCCCCAAGATTTAACGTGGAAAAGGGGGGGTTGTGTACTAAGTTGTTTTAAGCACACTTTAAACACAAAATGGAAAGTTCTTCCATAACACCAGCCACATTTCAGATGCCCAAAAGCCACACGTGGCTGGTGGCTACTTTGCGGGACAGCACAGGTTCGATTCCAGCTGGGCTGTTGGTTTTTTGTTTGTTTGTTTTGTTTTGTTTTTGCTATATTGTCAGCACCTAATTGCCGGTTGCACAGTCGGTACTCAGTAAATCTGGGCTGGATAAATGAATGAATAGGGACCTTCACTGACGTCTGAGAAGGCTGAAATGAGCCCTGGTTTCATTTCCAGGCTGTAGAGATCACAGCACTCTCAGCCCTTTTCAGATCTCTCCCTAGAAATGAGTAGGATCCGATAGAAAGATGTATCACCTTCCAATGCTCAGTGTTTCCTCTCTTTGATCTACTTAGTAGGGTTATTGAATTGCTTTGGAACTTTTTTCTTTTAGTTTAAATTTTTAAACAAATTTAGAAAAATTAATTTAAATTAATTTTTCTAAATTTGTTTAAAAATTTAATTTTATTTATTTAAAAAATTAATATAATTCATTGTGAAATTGGCTAACCTACAGTGTGTACTGTGTACTCTTGGCTTCTTGGATAGATTCCTGTGGTTCATCGCTTACATACAACACCCAGTGCTCATCCCAGCAAGTGCCCTCCTCAGTACCCATCACCCCTCTTCCTCTCTCTCCCTCTTCCCTACCACCCCATCCACCCTCAGTTCTCTGTATTTAAGAGTCTCTTATGGTTTGCCTCTCTCCCTCTCTGTCCAGCTATTTTTCCCCTTCCCTTCCCCCATGGCCTTCTGTGAAGTTTCTCAAGATCCACACAGGTGTGAAAACGTATGATATGTGTTTTTCTTTGACTTATTTCACTTAACACCCTCCAGTTCCACCCACGTTGCTGTAAATGGCCGGATTTCATTCTTTCTCATGGCCAGGTAGTAATCCATTGTATACATGCCATTTTTTTAAGTGCATGTGAAAGGAACGGAACAAGACTTAGTTTGAACACAGTGCTCTTTGAACACACTTGTTTCTGGAGCTCATGGTGGACGGGGGCTTGCGGGCTGGTGGTGAAAGCAGAGGTAGACATTGTTGGAGGAGCAGGCAAGCTGAATGCCGGGTCCCTGCACAGCTGGGAGTTGAATAATTATGCGTAAACAGCTTTAATTTGGTGCCCAGAGTACATGGTGTCAGAGAGTCGGAGGAGAATTGGAAGGGAAATACAATGGGTTAAATGTCTTTGAAATGTGGGTTTATCCGTTGATATTCTACTTGAATGCAAAGAGCGATTGGTTAGAAGACACAAAAGCTTTGGGAGGTGGGGAGAGCCTATAACCTTCTATTATTTCAAAGGGTCTGGACAAAACGGCGTAAAACGCACTTCCCCCATCTTGGGGAAATGTTTCCTCTCTCAAGGGGTTAAGCAGGCTCCTGTGGGTGATGGTTAGCAGTCGAGGCACGGTGGGGTGCTTTCGAGGATGGAAACGGTATTCTAGAAAAGCCGTTGTCTGCCCGTGGCTGCGGATCGATTCCTGGCTGAGGCTGTTCCAGAAGCACAGGGTGGGTGGTGCCTGAGGGAGGTCCAGGCACGTGGCTGGAAGGAAGGGCAAACAGAGTTGACAGAAGGTGAAGGCGGGCAGGACTCAGGCTGGGGCGAGTGGAGGGAGAGAAGCCGACCCCTTCCGGGCCAGGACTCCCTGCAGAGGGACCTCCGTGGCCCGGGGCAGCGGCTGGGAGGTCGGGAGCCCATGCTCTTCATTCCGGGGGTGCCTTCTGCAGCCGGGAAGGAGGCGGCGGCGGTGAGGGTGGATGAGGTGGCGTCAGATCTCACCACTCGTTGCTGCAGCACCCCCCCACCCCCACTCTGGCTTTGTTGGTTTGTAGTGGTCAGGGAGGGTGCCGCCGGGGCGCGACCTGAAGGAGCCTGGGCTGTGGGGAGCAGGAGGAAGAGTGTCCAGGCAGGAGGGAATGGCATGTGCGAAGGCCTTGACCTGGAGAGGAAGAGCCAGTGTGTCTGGAGGGTGAGGGCCAGGGGAGACGCGGCCGGAGGGCAGATAGAGGCCAGCTCTTGTGGCAAAGGCTGTCCTTACGTGTGTGTGTGTGTGTGTGTGTGTGTGTGTGAAAGAGAGAGAGAGAGCAGGGGAGGGTCAGAGAGAGAGGGAGACACAGAATCTGAAGCAGACTCCGGGCTCTGAGCTGTCAGCACAGAGCCCAATGCAGGGCTCCAACCATGACCTCAGCTGAAGTCGGACACTCAGCTGACTGGGCCACTCCGGCGCCACCAGATTTAGGTTTTTAAGATCTCTAGCTGCGGATGGGGAATTGTGGACACGGGGACTAGTTAGGAGGCTACTGCCGTCCTGTAGGCAAGAGAAGGTGTGACTTTGCCTGCAGTGATGGCCAGAGAGATGGAGACAGGTGGAGGGAGGGAGGGAAGAAGAAAGCAGGGTTAGAGAGATGGGGGGGTGGGGGAGGAGGAGGAAGGGAGGGAGCTGGAGGGAGGGTGACCTGCATTTGAGGGACTCGGCTGGGGCGTGGGGGTGGCCCACAAGGAAAGGAAGAACACACATGACTCCCGGCCTGCCAGCTTGAGCAGTCAGGACAGCGGTGCCGGCCTCCAAGACGGAGAAGAGCAGGCTGGTAGGGGGTGGGGAGGTCATTCCCAGCCCTGTGAGAGAGAGGAGTACCGACTTCATCTCTTCTGGTCCCCTCGGGCCCTTCAGCATCCCCTCCCACAAGTAGGTCAGTGGCCCGCAGGTGGGGCCATCCCGTGCCTCCCTCTGGCCCCGCCCTCGCTCCATCTGACCTGTGATTTCAGACACTCCGGATCCAGATCCGGATCCGCCCCTGAGCCGGGGGGCCTCCTACGTGGTGGCGTGTGCAGGTGAGCACGTCTCTCGGGAGACAGGATGGGGCGGGGCTGGCTGTGGGAGCGGAGCGGGCCAGCTGCCACGTGTGAGTGGGGACAGCCTCCTCCGGGCACATGTCCCTGTTCCCAGAGAGGGCCAAGGCCAGTTCCAGAAAGGCCCTCTGGTCATCAGCAGCTAGGAAAGCAAACAGCACACGGGGTCGGAAGGGGGGTGGGAGGGTGGGTAAACCGCCCCGGGCTCTGGCCTTCCAGAGCCTTCCGCCTTGGGTCCCCAGGTGGAGTAAACATCTGTGCTGGGGATTCTGTTTGCATTTTGGGGTGGAGTAGACAGGGGAGCCTTAAGGCAAATTCTTTGGAGGGAGAGAAACACCCTGGGAGTGTGAGGTGTGGCGATGTTTGAGCACCTGAAAAAAAAGTTAATTCACTTGGAAGCGCAGAGAGGGGTGGGGTGTCATCGAAGGGTGGGGTGTCACAGTTGGGCCCTTGGCCTCAATAGAAGGTTAGGGAACTGCAGAGCCAGCTGCCTGCTCCCTAAATCAGCCCTTCCTGCCACCTTAGTGCCCCTGAGGCTGGCCAGCTTGATGGCTCTGGTCCCGTCAAGAACCAGGACAACCCTCTCCCAGCGCACATGACACACATTATGTCCTCAAGGCCATAGGTGAGAACTCAGACTTCCAAGGTTAGCATCCCAGCTGTGTGACCCTGGGTAAGTTGGCTAACCTCTCTGAGCCTCAGTTTCCACTTCCGTAACATGGAGTAAGAGTAGCCACTCTTAAGTTTAATTAAGTTTAAATTAAATTAAGTTTAATTTAATTAACTCATTAAATGAGTTAATGTAAATGTAGATCTGTGGTTCTGAACCAGGACTGTACCCCTCGGGGGTATTTGGTAGGTGGGGTTGAGTCGCAGAGGGTGGAGGTTGTCAAAGTGATCCTCTACTCTGCTCTCTTGGGTCAGCGGAGCCCCACCTTCCTGTGGGCACCAGATACACCTGTCACTTTGTCACCAACACCAGTACTGGCCAGCAGGAGGCCCCAGTGGAGGGGAGTGGCCTTGGCCTCCAAGGATTGGTCATCTTGGACGTGCTTGGCCCATGCCAGATGGCCTTATGGGTGAGTGTCTTTGGGCACCCGGGAGGGCCCAGGGGAAGCTACAGCCCCCCCCCCGCCCTTCCCCCACTGTCCAATTAATAAACGGAGAGGAGATTTCTGATGAATCTCAAATTAAGCAAGTCAGGACCCAACTCAAGGGTGACGTTGGAATGTGGCACCATTTTGGTTGTAGATGCCCAGTGGGGGAAGAGCAAGGGGTTAAAAAAAGAGGGACAGTATTCCTTGGAGCAAGTAGAGCCTGGGGATGGGGGTGGAGGGAGGGTGGGGGGCGAGCTTGGTGGGAATGAGGGTCAAAGCTGGGGAACCTGAGTGAACCGAGCCAAGTCAGGGCCTGGATGGGGTCCGCGGCTCGGGGTAAAGGCGCACGGTGAGGCAGAGCGGTGGTGTTCGTCCTGGGGTCCGTCCAGGCAGAGGTGGGAGCTGGCCTTGGTGGTCTCCTGGGGTTCTCTTTATCACCAGGTTCCCCAAAGCTCCCTCGTGTTCTCACCAGGGGGAGGGCCTCTCTCTCCTTTCCGGTCTCCTTTCCGATGGCGGTGTCGTGTTTCCTGGACAGACCCTCCCACCCCGCCTCAGCGGCCTCTTGGTTTCATGGAGGTCTTACCTCCTGCTCCAGAAGCCGTTCTGAGCTGCCCACAACGCTTGCTCACAAGAGTTGCTCAAAACTTTCTGTGATGTTTGCACGCAGACCACAGGATGTGGTCTTTCACGGGGTGGCCGTGGGTTTGCCTCTGAATTCTTCCCCTGCCTGAAATGTCACCTGGAGTCACGGTCCCCTCATGTCCATCAGAAATACGGGCAGCTGGTTTTTGTTGTTTTTTTCTGCAAGACCAGTTGTCACAAAGCAAATGGTGGGCTGGCACGGATTTCGTTCACGTGCTTTGTTTTAAGCATTCAAAAACAACCGATCATGTCCCACGTTGTCAAGAAGAGAAAAGCTGGCTTCTTTCAGAGACTTTTGGGGAAAATAGAAACTTTACAGCCACTCAGGAAGCAGTCAGTTACGTACATTTTGGTGTTAAAGGTGTGAAAACAGATCTTCAGAGCAACGAGTTTTCACTAGCAGAACCTGTGTGTCTAGTGCCCACAGGATCAAGAACCTGTGCCGTTACCCCTTCTGATGACTTTTCTAGAGGCCTTTCTGAGTCCTAACACCATGGATTAGTTTTATCTGTTTTTGCACTTTGTTCCCATAGAATTATTCAGGAAGTACTCTTTTGTGTATGACTTTGTTTTTTTTTTAATTTTAACGTTTATTTTGAATTTTTAATGTTATTTATTTTTGAGAGTCAGAGACAGTGTGAGCAGGGGAGGGTCAGAGAGAGAGGGAGACACCGAATTTGAAGACAGGCTCCAGGCTCTGAGCTGTCAGCACAGAGCCTGACACAGGGCTCGAACCCACAAACTGTGATATTATGACCTGAGCTGAAGTCAGATGCCAAACTGACAGTCACCCAGGCACCCCTTAACATTTATTTTTTTATTAAAAAAATTTTTAAATGTTTTATTTATTTCTGAGAGAGAGAGAGAGAGAAGAGGGGAGGGTCAGAGAGAGAGGGAAACACAGAATCTGAAACAGACTCCAGGCTCTGAGCTGTCAGCACAGAGCCTGACACGGGGCTCGAACCCACGAACTGAGATCATGACCTGAGCCGAAGTTAGACACCCAACCAACTCAGCCACCCAGCTTCCCCTCTCTTCTTTTTTTTAAATTGTAAAATATGCATAACAAAACTTATTATTTTAACTATTTTAAGTGTATAATTCAGCGGTAATAAATACATTTCCAGTGGTGTGTGACCATCACCACTATCTAGCTCCGGATCACCACGCCTCACCCGGAACAGAGGCACTATACCCGTCACACAGTAGTGCCCCTTTTTACCTTCCCCCCAGCCCCTGCATCCCTATTCTGTTTCCTACTTCTTTGAACCTGATAGTGAGGTACCTCTAAGAAGTGGAGTCACTTATTGCAATCAGTATGCAGACTGTGTCTGGCTTCTTTCATTGAATATGTTTTCAAGGTTTATCCACATCATAGCATGCATGTGTCAGAACTTTGTTTTCTAATTTAATTATTAATTTATTTTTTTAGAGTTTGTCTACTTAGAGCGTGGGCATGGGAGGGGCAGAGAGAGAGGGAGAGAGAGACTCCCAGGTAGGTTCCATGCTTTCAGTGTAGAGCCTGATGCGGGGCTCGATGTCACGAACCGGGAAATAATAACCTGAGCCAAAAACAAAAGTTGGATGCTTAACTGACTGAGCCACCCAGGTGCCCTCTAATTTTATTTTTATTTATTTATTCATTTATTTAAATTAAATTCTTTTTTAATATTTATTTTTAAGAGAGAGCAAGACATAGTGCAAGTGGAGAGGGGAGAGAGAGAGAGAGGGAGACACAGAATCAGAAGCAGGCTCCAAGCTTCGAGCTGTCAGCACAGAGCCCGACGTGGGGCTCGACCCCATGAGCTGTGAGATCATGACCTGAGCCGAAGTCAGACGCTTAACCGTCTGAGCCACCCAGGCGCCCCCTAATTGTATTTTTAATTCTAAAAAAGCACATAATATAAATTCTTCCCTTTTAACCATGTTTAAGTATACAGTTCAGTAGTTTTTAAAAAAAATAGGTTCTGTGTAAAATTTTTGCACACAAATACAGCTACACTGGTTAGCTTTCTTTATATAAATATATATATATTTATATAAATATATATTTATATAAATATATATATATAAATATATATATATATATTTTATATATTTCTAGGAGAGAGAGAGACAGCGTGAGCAGGGAGGGTCAGAGAGAGAGGGAGTCACAGACTGAAACAGGCTCCAGGCTCTGAGCTGGCAGCACAGAGCCCGACGCGGGGCTCAAACCCAAGAACCGCGAGATCATGACCTGAGCAAAAGTCGGACACTCAACCGACTAAGCCACCCAGGCGCCCCTACACTGGTTAGCTTTCAATCATGTGGTCAGATAAGTGATACCAGTTACACGGTCCTGGACGTCTCAGGGCCGGGTGGGACTGTACTTCACCCCCAGGTTTCAAGCGCAGGTGAGGGGGGAGATGACAGACCCTCTGCTGGGGGAGGGGAGCTGGTTTTCGGGAGAGAGAGGAAATGGGTTTCAGGACAGATGCAGATGAGACACTTGGAAGACGGGAAATCCTAGAGCAGTGAAACCGCCCTGTGCGATACTGTCATGTGGACACGTGTCATCATATGTCTGTGTAAACCCATAAGATGCGCGACGCCAAGGGGGAGCCCTGATGTAAACTCTAGGCTTCGGGGTGATGACGTGTCCGAGCAGGCCCATTGATGGTGACAGATGTACCACACTGGTGGGGGGTCGGGAATGGGGGAGGACGTGGGGGTGGGTATATGTGGGGTATAAGGGAAATCTCCGTGACTTCTCAGTGTTGCTATAAACCTAAAACTGCTCTAAAAATAATGTATGTTTTGGGCATCTGGGTGGCTCAGCCGGTTGAGCGTCCAACTTCAGCTCAGGTCGTGATCTTGTGGTTCATGGGTTTGAGCCCCGTGTTGGGCTCTGTGCTGACACGTCGGAGCCTGGAGCCTGCTCCAGATTCTGTGTCTCTCTCTCTCTCTGCCCCTCCTCGCTCGCTAGCTCACTCTCTCTCTCTTAAAATAAATAAACGTTAAGAAAATAACACTTTAAAAAAATAGTCTGTTGTGTAAAAAGTGATAGTCACATGAAGAAGGCAGTTTGTGGGGGTGATTTTTCATGTTTAGAAAGTCCATCATGTTCTGCAGTAAGTGCACATGCACACACACCCCCACGCACCCCCCCTGCACGCACACCCCCACCCCCAGGTCGGTATTGGGATCTCCACGTTTTTAAGTTCATGGCGAGCCAGGTGTTTGTGTGCTCTGCCATTCTAACCCATTTCGCTGAAACTGTACAGAATAGATCCGAATCTCTTCCCCCAACTTATAGGATATTTTGGGTAAAACGAGTGAGAACTTTGTGGACATTGGCCAGGGAGTGGTAGATACTGGCTGTTTCAACTCTTTATCCCTTGGGGATATTTGGTGTCCACTGCCCAGGAACTAGAACCTTCTCTCAAGGGAAGGCTCTCTGCGTTTAGCTCCCAACACGGGGCTGTGGGGTGGGGGTGCGGGGTGCTAGTGAGGCCCTGGGGTGTCCCAGTGGAGGTCATCGACTCATGGTGCTTTCTGATCTAGCTTCAAGGCTTCCGGGTGACATCCATCTTGGGGTCCAAGGTGACAGTTCTGGAGGAGTCCGAGACTTCGAGGTAAGACGCTGGCCTTATTCCTCCTGATGGGACTGCACGTGAGGCTCTGACCCCCTCCTGTTAGCTACCAGGTGCCGGGTGCACCGAGTTAGGTGGGAAGAACAGTGAGGGTGACCCCCCCCCCAGGTTCTGACCTTGGTAAGTGTCCAGGACAGACTGTTGCTGAAGACCAGGAGACTTGAGTGAGTCTAAGGAGCCTCAGAGGGCCTTCCCTCACCCATGGAAGGAACTCGTCTCCGAATTCCCTGCCCGTCGCCCTCCGCATGTCCAGATTTTATGTTTGTCAAGCACCCGCTGGGCACCGTCCATGAGAACATTCTGGAAGACACTGGGTACCCATTAAAGGCCACCCCTCTCCCCTCCCTGTCTCTGCTGAGATGGGGGTTTTCTTGGAGACCCGTGGCCTCTCCCTTCCAGGGCTAAGCCTCCCTTCTGTGACCCGGCCAGGCCTGGAATTCTCCCTCCGGCTGGTTTCCCAGGACTCCCGGACAGGGGTCTCAGTGGCCCCCAAGCTCAGTCCACACTGAAGACAAGCCCATCCCGGCAGATTCCTCTTCCTTTTTTATTGCAAATTCATTTGTTAGAAAATAAAGCCTTTGTGCTGGGGTCCAGGGATGGGGGGTGCTTGCCCAGGGGTAGATGGGTCCTCGCTGAAAGCCTTCGGGTGGTCTCCTGCGTGGGGGTGGGGGGTGGGGGGGGGCACTGAGAGCTATTGTCCCAGGCTCCTCATCAGAAATGCTAAGTCATAGGGTTGGGGGCTGTCAGCTCCTTGAGGCCAGACTGACATCTGCTATTCTGGAAGGGGCGGGGTCCATTTGCATTTCTCTAGCACAAGGCCTGAGACCCGCAGCTACCTCTGCCCCCTGACTCCAGGTGAGGCTGGAGAGGGAGAGGAAAGTGACCTCCTGGGAGGTACAAGTAAGGACACGTCTGTCCCTCGGGGGTCCTGCCCTGCTGTCTGGCTGATGGACTCGAGGCGCCTCTCTCCTCCGTGCCCACACATGCTTGTGGGGACTTCGCCCACCCTCACCTCCCCGCCTCCACCCCCTCACATGGCAGGTACAGGAGTGGCCTGGCGGAGGAGAGGTGAGGCGTGGTGGGAGGAGCATTGGGCTAAATTCTCCCAGCTCCTTCCTGGCTTGCTGTGTGCTTCCCTCCAGTCCACCCCCCTCTCTGGGCCCCTTTTCCTCATCTGTAGGGTGACTGAGTCTCAAGTGTCCGAGACCCATGACCCTGGGGCCAGCTTGCCTTGGTGAGAATCCCAGCTGCTGTCCTAAACAAGTTACTTTCTGGTTCCGAGCCTCAGTTTCCTCGTCTGTAATGCGCCTGTGTGTACCCGTGCGCACGCAGACACACAGGCACACAGAGGCACGGAGGGGGGGCGGGGAGGGCGATGCTAGGTACCTCGCGGTGGGCTGGGAAAATGGGAATCCCTGGAATTCTGGAAGCTCTTGGAAGTTCAGGTTTTTGTTACTTGACGCCGCTGGGCGCGCGCAGGTACCTTTCTTTGCCCAAGTGCTAAGAAGCCTGCGGGCGGCTTTGAGCCAAGGGTGGGTGCCCCTGTGGCCCACTCAGAAGTTGCTGGAGAACCCCGCGGAAGAGGGAAGCAACGTTATTTGGGGAGAGGTGGGGGTGCTCTGGGGGCTTCCCGTGGGGGCTGACCTACAGGAGGAGGGGCAGGGGCACTTTGGCCCCAACAGTGAAGAGGGGGCCTGGCACCTTGGAGGGCCTCCTGGTGACTCACAGCCCCCCACCCCCGCCCCAGCGCTGCCCTGGGTCGCAACCCGCTCGCTTTGTCCTGCTCGAGGGGTGCGTGGGGCGCCTGTGTCCCCGCCGCTCGGAGCCTCGCGCAGTGCTGAGCCTGCTGCAGGGGCTCCCCGGTGCCGCCGGCCCCCAGACCTCGAGGAAGTGAGGCCTGGAGTCTGGCTTGGGGGAGAGGGGGTGGCGGGGAAGAGCAGGGGGCTGACGGGGCCCCGCTCGCCCAGGTGGACGTCCTAGGCAGGTGTCCCCATGTACCAGCCAGACGGACGGTGTGCGGCTGCGCAAGACCAGGACCTGGCCCGCTGTGCCCCCAGGCCCTGCGCGGGGAGGAGGTGAGCGGCCTGGCCCCCCCCCCCACCGCTTCCCACCCACTTTCTTCCCCTCCCCCTGCCCCGCCCCTTCCCCCCTTCACGTCCATCCTGTCCCAGGTTCTCCTGCCCCTCAGGCTCCTCCCCCCACGCCCCGCCTCTCCTCCCCCCACGCCCCGCCTCTCCTCCCCCACGCCCGCCTCTCCTCCCCCCGCGCCCGGCCTCTCCCCACGCCCCGCCTCTGCTCCCCCTACGCCCCGCCTCTGCTCCCCCTCGCCCGCCTCCTCCCCCACGCCCGCCTCTCCCTCCCCCCCCGCGCCCGCCTCTCCTCCCCACGCCCGCCTCTCCTCCCCACGCCCCGCCTCTCCTCCCCCACGCCCCGCCTCTCCTCCCCCACGCCCCGCCTCTCCTCCCCACGCCCGCCTCTCCCTCGCCCCGCCTCCGCCCCCTACGCCCCGCCTCCGCTCCCCCCACGCCCGCCTCCGCTCCCCTACGCCCCGCCTCCGCTCCCCCTACGCCCGCCTCCGCTCCCTACGCCCGCTCTCCCCCCACGCCCCGCCTCTCCTCCCCCACGCCCGCCTCTCCCCACGCCCCGCCTCTCCCCCACGCCCCGCCTCTCCTTCCCCTAAGCCCCGCCTCTCCCCCTAAGCCCCTCTCCTCCCCCACGCCCTCTCCTCCCCCACGCCCCGCCTCTCCTCCCCCCACGCCGCCTCTCCCCTCCCCCACGCCCCGCCTCTCCTCCTCCCCCCGCCCCGCCTCTCCTCCCCCACGCCCTGCCTCCGCTCCCCACGCCCGCCTCCGCTCCCCACGCCGCCTCCGCTCCCCCCGCCCCCGCCTCCGCTCCCCACGCCCCGCCTCTCCTCCCCACGCCCCGCCTCTCCTCCCCACGCCCCGCCTCTCCCTCCCCACGCCCTGCCTCTCCTCCCCCACGCCCGCCTCTCCTCCCCCGCCCGCCTCTCCTCCCCCACGCCCGCCTCCGCTCCACCATGCCCCGCCTCCTCCCCCGCCCCGCCTCCGCTCCCCCGCCCCCTCCTCTCCTCCCCACGCCCCGCCTCCGCTCCTCCCATGTCCCATCTTCCCCCACACACCCCGCCTCTGCCCCGGTGGCACTTCCCCACGGCTCCTCTGCTCCGGCCCCGCTTCCTCCCCTGCCCTCCCGTCCACAGCTCCCTGCAGAGTGTTTCCTAAATAGCACATTTGTGAGTAAGTCCCTGTTAATGTTAACAATTATACAAAGTCTTTTTTTTTTAATTTATTTATTTTGAGAGAGAGAGGGAGAGAAGGAGAAGAGAGGGAAGGAGGGAGGGGCGGAGAGAGACGAGAGGGAGAAGGCTAAGCAGGGCTCGAACTCACGAACCGTGAGATCGTGACCTGAGCCGAAATTTCGAGTCGGATGCTTAACCTAACACTGAGCGCCCGGGCGCCCTGTACGAACGCTTAACATCTGGAAGCCTCAGTTTCAAACTGAGGTGTTATCACCTGCCCTGGGGGCGCCCCCGCCCCCCGTCAGCCTCTGCGCTGCTGCTGGTACTACCGCCTGGATGGGTAGGAGGCTGAGGTCCGAGTATGAGGCGCCCAGCCCTCCCCACCGTGCTCCCTCCAGCCCGCCTGCATGCCTTCGCATCCGGGGCCTCGCCTGAGCCCCTCCCCGCCCCCCCGTCCAGCACCCGGCCTGGCCTCGCACCTGACCTGCGTGCAGGGTTCCCCCGGCTGGCCGCCGTGGGGCCTCTCTCTGAGACGCCAAGTGCGAGCCAGATGCAGACCCTTCCCTCGCTCACGCTGCTGCGTGAGACGTCCCTGGATCTGGCCATCACAGGTGACCCATGGGGGTGTGGGGACCCTCAAGGGAGCCTTGAGACCCCCGTGTGGCAGAGGGACTCAGGCAGGCCTGGGCTCTATCACTCTCTCCCTCTCCGGACCCCCCCGTCTGTCTCAAACAGTTTCTGAATATGGCTGTGGTGGGGAGAGTCCTTTTCTTTTTCTAGAAGTTTCTGCTGGCTCCTATGGCCCAGGTCGGGCCTTGTCCTCCTCCCTGGATTGTCTTCAGTGCAGATAGAATCTTCTGGGTCCTGGCTTTTGTGGGAGAATTCCACCTTCCGTCTGGCGACCTGGCCATTCGGTGGGCACGCTGACTCAGCTCTCCTGTTTTCTGGAACATCTCTGCCAACACCTAGCGTTTCCTGGAGCCCGGCTCCCTCCTGCAGTTTTGCGTGGAGGGAAACCAGAAAGCGAGCGTGCTAGCGTCTGAGGGAAAAAGATTGTTTCTCATGATCGAACAGCTGCCAGTTCGCTGAGTAACGAAATAACCAGGATTCTTAGTGCTGACACTTGGGAAGGATCCCCTGTGGGCCCGGAGCTGTGCGGAGCGTTGCAGGTGGGTTGTGTAAGTTCCTTCTTATCATGACCCCCTCGGGAAGGTACTGTTCTTAGTTACGTTTTCGAATAAGGAAGTTGCACTTTGAAGAGGTAAGAGGGCTTGGCTGAGGTGACACAGCTAGCGAGAGGCAGAGCCGGGACTTGAACCCCCGGCTCTGCTGTGTAGCCCTGGCAGGTAGCCCTTGCCTCTGAGCCCAGGCTCCCTGCACCACGTGAGCAAGAACGTGGCAGGTGGGGCTACAGCCCGGGAGCTTCCCAGCATCCCCTCTGGCTCCAGGGAACACTGGCTGGGACCCCAGCACCCCCGCCCCCTTGAGCTCTGGGACATCATGCAGTGACGGGACTATCTAGTCATGTTAGGGCCTGGAGGTTCCCCTTGGGGCTCCTGGGGGCTCAGTCGGTTGAGCGTCTGGCTTTGGCTCAGGTCATGATCTCACAGTTCGTGGGTTCGAGCCCCACGTCGGGCTCTGTGCTGACAGCTCAGAGCCTGGAGCCTGCTTTGGATTCTATGTCTCCCTCTGTCTCTGCCCCTCCCCTGCTCACACTGTCTCTCTCTCAAAAATAAATAAATGTTAAAAAAAAAAACTAAAAAACCTTCCCACAGAGTTGACTGAACTTTCCATCTTTTTTTTCACCTTTCATGAAGATCAAAGTGGTTTTATTTTTATTTTTAAGTTTAAGAACTTTCAGAATTCACCTGCTGTACAATTTATTTATTTTTTAAATGTATTTATTTATTTCGAGAAGGGGGTGGAGCGGATAGAGAAAGAGAGAATCCCAAGCAGGTTCTGCACTGAGTGCGGAACTCGATCATGGCCTGTGCCGAAATCAGGAGTCGGATGCTTAACTGACGGAGCCTCCCAGGTGCCCCACGGTTAATCTATTTAAAGTGAGCAAGGGGCGCCTGGGTGGCTTAGTCGGTTAAGCGTCCGACTTTCGCTTAGGTCATGATCTCGCGGTTCGTGGGTTCGGGCCCGCATCGGGCTCTGTGCTGACTGCCAGCTCAGAGCCTGGAGCCTGTTTCAGTCTGTGACTCCCTCTCTCTCTGACCCTCCCCTGCTCACGCTCTCTCTCTTTCCTAGAAATAAATAAAACATAAAATTAAAAAAAAAAAAAAAAGTGAGCAACGCATGGCTTTCCCTGTAATCACAGAGCTGTGCATCTGTCATAACAACTAACTTTGTAACATTTTCGTCACTGTGAAAAGAAGTTGCACACCCACGGCGCTTGGGGGGGCTCAGTCTGTTGAGTGCCTGACTCTTGATTTTGACTCAGTCGTGATCCCGGGCTTGTGGGATCTCAAGATTGAACCCTGTGTTGGACTAAGCTCTGAGTGTGGAGCCTGCTTGAGATTCTCTCTTTCTCTCTCTCTCTCTCCCTCCCTCCCTCTCTCTGCCCTTCCCCCCACTTGTCCACGATGTAGCAGGGGGCTGACCTTTTTACTGCTGAGTCGTCTTCCACTGCCTCACTGGATTTTTCATGTTTTCTCTGTCAGTCCCAGGAGGGCTTTGTAGTTAGCGTGTTCGGCCCTCACGGGTGGGTCTAAAGGGTGTTCCCCATCTTGTGCTGTGGCAGCAGCAATACTGCCATGATTTTCCTTCTACGTGTTCCCCCACCCCCTTTTCCAGAAACATGCAGAAGAAAGTGGTAGGGTTGAGGGGCGGCTCCCAGGGGGCCTTCTTCTCAGTCTTGCGCCCCACCCCCCACCCCCCACCCCCCCCGTGGTCATCCCTGTCTAGTGCTTCAGATCCAGATCAGATCCTGATGATGGGGAAGTAACTCCAAGCAGCCTGTTGTATAAATGGGAGGAAACACGATCTCAGGCTACGGTGGTCACGGTGACCGTGTTGGTGAGGAAGCTGTGCTTTGCTCAGACCACGAGCTTTGAGGTAAGTGCCTTCTCCAGCCAAAGGCCAGAATCTGGCCTGGGTCCCTGGGACACCCTTTTCTCTTTTTTTCCAAATCCTTTATGGTGTTTAGTATCAGGGCTGCTATGTACAGTTGAGCAGATTGTGTACTGCACAACTGTGGCTGGTTATAAAAGCAGAAGAAGGGGAAGCAATCCAGCTAGTATATGCCAAGACTTGTGGTCCAGTGCAGGTAGGATGTGAACAAAGGGGCCCTCAGGCTAACTTTCTGAACCTGGCTTATCCTAGAGATCTCTTACGAAATCTCTAGCGACACCCAGGCCTGCCCACTGAGCGCTTCCCACCAAGTCCCAACCAATTCAGCCTTCCCTGGAGCTCCTGGTTACTGAAAGTCGAGGAGCAGATGTGATATGGTGGCTGCATAGCCCAGAGAGATGGGGAAGGCTCGAGCCATCTGGCTGGGTCCCTCCTTTGCAAATGATGACAGGATTTCTTTCTTTCTTTCTTTCTTTCTTTCTTTCTTTCTTTCTTTCTTTCTTTCTTTCTTTCTTTATCTCTCTCTCTCTCTCTTTCTTATGTTTATTCATTTTTGAGAGAAAGAGAGATACAGAGACAGAGCATGAGTTGAAGAGGGCAGGCAGAGCGAGACACCCACTTAGAACTTGAAGCAGGCTCCGGGCTCCACACTGTCAGCACACAGTCTAACGCGGGGCTCAAACCCACGAACTGCGAAATTGTGACCTGAACCAAAGTCAGACTCTTAACCGGCTGAGCCCCCCAGATGCCCCAGATGACAGTGTTTCTGAAAATCCCAGGGCCATGTCACGATGCTGTGCCTTCTCCCTGCCTGTTTTGTTCTAAGATAGAGCCCTGCACCCCTGCATAAGAGGGTCCCCATCCCTGGGGAAGGAAAAACACCATGTTTGGGTCCTGTGTGGAAGCTGCCCTCCCACATTGCCTTCCTGAGAACCTTCCAGGCCCACGGGAATGATCTTCCCTTCCGCAGGGCCCGAGGTGACTGCTTTATCCAGTCACTGAACTACATAGCAGGCACTGTTCTCGGCCCTGGGGATGGAGACAGATGTCGTTCTGGCTTTCGTGCAGGATAAAATCACGTGTGGGGGAAGGGGACTTCCCCACTCCAGGTGTGCGAACATTTCAGCCGTTGATAAGCGCCGGGAAGAGAACAGAGTGGGGACGTGGCTGAGTGACCGCTTTGGGCCGGAGTCTAAAGCAGAGGACACTGGAGTTGAGACCTGGGGCGATCCCTTGAAAATCTAGGGGGGAAGGTGCTCAGTCCGGAGTCTGAGCTCTGGGGACGTGTCTGGGGAGGTGGTCGCCCAGCCTCGCTGGAGCTGGACACTGAGGACCAGTGGGGCCGGCTCCTGCAAGGCCTCATGCTCAGGCTCATTTCCAGAATGTTCCAGACACATCGCGATCTTGGTTCCACCCTCCCTGCCATTCACTGCTCCGGGCTGGGTGTCACCAGTGACACAGGGGAGGCTTTCTCTGCATCCGCTCTTCCTGCCCCGTCTCAGAGGCGCTGCCGAGTTAGCGTGGGAGCCAGGGCCTCTCCGGAAGGCATGGAAAGATGTGGAGAGTTGGCCGATTCAGGCCCCAGCGCCTGTGTGTCGGGAGGAGGAGAATGGGGTGTTTCCCTTCTGATCCTGTAACCGCCTGGGAGGGTTCAAGCTATACTCATTTGTGTGTTCTGGACCCTGCAAACTAAATGCTCACACAAGACCAAGGATTTGGGGAACAGAAAGTAAGTTGTTCAGGGTACGGGCAGAGCGGGGGCCCCGCCTCCAGTTGGAGGCAGGCTCGCAGCGTTGCAGGCCACCCTTGCTCTCCAAAGCTCGGTGGCCCTGGCAGGACTTGGGTGCGGGGGCTTCTCACAGCCGCACATGCCCAGATGTTCCCACCCGGCAGGTGTGGGCCGGAACCCGACACCTGCGTGCCCCGCTTTGTGCGTCTGGGGGTTTTTCGCGCAGAGTCAGGGCACAGAAGGATGTCGGGAGGCAGGCGCCCACGCAGCCACAGCCCTGAGATCCAGGAGCGCCCTCAGGTGGGAATTCTTGGCGCCAAGAAGCCCCGGGTGTGCCCACGCCTTTGTGAGGTGTGAAGTGGTATTTGCGTTATTGGGGAGTTTAGAGAGAAAATGGACCGAAGGCATCCAGGCTGGGGTTCCTTGGTCGCCTCCCCCAGGGGCTGGGCTGATGCAGACCCCTGTGTCCGGATCGGCTTCAAGAGCCCCTGGGGTACTCCAGCGAGGGCACCCACAAACCTGTGAACCCGATGACCTGGGCCCCTGGGGGAGGCGGGGCACCAGTGGGGAGCATGAGACGGGATGCGGGTCCCCCCCTTGGCAGAGCGCACGGACCCCTTTTCCTCGGGGTAGTGGGGAGCCTTGGAGGGTGTTGTCCAGAGGAGGGAGGTCACGGTCTGAGATACGTTGTAACGTTCCTCCTCTGGCTAAGGCTGAAGCACAGGCTGAGGGCCACGTGGGATGCACGGAGCCCAGTTGAGAAGCTGTGGCCGTCATGCAGGGGCGCAGATGGGAAGGGGGACGGGGGTGGCATTGGGAGGCGAGCGGAGAAGCATCAGATTCAGACGGACGCAGAGAAAATACATATGTTTATAATATATCGAACACGTAGAGACATTTCTACCTGCTGACTGTGTTTACTGACTACATATTAAATATATAGTAGAACATATTGAATAAACACTCTGGATACTGGATAAATATTGGACACACACATACATTTTGTGTCTGTGTGTATATATAGCAGGGACACTGGGGAACTAGGAGCCAGTCTCCAGCCTCAGTGTGCCTCCCGCTGGGGGTTTTGTGGGGGGTTTGTGTCACCCCAGGCAGCCTGTCCCCCCGGCCGGGCTCTTACCTGGACGTTACAGGCACCGTGGGCGGGCTCGTGCTTTAGGAGGGAGGGGCTGGCCTGTGCATCCAGGATGCTCACCAGCGTCCCTCTAGCCACCAGATGCCAGCATCGCCCTATCCCAGCTGTGACAGAGCAAAGTGTCCCCAGGTGTTGCCACATACCTCGAGGGGACGTGGTTGTGCCTCCTGATAGCCTGACTGTTGTGTGACTCAACCTCAGGAAGTGCTTGGCAACCACAGGCCAGGCCCACTTCCCCTCGTCTGGCCCCATAGCCTCTTCTGACCCCCCACTTCCCCGGCCGGGGAGAGATGGCTCCATCTCCCCTCCTGGAGACTGGCAGCGCCGGCCCCCAGGTCACAGGGTGGCATTCTGTGTTCTGTATTTATAGCTCGAGAAAGGAAGTAAACTTCCCACTGGGGAGGCTCTCAGGGCTGGTGGTGAACTGTTGCGGGGGGGTGGTGCTGCCTGGTTGCCCCGGGGGACCAGCCTTGCGGGGCTGCAGGTTGGAATGTCCTTGCTCTACCCCATTGTTGCGGGGCAGGAGACAAGATTGCTTTTTCAGTCTGGAAAAAAAACCAGGACTCCGTGTTCAATAGAGAGCAAATTCTGCGGCCTGACCCTCGCAAGAGGGTCCCCGGAGTTTTGACGTGGGTGGCAGTGGGCTGTGATGGCCAGGGGCATCAATCAGTAGGCGATGCAGGGAGAGGCAGGAAGGGAGGCAGGCTGGGTCAGTTCCCACCCCCACCCCTCTGCTGCCGCCAGGGAGGATGCCAGGGAGAAGGCTCAGCTCTTGGTTACCATCTGCTATTCTAAGAGTATGGAGCCCAGGTCGTGAGCCTTTATTAAACACCAACTGTGTACAGCCAAGGGTTTTAGAGACTGTGTAGACCATCCAAATCCTATAGGCTGGTCATTAAACACAGCCATTATTAACGATCGAGTTAGAAATAAGTCCATGTTAAGGGCACCCGGGTGGCTCAGTCAGTTAAGTGTCAGACTCTTGATTCTGGCTCAGGTCAGGATCTCATGAGATCGAGCTGCATGTTGGGTTCCGTGCTGACAGCATGGAGGCTGCTTGGGATTCTCTCTCCCTCTCTCTCTCTCTCTCTCTCTCTCTCTCTCTCTCTCTCTCTCTCTCTCTCTCTCTCCCCCTTCTCTCTCTCCCCCCTCCTGTATGTGCGTTCTCTGTGTTGCTCAAACACTTAAAAAAAAAATCACATTGGAAACAAAGGCAGTAAGTATTCCAAACCATCACTTGCCTGTGACCTTGACACTTGAGGTTGTTTGCACCTGCTATTGCGCCTCCGTGCTGCTCTTTCCAAGTCTTTGTCCAGTGACAGCTCGTGGGTACATGGGCCCTGGAAAGGGGCCACCATGGGAGTTTTGATGCCACAGAACTTGGCAGATTCTAGAAAGCAGGGCTTTCCTCTGTCTTCTTTGTTTCCCGACCCCCACCCCATGCCCTCAGGCCGAGGACTGGTGATATGAGGGTGTAGGAGCTAAGTGGCCACGATTCAATTCTCACCTCTGCCACTTAGGAGCAGTGAGGCCATTGGCACCTGAGTAAAGCACTCAGAGCGTCCCAGATCCTCTCTCTTAGGTGGAGATAATGACAGCTGCTCCCCAGAGAGTGTTGCAAATGTCAAATGAGATGGTGTGTGCACGTGACCTAGGATGGTGCCTGGCACACAGCCGAGGCTCCGTACAAAGTGACTGGTCATGATCGTGTTAGCATTGTGCCTTCTTGTTGGTAGACAGGCTTCCCCCTTCTGTCCCTGCTGGCGGGGACACCGGCATAAGTGGCTGTGACCCTTCTTGCTGTGGCTGACTCTGGAAAACAGTCCTGATGCCCATGCTTGGGGCTGGCGGCCTCCCCGGAGGAGGAGGCATACTCCAGAGTGGACCCCCGGCCTTTTCCAGGTAGGAAGATAGACAGCCAGGCACAGCAGTGTGCACGCTTCCTAGGGGGCTTCAAAGCGTGTGCGTCTAAGCCCAGAGCATCTTGGACGGGGCTGGGGAAAGGAGCCATTGGAGCTGGAGGTCATTGGAGCTGAGCCCGTCCAGAAGGCAATTATAGGAATGCTGCCTGGACCCTGGGAGGCAGATGTGCTGGCACGAGGGGGTGGGTGGGCTGAGCTGGCCAGCGAGGGGCCTGTTTTGCAGCCTGCGTCTTGCTGAGCCAAGCCGTGTGCACAGAACTGTGTCCCCGCCGCTCAGAGCACGGGAGGCTGGAGGCCAGGTGGGCCGGTCCCAGCCCAGCAGACCCCTCGCTGGCCAGGGGTGGGTTGAGGAGCCTCAGTCCTGGCCTTGGCCAAGCCCAGGGGAAGCGTGGGGGCTGCCAGTAGGAAGCTGGGACCAAACCACTATCTCCTGAAACCTAAGGTGTGTGGGCTCAGAATGCAGCCCTTTTATTATAAGTATCAAAAACGATCGCCACCTCGCTGACTCTATGAAATATGCTGAGATTCATTGTAAGAACTGGATCATAGTCATGTGAACCTTGAGTGAGGTTTTATCGGAACATAAAGCCCACAAGTGTAGTGTCTGGCACACAGTAGGTGCCCAATAAATGCTTGTTAAGTGAAAGAATAAAACGTGGCCTCATTTCATTGGGTCTTAGGACACTTGAAATGCTAATGCACTTCCTACTTTCTATGCCACCCTGTCTGAAGGCAGGGGACTGGCGAAGCTGACCC
This sequence comes from Proteles cristata cristata, assembly GCA_017311185.1. Classification (NCBI taxonomy): domain Eukaryota; kingdom Metazoa; phylum Chordata; class Mammalia; order Carnivora; family Hyaenidae; genus Proteles; species Proteles cristata. The sequence continues at coordinate 422,954 of JAESUZ010004752.1, forward strand.
GGGGGTCCCCCCACCGAGGCTCCCGGAAGGGAGCAGCCCCCCTCCGATTCCCAGGCCGCAGAACTGTTCCTGACGCTGGTGTCAGAGCTCCATGACCTCTCCGCAGAAGAGCTGCTGGCACTCTGGAGACTGTCTTCTTTGAAATGTGGGGACAACTGGTAAGGGCCTTTCTGCGGGGAAGGGGGCTGGCCCAGGACCTGGCTGGTCGTCCTGCTGGGGCTGGGCCGCCTCCACCCTGCCCCGGGTCCTCCCCACTGATACCTCATCTGATCTCATCCCTGTGATACTGACCCGTCCTTCAGTCTGGGCCGTCTGCCAGAAGGTGATTAAGCGGGAAGTTTGGAGGTTCCCACGGGCGGTGGGGGGATAGGGGGCCCCTCTTGTGACTAAATCTGAAGGGCCTGGCAGGATAAATACAGGCATTGTTCTCTCCCCTGGACGGGGACCCTCTTGCGGAGAGCCGGAGTTAGCATTCCAGTGTGCCTTGGGTCCCCCGCTGCCCGTGGCTGGGGGTGCGGACCAGGCTGAGGTCCCACCACCTGGGTCTGCTGATGTGGGGCCAGAAGGGGGGAACAGGGACCCCAGGCGAGAGGCTCCAAGGAGCTCTGTGAGCTCAGGGCTGTCCAGGGGGAAGCTTGGGGCTCCTTCCTGCCCTGCCGGCCCCTGCGGTCCAGACATCTGGGTCTTTCTCAGAGCCTTTGGAAAAGATCTGAAAAAGGCCTGCTTCAGATCCTGTGTCTTGTGCTCTCTCTCTGCCCCTCCCCAGCTCGTGCTCTGTCTCTCAAAAATAAATATTTAAAAAAATCTCAGAAAGGTTATCAGCTCCAAAACAGGAAAGGAAAAAAACAACAATCCTGCAAAATCAACATCCCCAGACCTCTGCGTGACTGCAGAGCCTAAGAGCTAATGCAGAGGCACCTGAAACCCTCTCTGTAGCCTCTCATTTAACCCTCACGAGGACCCTGTGGGGTAGGTGGCTTTTTTTTTAAAATCCCTGCTTCTCATTTGCAGAAGGAAGCAAGGCACCGAGCAGTTAGGATTCTGACCCAAAGTCACACAGCAGAGTTGGGATTTGAACTCAGGTGGTGTGTGCTTCTCCATCTGGTAGTTACAGGCTTGAATAGAAGTGGTATTTGACTCAGGCGTGTTTTCATGACGTCTGATGAGGGCAAGGGCCTTCAGGACCTCAGGAGGAACTGAGTGCCTGTTTCCCTGGTCTCCTCCCCTGTCTGCTGCTCTGCATTTTCCTACGTGACCCTGGGTCTCATCTGTCTGTGTACATGTTGGGAATCAGGGAGACGGCGGACCCATCCAAAATCTAGGACTTTCTAAGAAGACAGATGCTCTTGAGAGAGAAAGTTCTTGTGCCTGTGAGGCTGCCTTCACTTCTGGCCAGAGCGTCGGCCCAGGGCCCAGATCTGTTAGGCAAAGGAGGAGGTACAAGGGTGAGAGGTGGGAAGAAAAGGGAGGGCGTCACTTAGATGAAGGGACTTCCGTGTTCCTAAGGACTCTCGGGCGGGTCAGGGCGCATCCGTCAGCATCCCCATTTCCCAGATGAGCAAATCGAGGCCAGAGACTGTTTCCAGACATGGGATGTGTCTGTGGGTGGGGGTGGGGCATCTGGTCACAGGCGATCATGGGTGTCACTCTCCAGGGTTTCTGTTCCACACCAGGGTCCTCACCCCTGCTTGGTGCCTGAGGCAGCTTCTAGCAGCGCAGGGGCAGTTCTGACATTACCCTAAACCGCTGTTTTCTGGGCAGGCTGCTCTTGTCCGTGTGAACCTGTCCACCAGGCCGCCTGCGTCCCAAACCCCGCTGGGCCCCTCCCGGGGTGTGTGATCCTGGACACGTCCCCGTCACACATCTTGGAGCCTCAGGGTGTCCCGGGAGGGCCTGAGGCTGCCTCGAGACGAGGCCTGAAGGTGCTCAGGATGGGCGCCTCCCTCCCCGGCTTGGCTGCTCGTGGGACGCAGGGGGTGACCTGCTTTGGTCATGCCTTTGAGCCAGCCCCTGACAGTACCAGTGGGGACCGAGCGGTGAGATCTGGCTCTCAGCCCTGTGCCTCCCAGCTGTGTGATTCTGGGCAAGTGGCTTAACCTCTCTGAGCCCATTTTATGATCCGGAAGACGGGGATGGAAGAAGAACCTTTTTCCTCAGCTGGTGGTAGGAAATGGGATGACATGTGTCACTCAATTCTCTTGGAGTCTGGCAGAGTCTGAGCGCTTTAAGTGAGAGTCGTTGTCATATACAAATACAGTGAAGGAGCCTCGAGCCCAGGAAGCGAGGGTGAAGCTAGCCAAGGGTGTCTGACAGCCTGGGGTCTTGCTTGGCCCTGACCATGCCTCTGTGAAGTTGGTGCTGTGAGTATGCCCATACTGCAGATGAGGAAACTGAGGCCCAAGGAGGCTGGGACGCTTGCCTAAGGTGGTACAGCTGCCCTTCCTTTCTCCGCGGGGTGTGTTGTCACGTGCCCGGGTGCACCGTCACTTGGTCCTCCTTCCCCTACTGTGACCGGCAGGCAGTGGGCGAGGACTCGGAGGACCAACCAGCCGGGGACAGCGGTCAACACCCTCCGGAGGTGGTGACAGGTGGCCAGGGACCCCGGGGGCTGTGGAGACCCCTGCCTCGCCCATGGGGGAAGGCGCCTCCAGCAGGAATGTTCCGTCGCTCGTGCTGGCCAGGCTCTGGCTAGCTCTCTGGGCCGGATGTGGGGAGCGCTCACCCCTGACCCCTGACTCCAGGCAGCCTGTGTGGTTGGCTCTGCTCAGCAGACACAAATCAGGCCCTGCCTCAGAGCCAGTCCCACCGGGGAGGGGGGCATCCCCCACGGCTCACGGCCTGGCAGGTGACACTCTGGCCACCAGGGCCCCTGACCCGCCAGGGCTCGCGCAGTGTCTGGACTGGTGTTCTCTCGTCAGTCCGCAAGGACTGTGTGTGCGCCGTGCTCGCGGGCCTGTGCACAGCCTTGCTGCTTGCATCCCGGGAGGGGTGGGGAGGGGGGAGGGGGGAAGAGAAAGATGGGGGAGAGTAGGCAAGAGAGTATTAAAAAGTTTTTGAGAGAGTGAGAGCGAGCGAGCAGGGGAGGGGCAGAGAGAGGGAGACACAGAATCCGAAGCAGGCTCCAGGCTCTGAGCTGTCAGCACAGAGCCCGATGCGGGGCTCAAACTCACAAAGCCTGAGATCATGACCTGAGCCGAAGCCGGAAGCTTAACCGAGTGAGCCGCCCGACCACAGGGATGTGTTTTTACTTTCGTGTTACTGTGCACAATCAGGAGACCGCGCTACTCTTAAGTGCCCTGTTTGACGTTTTTACACCTGTGCAACCACTCCTAGAAAAAGATGGAGGGCATTTCCCGCTCCCCTCCCCCACTCAGGGTCCCTCCCGGTCGGTGACCCCAAAGGTCACGGGGATTCTGACCTTCCCAGCCGTAGCTCACTGTTGCCTGCTCTTGACATCATACCATGTGCTCATGGGCACCTGGAGTCTGGTTTCTTCCATGTTTGCTGTGAGACTGGCCTGTGCTGTGTGTGTGTGTGTGTGTGTGTGTCTGTCTGTCTGTCTGTGTACTCGGTTCCATTGCTGGCCGGATTCCGCCTCTTTGCCATGTCCTCTCTCTGTGGTGTCTCTTGATGGACAGAACTTTGAAGTTCTTGGGTGGGGAGCTGCAGCCTGCCCGTCTTTTTGAGCTAGCCCTTCATTTCCCCCAGGGTGACACTTCCTGTTCCCCATCAGCTTTGCGTTTGGCCTTTTGGGGAGGCTCAGTTTGGGGCAAGGAGAGTGAGCTTTCAAGTCCCATTGGAAAAGGGAAACCAGTTGTATGAGGCCCATGGGCTTGGGGATAATTTTATCTTTTCACCTTTAAAAATTAAAAAAAAAAAAAAAGTGGACGCCTGGGTGGCTCATTCAGTTAAGCGTCCGATTTCAGCTCAGGTCATGATCTCACTGCTCGTGGGTTCGAGCCTGGCGTCAGGCTCTGTGCTGACAGCTCGGAGCCCGGAGCCTGCTTCAGATTCTGGGTCTCCCTCTCTCCCTGCCCCTCCCCCACTCATGCTCTGTTTCTGTCTCAAAAATAAATAAGCATAAAAAATTAATAAAAATTTAAAAATTAAAAGAGAGACCCTTTTAAGCAGACTTTTCGTTGAAGTGTCACCAAAGCTTTTCGAAGTTAGAGATTTTTGCACTGGGAGCCGGTGTTCTGATTCTCACGAAGTCCAGGAGGGCTGGCCGTTCTGGGCAGATCCCCCGCCTTGGGGCAGTCAGTGACCCCACAGGGTCCTTGCTGTCTGGGCTGCTCTGGGGGCCCGGCCCCTGCTGTCCCCGCCGCCCCGTAGCTCCCGGCCGTCTAAGTGGCCCCAGCCACTGGCCCTCCCCTGTGGGCCCTACCTCACTTCTGGCTTCATCTTTGGTCCCGGGAGGGCCCGAGCCTGCCCTGCCTGCCCCCGGCGGCCTTGCAGGGGCAGAGCGGGGAGAGACGGAGACCTGTGGCAGGAGGAACCCTCCTCCCTGAGCCTGAGCGTCTGGTCTCCACTACTGTGCCCCCGCTGTCCCTCCTGTGTGCGGGGAAATGGCCGTGTGTTGTGCTGGGCTACACCTCGAATAACATTGAACGTGCTTTTCTGAGCCACACGGCCCTTTCCTTTCCCAAAGGCAACACACACACAGAGACTCACATAGCCTGAGAACACGGGTCACACTCACACACTGAGGCATACCCACCGGCACACACACACGCGCGTGAAAGTGCAGATGCATATACACAGACGTGTCATGCACGCTCACACACACACACACGGATGCTCACAGGGACAGGTGGGGACATCCACCCACCGCTGGGTTCAGACACGCACACCAGGGTACACTGGGACGTGCACACACACAGGGCATGCGGGTACACGCACAGGGCACACACCCACGTTGGTATACGTGCACATACGCACACTGGGATCCCCGTGTGGCCCCCCTGCTGTGGATGCACAAACCTAGTGGAGAAGCAGGAGTTTAAGGGAAGAGCTGGTATAGACCCTGTGCCTTCCCCGGCCGCCAGGCCGTCGCTGCTCTGGGGTGGTGTGGGCGTGGGGTAAAAGTCCATTGCCGGATGCCCATCCCATACCTGGATTTCATAAGTTAAGCCCAGAATATGTATTTTAGGAGCAGTGAGCTGGGGTAACGTCCTGCCCGGGGGTGGACGCTCCAGCCTTAGGTCTTGGCTCCACCTCTTTCTAGCTGGGGACTGTAAGCAAGTTACTTAACCTCTCTGTGTCTCAGGATCAAGTCATGTGATCTGTCTGACATGTTAACAGCAGAGCCGGGCACACAGGGAGTGCCATGTCAGTGTTTAATTAAAATACAGCTTTCTGGGGGGCTCAGTCAGTTAAGCCTCCTGAGATTTGACCCCTGGGGGGGTGTGGGGGTGTGGGGTTTGGAAGCGTCTGCCACTGAGGTGCTTTCTACCTCCTTTGTGATCCCCTTTTCCTGTCGCGCCGCCTGAACAAGGGGCCCCATGTGTCTGCACCTCCCACCCATGACTTGTAGAGCACTTGGACAAGTTGCTTCTCTCTCTCTAGGCCTCCATTTGCTCATCTGTAAAAAGGGATGAAAGTCGCTGACTTCCCTTGTAGCTCAGGACAGCTCATGACCTAGTACCTGGAAGGGAGACCTGAGACAGAGGAGGAACGGGATCTGCAAATCTCACATCCTTTCTAGGGTCAGAGAGCACCTTTTAAAGGGGGGTGGGGGCTCTGGGGCACCCGGCTGGCTCCGTTGGTTAGGTGTCTGCCTCTTGGTTTTGGCTCAGGTCATGATCCCATGGCTCGTGGGTTCGAGTCCCACATCGGGCTCTGCACTGACAGCGTGGAGCCTGCTTGGGATTCTGTCTCTCTGCCCCTCCCCTGCTCCTGCTCCCTCTGTCTCTCAAATAAGTAAACTTAAAAATAAATAAATAAACAGGGGCCTCTGGCCATAGTTCCTAAACCCAAAAGTGCAACTTAAAAAAAGTAAATTGAGCTAATTTTCTAAAATCTTTTATATAGTGATCTGTGCCTGGAGCCCCACGGCCCAGGGTCAAATCCCAGCTCAGCCGCTGCCTGCCTGTGTGCCTTTGGACAAGTTACTAAACCTTGCTGAGCCTCTGTTTTGACATCTGGGAAATGGGAATGATCATACTAGCACTATCTCCCTCACAGACGGAGCATAAAACAAGTTAATACACAAAGGCATTTAGAATAGTTTATCTTAAACATTTTTTTAAGTTTATTAACTTATTTTTTGGGGGGGGAGAGAGGCAGCACCAGTGCACAAGTAGGGGAGGGGCAGAGAGGGGGAGAGAAGGATCCCAAGCAGGCTCCTCACGATCGGTGTGGGGCCCGACATGGGGCTCAAACTCACGAGCCGGGAGATCGTGGTCTGAGCCAAGATCAAGAGTCGGATGCTTACCGGCGGCCCCACCCAGGCGCCCCTAGATCGTTGGAAGTGCCCCGTACGTGGCTGTTGCTCCTAATGCTGTTGTCACTGCTGCTATTAGAGTGTCACCACATGGCCAGTGTCAAAGCAGACAGGGAGGTGGACATGGAAGATGAAACCTTCCTTCCTCTTTGCCCCGAGCCCGTCTGCTGAAGGCGATCACCGCGAGCGGTTCTCTTGCATCTCCGAGCAGTACTTGGCGCACGTGGACGAGCGTGTCCGGGGGTCTCCTAGTTGCTGTGGTGGCCGTTGCCGTTGCCCCGGGCTCTTTGCACATCGGGGCGTGTGCGCTCTCACTTCCGCTGCCTCATCTCCTACGAGGAGCTTGCACCCTAATCTACCAGTCCCTGCTGATGGGGACTCAGGTCACTTCTGGCTTTTTGTCACGAGACGCAGCCAGCCAGAGGAACGTGCACACCCGCCTTTGGGCCCGCGTGCTGATCTAGCTGTAGGATAATTTCCCAGGGGTCAGATAGCCAAGGTGAAGGGTGGACATTGCATGCATTCATTTATTTTAAAGGTTATTTATTTATTTTGAGAAAGAGAGAGAGTCAGGGAGGGGCAGAGAGAACGAGAGAAAGAAAGAGAATCCCAGGCAGGCTCTGCAGTGCCAGTGCAGAGCCCAGCATGGGGCTCTACCCACAACCCATGGGATCATGACTTGAGCCAAAATCCGAGTCAGACCCTTAACTGACTGAACCACTCAGGTGCCCCCTTTTCCCCGGTTTGTGAAGGGTGTACGCATTTAAGTCACTGATGCTGCTAAAATAGCTTCTAAAGAAATGAACCCCCCATGCCAAGGAAAAGAAATGGTACCACTAGAAGATGTGACTGACGGCGGGTGAGCAGTATCGGGGTGGGAGGGACGTGTGTGGGAGGGAGGCGGGGACAGGTGGCCGTTTTGCATCAAGCACACCACTGACCCAACCCCCCTCGCCAGGGGCTCAGCCTTGATGGGAGCCCCGGGTACCAGGCCTGTGTGTTACCCAAGGGGAACAAAAGCCCAATTTGACTCTGATCAATCCATGGTGGATTCTTCTAGGAGCTCCCTGCTCAGCATTCTGAGAGCCCCGGACAACCAGGAAGATTGGGGCTTCCCATTTAGACTCTAATAGCCGTCAACGGAATCTTTCCCCTTGGTGATCTCATTTGGGTTTTACTCCTGCAGAGAGCCTGAGAGGGTCCCCATCACAGATTGCACGTTACCCCTTTCCCAGCCCTGACCCAGGCTTCCCCTGTGACGGGTCTGCACAAACAGCCCTGGGAGGTGGGTTGTTGTCATTTCACAGATGAGGAAACGAAGCCTCAGAGAGGTAGAGTAACCAGCCTGAGGTCACACAGCACCTGAGTCATAGAACTAAGGTCTAGACTTGGGTCTGGCTGTCCAGCCAGAGCTTTCCCCACAGTGCCCCCCTCTCCCTTCCGGAAGGCATGTCAGGACGCTGCGCGCAGGCCAGATTTCCAAGTTCCACAAAGGCACTGCTCTTGGCCACGATTTCTTGAAAGAAAGTGTGTGGATAGCTAGGCTTCCCAGCAGCCCCCTGGCCTGTGGAAGTAGCAGGACTTGGGATATAGGCTTGGTGGGCGAGGGGGGTCCTTTCTCCGGGGTGAGCCAGCTCCAGATCCATCCCTCCCCTCCCCCCCTTCCCGCTGGCTGTGATGCCCCCAGTGGGTTTTTGTGTGGAGCCACGTGCTGCAGCTGCTGGAGACCGAGGGACCCTGAGGCGGACTCTTCGGGAACCCTCCCCCCCCCCCCCAGAACATTCTCAGCCAGGAGTTCCAGCCCGAGGCCTGGAGGCACTCATCCTACTCTGAGGTCACCTGCCGCTCAGGTATGGCCGTGCGGGGTGGCTGCTGTCCCGCTCCTCCGGGGCCACAAAGCCTGGGGGCACTCGGAAGCTCCAGCCGTTGAAGACGCAGGTATCGAAGTCACTCTTTCCCTCACGTCACCTGTCATAGGCCACCTGCTTGGTTTTCCGTGCTCTTCCCACCCACCTGCCATTTTTTGGAAGAAGTCCAGAATCCTCTCCTGTCAGCCACGCCCTCGCGTTCCACGGAGTGTTTCCATCTGGTCTCTAAACTGGCTCTTTCTCTCTTGCGTTTATTTCAAAAGGAATCTTTCTGTTACAGTTGGACTCTGTAAACGCAAGGTGACCCTGAAAAGGAATGCGGTGCCAATGAGATAGTGGGGGTCAACGGCAAAGGTCGTCTTGCCTGCCCGTGAGCTGGAGGACTGTCTCCCCCCACGTTAGCAGGAGATGGACCCTCAACCCGGGCCGTCAACATCTTGTCCTAATGGCACGGAGCACCCCGAAGGAAACCCCGTGCTAGCTTGGGCACCTCAACTCCCTCGGCTGCCCCCCGGGAGTCTGTGGGTAGGGAGTGGGGTGCCCCAGCTGCCCCCTCGCTGCCTGTCGCCCCCCGGGAGTCTGGGTAGGGAGTGGGGTGCTCCAGCTGTCCCCTCGCTGCCTGTCAGCAGGTGTGGGCGCATTGTGACCCTTCTGTCCTGACCTTTCCTGGGGCCTTGATGAGGCTTAAGGTGGAGACACCTCTCCTGCTGGAGATGATGCGCCACGTCTTAGGCTGTGGCCCCTCGGTGGCCAGACCCTGCCCTGTGACGGCTACAGAGTGTGCTGGTCTCTCTCTCTCTCCTCCTAGTGTCTAGCAGCCTGGGAGCCAACCTGGAGAAGACCTTTCTTTTTTCTCCAGCCTCCTTCCTCCCCCGTTCGGCCATGCCTAATCTGACCATCCACGCCCTAGGTCATGCCTTCAACTTGCTGAAAGTACGAGGGAGCTGCCATAGGCTCCTTAGAGCCCCTTCTAGACCCGGGGCCGGAGGTTATCCCAGTCACCCGTCTTCCCGTATGTCACCTCTTGTCTCTGTTGATCCACTTCTCAGTCTTGTGCCCCCAGGTCCCTGTGTCCATCCACCCACACGAACGTACATGTCTCCATCCACTCCATCCCTCCCTCTCCTCCGTCTCTTCTGTGTCTCTCATCTCTATACCTGCCCACCTATCTGTCCATCCGCCCTCTCCCCTACCTCACCTCTCCTCACCTGCTCTCTGCGTCAGCCACCTATGCATCCGTCCATCTGTCCATCCACACACCCACCCGTTTGTCCATCTTTGTATTCATCTACCTTGATCTGTCGTCCATTTATCCCTCTCCTCCATCTATCTGTTTAGGTAGCCTCTCACCCATTTCCCATCAACTCCTCTCCCCTCCCCCACTCATCTCTTCTCCTGGTCATGCGCACACCCACCTATGCACCCGCTCACACACCTGTGCACGTGCCCACCCTTACATACACCTGTATATCTGTCCATCAGTCCAGCCCCCCATCCATCCACCCACATTTATCCACCTGCCTGTCTGTCATCGGTTGCACAAATATCTGTCTTCTACCTGACATGTGCCAGGTGCTGTACTAGCCTCTGAGAATATGATGATCAAAAAGAGACAAGGTCCCTGCCCAGAGAGGTAAAGAGATAAAAAAATGAGTAAACACACTGGTAAAACAGTGGCAACTTTAAGGATTGTTTTCAGGAAGGTGAAGTTTGAGCTGTGGCCTAAAGGGGGAACATGAGCAGCCTAGTGAAGAGCTGGGGTAAGAGCCTCCCAGGCAGAGGCACCCGAATGTGCGGAGGTCGGGAGACGAGAAGGGACTTGGTATGTTCAAGGGGCAGAGGAAGACCGGTGAGGGAAGGGGAGGTAAGAGGGGTGGACAGAGAGGAGCAGGGCTGCGCTACAGAAGAGTTTGAAGCTGGAGAGGGACATGACGCGATTTGAACATTCTGGTTGGTGGGTGGAAAATGGATTGTGCGGCACAGCAGCAGCAGAAGGGCTGCCTCTGAGGTTCTGTGTGCAGCAAACTTGAGAGTAATGGGCTATCTTGACGCCCTTCCATTTCCTGCCCCCAAGCCCTGGCGTGTGTCGGGGGGGGGCTCTGTGTCCTGTCCGAACCCCTTCTAATTTATGGAGAGCAGGGCACTCATCCAAACATTGCCAGCTGCGCACGTGGGCTTAGTGTGCCAAGGGCTGACCGTCTGGTGATTTCTAAAATGATGGATGGATGGATGGATGGATGGATGGATGGATGGATAGTTGGAAAGGATTAAATACTGAACAGATGGATGGATGGGCAGATGGTTTCTTTCATCCATCAAATTTAAAAAAATTTTATGTTTTTATTTTTGAGAGAGAGAGAATAGAGGGGAGGGGCAGATAGAGAGAGAGACACACACACACAGGATCTGAAGCAGGCTCCAGGCTCCGAGCTGTCAGCACAGAGCCTGACACAGGACTCAAACTCATAAACCCTGAGATCAGGACCTGAGCTGAAGTAGGACACTTAACCAATTGAAGCATTCAGTCGTCCCTCAAATCCATGAAATTTTAAAAACTAACCAGGCCAGCTGTATTGGAGTTCTCCAGAGAAACAGAACCGGTAGCATGTAGGTATATCTAGAAAGGGGTTTATTGTAAGGAATTGGTTCACATGATTGTGGGGGCTGACACCTCCCAAGATCTGCAGTCAGCAAGCCGGACACCTGGGAAAGCTGGTGTAGTTCTAGTCTGAGCCTGAAGGCCTGAGAGCCTTTAGTCTAGAGGCTTGAGACTTGGAAAGAGTTGATGGTTGGGGTGCCCAGGTGGTTTAGTCGGTTGAGCATCCGACTTTTGCTCAGGTCATGATCTCGCCATTCATGGGTTTGAGCCCCGCGTCGGGCTCTGTGCTGACTGCCAGCTCGGAGCCTGGAGCCTGTTTCAGTCAGTCTGTGACTCCCTCTCTCTCTGACCCTCCCCTGCTCACGCTGTCTCTCTCTCTCTCTCTCTCTCCTAGAAATAAATAAAACAGTAAAAAAAAAAAAAAAAAAAGAGCTGATGGTTGAATTTAGGCTGAAGGCAGGAAAAAAGTGATGTCCCAGCTCAGAGGCAGTCAGGAAGAATTACCCTGTAGTTGTTGATCGCCTTTTGTTTCATTCATGCTTTTGACTGATTCGATGTGGCTCACCTACCTCATCGGGGCACTCTGCTTGGCTCGATCTATTGATTTAAATGTTAGGGGTGCCTGGGTGGTTCAGTCGGTTGAATGTCTGACTCTTGGTTCTGGCTCAGATCATAATCCCAGGGTTGTAGGATTGAGCCCCGCATCAGACTCCAAGCTGAGTATGGAGCCTGCTTAAGAGTCTTTCGTCTTTCTCCCTCTGCTCCTCTGCCCCAGCTCACATGTATGCATGTGTGCTTTCTCTCTCTCTCTCACAAACATATCTGTGTATGTGATATACACATATATACATATATATGTATGCATATATATATGTAAATGTTAAATCCATCCAAAACCGCTCTCACAGAAACACTGCAAATTATGTGCACCCAAATATCCCAGCACCCCATGGCTCGGTAGGTCAACACAAAATTACCCATCACAACAGGCCTTCAGCTCACCTACTGACCTGGAAGTTTGGGGTTGGACATTCAGGGAAAGGAGTGATAGATTTGGTCTGGGGTTGGGGAATGTGGGAAGAGTGACGTGGGAATTCAAGGAAGACTTCCCAGAGGCGGTGCCATTTGAACGAGGCCCAAAAGAATCAGTAAGAATTTTTGCCATGCAGCCTTTGCCCAGCAGATGTGGAACTTGATGTGGAAATGTGGTGCCCCAGGGCGCTTGGGCAGCTCATTTGGTTGAGTATCTGATTCTCGATTTCAGCTCAAGTTATGGTCTCTTGGTTCATGAGTTTGAGCCCCATGTTGAGCTTTGTGCTGACAGCATGGGGCCTCCTTGGGATTGTCTCGCTCACCGTCTCTGCCCTTACCTTGCTCAGTCTCTCTAAATAAATAAATAAACTTCAAAAAAAAAAAAAAAGACAAGTGGGGTCTGGGGAGCCCTGAGCACCCTGCCCAATCCTGCGGGGCACCCCCATTCGAGCCCCGTGCCCCGCAGCTCTGATCAACCATGTGGTGGAGCTGCTCCTAGCTGAGTCCTGGCTTTTTCTTCCCAGCTTGGCCTTCAGCTGGAAAATGCAGAGAAAATCGCCCACAGCTGTTTGACAGGAAGTCCTTCTGGAGGCAGGAAGAGGAGAGAGAGGCTCAAGCAGAGAAGTTTCCAGAGCCAGAAGCAGAGCCCACACCACAGGCAACCAGCCCTGACTGTCCAGAAGAAAGATCCAGAAAGATGAGAGACCTGCAGCCGAAGGTAAGGGGCGTACCCACTCCCACCCTGCTCCCACCTCGCCAGCCTTTGGCCTGGGGACTCAGCTGTCCATGACCTCAGACCCTGCCCCGCCCCCCCCAACCCTCCACAGAAACAAGTGGCTGGTCCAGAGCTGAGTCGTCAGTGCTTAGCCTGCCTTACTGTGCACAACTGTTTATCAAAGCATCACATTCAGTTAGAAAAGTGCCCAAGTTGTTAGCGCATTTCCACCGATAGGAAACATCCTTAATATTGATGCCCAGACCCTTATCAGCACCCCAGAGGCCCCCACTCTTCTGTCTTGTAGTCTATGCACCCCTAACCAAGGGCAATTGTTGACCTCACCTCCTAAGTGCACTGGTTATTCTATTTTTAAAAAAGTAGGCTTTTGGGGCGCCTGGGTGGCTTAGTCGGTTGGGCGTCCGACTTTCGCTTAGGTCATGATCTCGCGGTTCGTGGGTTCGGGCCCCGCGTCGGGCTCTGTGCTGACTGCCAGCCTGGAGCCTGGAGCCTGTTTCAGTCTGTGACTCCCTCTCTCTCTGACCCTCCCCTGCTCACGCTGTCTCTCTCTCTCTCTCTCCTAGAAATGGGTGAAACATTAAAAAACAAAACAAAAAAAAAAAAAGGCTTTGTAGAGGTAAAGTTGACCAGTAATAAGCTGCGTGTGTTTAAAGTATACAGTTTGACGAGTTTGGACACATGTGTGTACTATGAGGCCATCAGCATAGTGAAGTCAGTGAACATACCCATCGTCCCCACAAGGTTCCTCGTGTCCTTAATAATCCCCTCCTCCCGCCCGCCCCTGGCCCCAGGAACCACTGGTAGGCTTTCTGTCCCCGTAGACTGGTTTGCATTTTCTAGATTTACGTAAATGGAATCACGCCACACAAACTTACTAAAAAAAATTTTTTTTTACATTTATTCGTTTTTGAGAGACTCAGTATGAGTGGGGGAGGCGCAGAGCAAGAGGTTTTTTTCCTTTTTCAAAGTTTATTTTTTTAAAATTTTAAAAATGTTTTATTATTTATTTCTGAGAGAGAGAAAGAGAGAGACAGCGTGTGCAGGGGAGGGTCAGAGAGAGAGGGAGTTACAGAATCTGAAACAGCCTCCAGGCTCTGAGCTGTCAGCACAGAGCCCGACGTGGGGCTCAAACCCACGAACTATGAGATCATGACCTGAGCTGAAGTCGGACGCTTAACCACCTAAGCCACCCAGGCGCCCCTCAAAGTTATTTTTAAAAGCATATAACCGGGGCATCTGGGTGGCTCAGTTGATTAAGCGTCCGACTTCAGCTCAAGTCATGATCTCATAGTTCGTGGGTTCGAGCCCCACGTCGGGCTCTGTGCTGACAGCTCAGAGCCTGGAGTCTGCTTTGGATTCTGTGTCTCCCTCTCTCTCTGACCCTCCCCCGCTTGCACTTTGTCTCTCTCTGTCTCTCAAAGGCAAATGTTTCCAAAAAATTTTTTTAATGAAGAAAAGCGTGTAACCTTTTAACCTAGCCTCCTGCAAGTAGCATCATCATTTTGTGATTCATCCGTGTGGCAGGCGTTTCTAATAGTTTTGTGCTTTTTATTGCTGATTGACGTTCCATTGTGTGGATGTGCCAGTTTGCTTACCCAAAGGTGGATGGACCTTGGTGTTGTTTCCGTTTTGGGGGCTGTTGGGAACATTCACATACAAGTCTTCACATGAACGTGTTTTCAGGTTTCTTGGGTAGATGTTGAAGAACGGGAATGACGGGGTCAGATGGCAGTTACGGGTTTAATGTTTAAGGCGTTCCCGAACTGCTTTCTGAAGTGGCTGTGTGGTAGCATGTAGGAGTATCTCGCATCTTTGCTGTGTGACTCCCCAGCGACTAATGACACTGAACATATTTTCATGCTTATTTGTCATCTGTACATCGTCTCTGGTGTACGTTCAAATATCGTGTCTGTTGTTTTTTTTTTTTTAACAGTGCATTGGGTTATGATGGAGTTTTGAGAATTCTACGGATTTTGGAAACCAGTCCTTTATCTGATAGGTGGCTTGCAAATACTTCCTCCGCTGTGTGGAGTGATCTTTCATTGTCTTAACTGTGCCTTTTGAAGAGCAGAAGTTCTTGATTTTGGCGAAGTCAAGTCGATTCCTTTTATGCACCGTGCTCTGGTGGTTAGACCTAGAAATCTTTTTTTTTTTTTTTTAATGTTTTATTTATTTCTAGGAGAGAGAGAGACAGCGTGAGCAGGGGAGGGTCAGAGAGAGAGGGAGTCACAGACTGAAACAGGCTCCAGGCTCTGAGCTGGCAGTCAGCACAGAGCCCGACGCGGGGCTCGAACCCACGAACCGCGAGATCATGACCTAAGCGAAAGTCGGACGCTTAACCGACTAAGCCACCCAGGCGCCCCTAGACCTAGAAATCTTTGCCTGGTGCACGGTCGTGGAGATTGTCTTCAGGCCCTCAGGAGACATGCAGGGTTCTATCTGTCCAGCTCTTTCCCGTCCCGCCCTCCACCCTGTGAAGTGTAGCCACCGGGCCATCGCCTGACCGCTCCACCCAGAGAGTCCCGGGCCCTCTTGCGTTTGCTCTCCGCACCTTCACCCGGAGAGTCTGGGTGAAGCTGGGGCTCACGCTGCTGCTTGCGTCATGCTGCTCACCTGATGTGTCTGGAATTCACGTGTAATCACTCGAGTGTAATCACTCGAGACCTGGGTGTCTCATTGCTCCGTGGAGAGGAATCTGGTCCCTGTTAGGCCACTCTGGTGGACAGCACGTGTCTCACGCAGCTCCTCTTGTGCACTTTATATAAATGGAACCATGTACCAGGTGCCTTTTAAAAAAAAAAAAATTGGGGTCAGGGGCACCTGGGTGGCTCAGTCGGTGGAGCATCTGACTCTTAATCTTGGCTCAGGTCGTGATCTCATGGTTTGTGGGTCCGAGCCCTGCGTCAGGCTCTGCACAACAGCACAGAGCCTGCTGGGGATTCTGCTTTCTCTCTCTCTTTCTGCCCCTCCCCTGCTTTCTCTCTCAAAACGAACAAATGAACTTTAAAATTTGGGGTGAAATTCACATAATATAAAATGATCCATCTTTAACTTTTTTTAATGTTTATTTTTGAGAGAGAGAGACAGAGTACAAGTGGGGTTGGCACAGAGGGAGAGGGAGAGACAGAATCTGAAAGAGGCTCCAGTCTCTGAGCTGTCAGCACAGAGCCTGACGCGGGGCTTGAACCCATGAACCATGAGATCGTGACCTGAGCAGAGGCTGAACACTTAATTGACTGAGCCACCCAGATGCCCCTAAAATGAACTATCTTTTTTTTTTTTTTTAACATTTATTTATTTTTGAGAGACAGAGATCATGAGCAGGGGAGGGGCAGAGAGAGAGGGAGACACAGAATCTGAAGCAGGCTCCAGGCTCTGAGCTGTCAGCACACAGCCCGACGTGGGGCTCAAACCCATGTACTGTGAGATCATGACCTGAGCCGAAGTCAGATGCTCAACCCAGGCGCCCCTGAAATGACCCATCTTAATGCATACAATTCATTGGTGTTAGTACATTCTCAGTGATGTGCACCCCCACTTCTGTCTAGTTACAGAATACCCTCACCACCCCAAAGGAGGCCTGTACTCATTCCCAGTCACTCCCCAGCCCCTGGCGACCACTAATCTATTTTGGGTCTCTGTGGATTTACTTCTTCTGGACATTTCATATGAATGGAATCAGACAACATGTGACCTGTTGTATCTGGCTTCTTTCAGTTACCGTCGTGTTTTGAGGTTCATCGTGTCGCATGCATCCATGTCCATCCCTTTTTTAAGGCTAATATTCCACTGTGTGGATAGACTACACCATCTGTCCATCCATCTGCTGATGGACCTTCAGGCCGCAGGTGGCTTCCACTTCTTGGTGAGCTTGAATAATGCTCCTTGTGTCATTGTGTGTGTGTGTGTGTGTGTGTGTGTGTGTGTGTGTGTGTGTGTGTTTGTGTGTGTGTGTCTGGCTTCTTTTGTTTGTTTGTGAGATCGTCTGTGTGGCTGTGTATATGTATGGTTTGTTCATGCTCTGCTTAACGAACACACCACAGTTTGCTTATCCGTTCTGCTTTTGGTGGGCTTCTGCGTCATCTCTGGTTTCTGGTTTCTGGCTTATTGCAGAGAGTGCTCTGAGCTTTCTTGTACATGTCTTTTCAGCGGACGCACGTGCGCGTTGCTGCTGGGCGTATCCCCGGGAACGCACCTGGTGAGTCGCGGGGCCCTTTAACATCCCTTCTGTGGGTGAGGACTGTGCTTTCCATGACTCTTCTCCCCGATGGACATTTAGGTTGTTGGCACCTTTTGCTCACATGAGAAGCCCTTGCTGCGTCCATCCGATGGTGATGGAGGAGAGTGGCTGGGGCGATTATTCACATGGTCACATGTTTACCAGTCATCAAGTGTGAACTCAGCACCCAAGGACACAAAGATGGTCAGGACATGGTCCCTGCCCTGTAGAGCCTCTTGCACCAGATCTGGAGCCAGCAAGTAACGTGAATGAGGGTGGTGGGCTGGGCATGAACATTTTTTCTTAGAATCTACAGTCCTTTGGTCACCTGGGGGGCTCAGTCGGTTAAGCATCCGACTCGTGATTTTGGTTCAGGTCATGATCTCACGGTTATGGGATCGAGCTCTGTGTCAGTCTCCATGCTGGGCGTGGAGACTGCTTGGGATTATCTTGCTCTCCCTCTGTCCCTCCCTTGCTCACATTCTTTCTCTCTCTCTCAAAAAAAAAAAAAATCTGCAATTCTTTGTTATTTTCACACTGTCTGAAGATAGTGGAGAGTCCTTTCCGAAGATCTGTTTTGTACAAGCACAGAGATTATGGCAACAGTACTTGGCCTCCGTGTTAGAGGCAGTAGGGAGAGGTGGGGTCTGTAGCAGGTGCTAGAAGCATGTGCCTCAGTTAAAAGCAACAGCTGCTCTTGCCCATTCATTGCCCTTTGTCATGGGGGGGGGGGCGATGGGAGGCAGGCCAATACTTTACTTTCTCAAGAAGCCAGAGTCTGGATTTTTTTTTTAATATTTTTATTTATTTCTAGGAGAGAGAGAGAGAGACAGCGTGAGCAGGGGAGGTCAGAGAGAGAGGGAGTCACAGACTGAAACAGGCTCCAGGCTCTGAGCTGGCAGTCAGCACAGAGCCCGACGTGGGGCTCAAACCCACGAACCTCGAGATCATGACCTAAGCGAAAGTCAGACGCTCAACCTACTAAGCCACCCAGGCGTCCTAAGAGTCTGGATCTTATACGGCCTCTCCTAAGTGTTTAAATGTTGGAAACAAGTTCAATTTTCAAAAGACAGGCCCTGCGTGAAATGCAAAGGAAGACAGCGTGTCAGAGACCAGCGGGGACAGCAGAGGCGGGACGGGGGACAGGTAAATGGCGGTGTGGTGCCTGGACTGCATCCTGGAACAGAGAGAGAACGCGGCTGGAAAAACTGGTGACATCGGAGTAGCATCTGCAGTTTCGGTAATAGATGCGTCCGGGTTGGCTTCTGCGCTTTTGCCCCGCGCCCAGGCGGTGTAGACGCTGACCGTGGAAACAGGGCGAGGGGTGTAGGGGAGCTTTCTGTACCATCTTGGCAACTTTCCTGTAAATCTAAGGTTATTCCAGAACGAAAAGATTATGACAACACTCACACCCCCACACACTGCACTGGCGCTGGGCAGTACCGCGCGGGTCAAAGAAAAGGCATCTGTGGCTTCTGCTTGTGGACCGTGCGTTTTGCAAACCACAGTCCAGACACCAAAAGCCCTTGACCTCTGGACCACCCCCCACCCCCCCCGCCCCGCACAGGCCCCCACCGCTGTCCAGGCACCAGACCTGCTCCTGGTCACCTGGCTTCTCCCTCAGGTCCCTGGAGGCACGTAAAGCAGCAGATGCTGCATTTCCTTTGATGCTTTCAGGGAAAGTATTAAAATACTTTTCAGACTTAAGACGGTGGTATTTCGAGCCAAGCTGCCTAAGTTCAAATCCCGGCTCTGCTTCTTACGTCCTGGGGAGTGTTAACTAGTCAGGGCCTCAGTTTCTGCATCTGTGAAATGGGGAGGATATTAAGTGCTTTGCATCGTGGGCGGGGCCCGCACTCCTCCTTACCTGACTGACTCTGGATCCCTGACCTCTGACCCCTGACCCCTTTCCGTAGTAAACTGTCTGGGTTTGAACTTGGCTCTACCTGGTTCTCCCTGTGTGGGTTTGGCCAAGTGACTTCATGTGTTTGTGGGCTCGGTTTTCTCCTCTGGAAACGGGATAATGATAACATCCTCCCCTCGCCCCACCCCCACCCCCACCCCCCGCCCCATCGTGTGAGGATAAAGGAGGTTGTGCGTGCTCAGCGCTAGTACTCAGAGCACGCCCGGCCCACGCCAGGGGCTGTGAGCTGCGTCACTACGGTTCTGTGGCTGCAGGGGCGGGCGGTGCAGGTGGACCGGAGGCTGAACCTGGCCGTGCAGGAAGCTTCCTTCCCCACCGTGTCTGGCCTTCCAGCCCGGCTGACCCTAAACACCTCGGCCGCCATCAGCATGCGCGTGCGAGGCACTGCCGGCCTCCAGCAGCCTCTTGACTCGTCTCCGAATGGTTATGTCAAGCCCAGGTAGCTGGCTCCTTGGAGTGGGGGGCTCTTCCTACAGAGGGCTCCGGAGGGAGGGCGAGGGCACCACTCCTGGACGGAGGGGATCCCGTCACAGCAGCTCCTGTGATTCAGTGTGCGAGTGTGTTTGTGTGAGCGTGTGAGTGTGTGTGTGTGCTTGCGCACGTGCCAGGAGACTGTCAGGAGGTCTTGGGCAGCTATGGCCAGTTTACAGGGTGGAAGACTGAGGCACGGTGAGGTTATGACCCGTGCTCAGGAAGCCTAGGGGTGCAAGGCACCGCCGTCTCCAGCCACGGCCCGCTTCCCTCTGTTCCACCCCGTCTCCGAGGGGAGGAGGGGAGCGGGAGGACCATTTACGAAGTGCGGGCCCCGAGTCCGGTGACCCCGCACCATCGCTCCTGAGGCGGGCACTCTTCCCCTTTCCGCTCGTGGCGGAGACAGGCTGCAGGCGGGTGCGCTGCAGGTCGGGGCCACACGGTGTGGGCGCAGTGTCCTCCGTGCGCGGTCTGGCTCTGGAGCCGGGCAGCTCAGCTGGCCTGTCAGGTTTCTGGGTCCCACGTGGGCAGCTGGGCGTCCTCTGCCGGCTGCTGGGGCTCAGACAGCCTGGGCCGCCGTCCTGCTGCCCTGCATCCCAGCCCTGGGCCCCGAGCGAGTGGTTGCACCTGTCCCGCCCTGTGCCCGCATCGGGGCGCTGCGGCTACGGATGGCGAGGACTGGAGGGACGGCTGGGCTTGTGCATGTGGGGCGTGGCCAGTGGTGACCACGGCTCCAGATTCGGGGGACAGCATGGGGAGGGAGGCTGGCGTGGTGCGCTTGCGGCCGCCCGGGTCCGCAGGGTGCAGCCAGCCTCTGTGTCCCCTCAGTGCCCTGCTCCGGATCTCCGTGCAGATGCGCAGGGCAGGTGCCCTGGGGCGGGCCGGGCTCGGTGGGTGGCCAGCATCCAGGGCACCGCCAGCCTGGACGGCGGGATGCAGGCGAGGAAGGGGCGGGGCCTCACGGTGCACCTGAACGCGCCCCGGGAGGCCGTGGAGCTGCAGAGCCTCAGGTGGGCGTCCTGCCCCCATGGGTGGGCCGGGCTTTCCTGGGACCGGCTTGTTCCCAGCCTCTGTTGTCTCACCGCCAGGGGCGCTGTGTCATCTTCCTGTCTCCAGGTCCTTCTCCCAACCGCCGCCAGTGGGGTCCTTTAAAATGTCAAGTCCTGTGCTACCCGGCCCTCACTTGATTAAAACCCCCCACTTGTTTCTAGGATGACCGAGGTCTTATGTGATTGTCCTTCCCCACAGGGGTCCTACTGACTCTTAGCTGTTTCCTTCCACTACCTCCTGCCTTTCACTCGCTCCCCCTCCCTCCACCCTGACCCTCTTGAGCCACCCTTTCTGTGCTTCTAAAGAGGCCTCTCTATTCCCACCCCAGGACCTTTGCACTGCTGTTCCCTCTGTCTAGAATGCCGGTTCCTTCTCATCCTTTAAGTCTCTGCTCCCACCTTAACCTCTGCAGATACCCCCACACCCCCAGCTAAAGGGGGCCTTGCCCTGTCCCCAAGACAGACCCCATGCCACCCCCATTCAGGTGAATCATGGCATCTATCACCAGTGCTGTAGGTGAGTTCCCCAAAGGCATGTCCTAGTCATGGTGGAATTGGCCCTGTACCAAGCTGTGGCGGCTTAAGGCTTTTTTGTCCAGAGAATGAGTGAAAATGACTTGTCTGGGACTCTCTCCTCACCCAGCTCTGAGCTGTACCTCGTCACCAGGGATGGCGTGAGGAGCCTCAGTAATGTGCACGGCCCTCCTGAGGCCCGATCCTGTACTGACAAAGAAGGGAAGCGGGGGGTCCTGGCCACGGCTGATCCCAGGTGGCCATCACTACTTGGAGTTTGTTGGCTTGCAGCCACACTGTTCTCATCTGTCTCTGTCGTCACATGGCTTTCTCCTGGTGTGTATGACTGTGTTCGTACTTCCCTTCTAAGGACACCAGTCCAGTGGTTTTAGGGCCCACCCTATTCTCCTATGACCTCACCATGACTACATATTTGCAATGACTCAGTCCCGAATAAGGTCACCTTCTGAGACACACTGAGGGGTTGGGATTTGGTATATTTTTGAGAGACACAATCCAGCCCATAATAGGACATAATCATTTTGCACCCCTGAATGTTTAAAGTGGCTTCATTCTACCTGGGTAATTTGGCTGAGTAGAGAATTTTCATTTTCCCCCTGGGATTTTGAGGATTTCGCTCTACTTCTACTTCACTAGAAGTCTCCAACTTCTTTGTGCATTCTTTTTAAAATTTCAGAGAATGCATGCAAGTGGAGGATGGGGGGGGGGGGAGAGAGAGAGAGTGAGTCTTAAGCAGGCTCCATACTCAGTGTGGCGCCCAAAGGAGGGCTCAACCCCACCACCCTGGGATCATGACCCGAGCCTAAATCAAGAGTCAAATGCTTAACCAACTGAGCCTCCCAGGCACCCATCTTCATGCTTTCCTTTTGCCCAGCATGTCGCTATGAAAAAATTTCAAGCCTATGGAAGAGTCCAGTGGATTGTATCATTAACACCAACATATTCTTAGCCATACTCTTATCCAGAGTCTAACATTAACATTTTATTCACTTAGTGTTACCACATATCTACCCCTTTCCCACATCCAGCTTATTTGTTGGTATAGTTCAAAGTAAGTGGTAGGCATCCGTACAGTTCACTCCTAAGTATTTCAACGTGTGCGGTGTTAACTAGAGTGGAATGTGTGCCTCTCCAGGGTACTGTTGAAGAAGTTCTGACAGGTGCACACACCTGTGTAGCCCCTGTCAAGATTCAGAGCATTACCAGCCTTCCGCAGGGTTCTCCTCTGCCCCTTCTCAGCCATTCCCAGTTTGAGACATGCCCAGAATGGATGTGAGGAGGAGGCTCTTGGTGCCTGCCGATAGGCTTTTTGTATGGGGTGTGCCAGCTTCTCCCTCTTTAGCCTTGAACCTGGATAGTCCATGGCTGATGGTCTCCGTGGCTCACAGGCTGTACTGGGGCCGCTGACCCACTTTCCAGGCTGTCCAGGAGCTGACGCTGGGCAAGGCCTGGACCCTCAAGAACCTGGTGATGAATGTGGCCCGCAGGAGCCGGGGCCGTGACACGGAGGGCAAGATCCACATCTGCACCCCAACTACCACTTACCTCTGGGTGCGCCTGCTCGGCCACGCCCTCTGCTCTCCTCCCCACAGGTGGACTCGGGACCCAGGAGCCTGGTTCCCTGTCAGTAAGAGCGTCTTGTGCGCAGAGAACCCCCAGACCTGATGCCAGTTAGCAGATGTGGGCGGTTTGGATGACCCAGTGTTTACAGGCTGGACAGTTAGTTGCCAAGTGAATTTTGGAGTGGACTGCCCAGCCCCCTCAACCCATCTCGATTTCCTGTATTCTTTTTTTTTTTTTTAATAGTTATTTTTGAGAGGTGAGGGGAGGGACAGAGAAAGGAGGGCTAACAGCAGCCCGATGCGGGGCTTGAACTCACGAACTACAAGATCATGACCTGAGCTGAAGTCCGATGCTCAACCAACTCACCATGCAGGCGCCTCTCGGTTGCCCATATTCTTGCTGAGCAGCTGATAGATGAAGATATGAACGTAGGTTGAGGAGTAACTCGGCAGACCTCAGACTTTTGGGGAAAACCAGAGTGAAAGCTCTTTCAGGGTCCTAGGTCACTTTTACAGTGACTGCCGGATGTAATCAAGGATGCTTCTGTGCACAAAGATGTGGAAGAAAACCGGTGAAAGATTCCCCGGTGTCCCACGAAGAAGCCGGGCGCACACATCCCATCCCCGTGGGGAGATGATGGGTGGACCCAGGTCCAGGCCTGACTTGGATCCAGAAGGAGGCAGCTCCGTGGGCCCATCTGGGGACAGCGCGGTCCCCTCTGAAGCAGGGGCCGAGTGGGAACAGGTTGGAGGCGTGAGGAGCTGGGCATTGCTGGCGAGCTCGGGGACCGTGAAGGGACTGATGTGTGGCAGGCAGAGCCCATCAGCTCCTGCAGACACCCAAGCCAGGGGCGCGATGGTGGCCTGTCCCCGGAGGTGACAGCAGAGATGGTAGCAAGTGTGTGGGTTCGGGACTGCTTTGAAGGTGGAGCTGATGGATTTGCAGGGGGGTTGGCAGGGGGAGGGAGCGCGAGACGAGATGTAAATGACTCCAGGGTTTTGGCAGAGCGGCTGGGTGGAAGGAGGTGCCTTTCACTGAAATGGACAGCTGCCGTTTGTGGGGGCGGGAACGGGCGTAGGTTCTGGCGGGAGGCCCAAGGGTCCGTGGCCTGCGGGACCAGGTGTCAGGGGTTTCTAGCATGTGGCAGCAGTGATCCCTAAGCCCCCACTTTAACCCATCACTTCCCCTCCTGAGGCTGAGCTGTGTGAACAGCGGACAGCCGCCTACAGGGTACAGACACCGCGACGTTGCCGGTGGGGCCTGTGCCGGGGGCACTGGGCTGGGGTACGTGTTGCCTGATGATAATGGCGACCCGGTGAGATCATATTCCCTTTTCGGGCTGAAGAGGAGGGAGGGGGAAGGGAGTTCTCTTCTCTTATAACTGATCACTCAGATTCTCCCTCTGCTCAGGGCTTAGAGCTGGGGAGCAGTTTTTCCTCTTTCCTCAAGACCTCGTGGGGAACAACCACTTCTCCACGGGGGAGACTGCGGGGTGTGCAGCGCCTTCCGTCGCCCTCCCCCGCCTCAGTGCGGGTGTCCGCGGTGACGGCCCCTTCCGCAGCCGGGCTGAGGTAGAGCCAGCGTGGAGTGCGACGTTGAAGAGTGAGATCCACGCAGAGAACAGCCAGGACCGGAAGATACTTCGCTGCTGGTGGAAGGGCCCCCTGCGGGAGGTGAACTTGACCGCAGCTTCTAGGCACACGGAGCAGGTGACTCCAGGCCTCACACCCCTCCCCTGGGGGGCTCAGTGCCCCTAGCTTGGTCTGTGACCTTGGGCCTCCCTGTAAACAGATCCCCGCCATGTTAGCACAGGCACTGGAGCAAAGCCCTGCCCCACGGAGCCAGCAGTCTGAGCACTTTGTTCCCCATGGGGGCCCGGGGACGTCCAGGCGTGGCGGCCATCCTGTGGTCGGCCTGGGGCGAGGCTGCCGTCCAGTCGGGCAGCCCTTCTCAGGTGTCATTCCCAGGGCGGCGGACGGGCAGTGGGTGCCTTGAACTCCACGGGCAGGATGTCTAAGGAGCTCGGGCCCCGCCGGCCATCCATCCCCGCCAGCCTGGTCCTCACTGCAGCCCCGGAGCACCCCCGTGTCGCTGGCGGCTCTGGTGACCAGCACGAGGGGCCAGCCTCAGGGCCTGGAGCTGGAAGGCAAGCTGGAGGAGGTGACATGTGACTGGGGGTCTTACCAGAAGCGGGGACCTTCCTCCTCAGGTACCTGTGGTCCTTTCCCCTTATGTGCCATGTCTGCCCTGGCCTCTGCTCCTGCAGCGTGGAGGGTCACGGGGCACAGGGCGAGCCGTGCCCGGCGGGGCAGGTCCACGCCGGCCTGCGGGGCCCAGACAGAACCCAGGGCTCAGAGACCAGCCACCCGCCTCCCTCAGAAGTCCCCGCGTCCCTAGCCCCCTTCCAGGAGGAGGCTAAGGAATCTGGGAGCAGGAATCTGTCCCCACCCCAGCCTGAAGGCTGCTCTGGGAAATGTTAGAGGCCCAGCTGGTCATGAAGGGGTTCCCGTAGTTGGGGAGCGTGGGGGGTGGGGGTGGGGAGGGGGGATCAGCAGACCTAGCCTGAACTCCAGGCCGTGTCCAGACCTGCTGCGTGACCTTGGTCCCCTACTGCCCAAACAGCAGTAACTGAAAAATACCAGCAGCCATTATCTGCGTAGATCTTATGCATTCGCTTGTTTTGTTTCTGTTGGTTGAGCACCTACTATGTGCCATGCACTTGGCTGGGTATCTGGAAAACAGAGAATAGCAAGGACAGAAGTCCTTGCGCCCAGGGCACTGCACTTTTTGTAGACCTTCTCTCCAATGGTCCCAACCACTGTGTGAGATGGGGCGGTAGCGGGGTGGGGGGAGGGGGACTAGGATTTTGGCACCCATTTCACGGATGGGAAAACCAAGGCACAGAGAAGTCAACCAAGGTGCTGCCTATCCTTGGGTCTCTGCTGCCGAGGGATGCAGGTGACCCCCCACTGTGCCCAGGTCACTGGGTTGTCCAGAGGGCGTGGCAAGATGGTGAATGGGTGTCGACTGGCAAATTGTAAGGCGCAGGGGTGAGGCGTGTCCCCCTCTCTGTGACCGTCTTCACTCTGCACGCTAGTGACAGGCCCAGTCTGAACTCACGGGGCATAGTTGTCGGCCGACCCTGCCAGCTCCTTTATTTCTTTTTTTTTTTTTTTAATATTTTTTAATTTATTTATTTCTAGGAGAGAGAGAGACAGCATGAGCAGGGGAGGGTCAGAGAGAGAGGGAGTCACAGACTGAAACAGGCTCCAGGCTCTGAGCTGGCGGTCAGCACAGAGCCGACGCGGGACTCGAACCCACGAACCGCGAGATCATGACCCAAGCGAAAGTCGGACGCTTAACTGACTAAGCCACCCAGGCGCCCCATCCTGCCAGCTGCTTTAATGGCTTCAGCCTGTTACCCCCTCGCCCCGCCAGGCACCCCCTGCCCCTGCCCATCCCGCAGAGCCTCCTCCTGCAAGAGACCCTCATGACAGACGGGTGACAGCAGCAGTGCTCCCTGGAAACGAGGCTTGTCCTCAACGGCCAAGAAGAGACCCTGCAGACTATAGTCCTGGGGTACCAGGCTGGATCCCCCTACGTGAGTGGGCTCCAGGGCACAGCTGGGAAGGGGGCTGGGCCCAGGGGGAGGCCCCTGTCTGCCTCTGAGCCGTCCTTCTGTGTGTGTGTGTGTGTGTGTGTGTGTGTGTGTGTGTGTGTGTGTGTGCGTGCGTGTGCGCATGTGTGGTCTTCCTTCCCGGGTCTGTGCGGGCCTGAGTGGGGCTGTCCCCGGGAACGTGGAGGGGTGCGCCGTTGCTTGGAGTCAGCGCGCTATAAGTGGGAAGACCCCCAGCCCCAGGGACCTTGCACCCCAGCGCCCCCGATCCAAGTTGCCATCCTCTCTGACCTGGGCGAGCAGTGTGCTCTGCTATCTGGCTTTTCTCTTCCATTCTGTTCCCGCTGTTCCCCGCTGTGTGGCAGCCACAGGGGGCTTTCTGTGCCAGGTTACTCATGCCCCTCCTCACAGTTCTCTCTGGACAGAGACCCCAGCCCTGCCCCTCTGGTCTCACTGACCCCCCAGGCCACCTGAGACCACTCTCCGTTTTGCTGCCTCCTTTCTGTTCCTCCTCTGCCCCAGGACCCTTGTACGTTCTGTGCCTGGAGCTGTCATTCTCTCCTTCAGCTTTGCCTTCTTCCCTTTACTCATTGTTGGGGGTTCAGCTTGTGGGTCGTCTCTTTTGGGAAGCTTTTTCAGGCTCCCAGAGCCCCTCACATCCCCCAGCTACCCTTCCTGCTTGCCCCCCACCACACTTCTGTTTCTGGCACCTGTCGGAAATCTCGGTTCTGTTTTGATACGATTCTTCCCGATTCCTCTCTCCCCAGCAGTCTGTGGGATCCTGTTTAGTACTCTCTTTCACAGGCCTGCCTCATCTGACTGCACTCTACTTTGTTACGCTTTGCAGATTTTACATTTTTAAAAAACACACATTGAAGGTTTGTGGCAACCTCGCCTCTAGCACAGCCGTTGGGTTTTCCCGACAGCGTTTGCTCACTTGGTGTCTCTGTGTCACGTTTTGGTGACTCTTGCAGACACTTCACGTTTTCATCATTATACTGTTACAGTGACATGTGGCCAGCGGTTACCCCTGGCTCAGACCACAGTTAGCGTTTTTTAGCCATAAGGTATCTTGAAGGTGTGTCCATTGGGTTTTGAGACATAATGCCGTTAGTGCACATTTAACTGACTGCGGTGTAAACGTAACTTTCGGATGCACTGGGAGAGCAGCCCTTGTATCTGGCTGGCTCATCGCAGACTCGCTGTAGTGGGGTGGTCCGGATCCAGCCCTGCGATATCTCCAGAGTGTGCCTCGATTTACCATCAGAGCCTCAGCGCCTGGTGCATCGTCGGTGAATGAATAGTCACGTCAGCGCTATCGAAGATCTATTGTATACCTGACCCAGAGCAGGGGTCGACAGCCTATTTCTGTGAAGGAGCAGACAGTAACTCTCTTTGTCTGTATAGACCGTACCGTGTCCGCACCCTCATCGCACAGAAAACACCCTAGAAAACACGAAGGAACAGGCATCACTGTGTTCTGATAAAAGTGTTGCTCTGGACTGAACAGGCCCCCCCGCCCCAGATGTGTATGTTGACGCCCTAATGTGAAGGTAT
This sequence comes from Proteles cristata cristata, assembly GCA_017311185.1. Taxonomy (NCBI): domain Eukaryota; kingdom Metazoa; phylum Chordata; class Mammalia; order Carnivora; family Hyaenidae; genus Proteles; species Proteles cristata. The sequence goes on from JAESUZ010004752.1 coordinate 450,564, forward strand.
CGGAGGCACGGGGTTAGCTCATAAGGGTGGAGCCTCGTGTTAAGATGAGAGTTGGCTCTCTCTCTCCCTCCCTCCCTCCCTCCCTCCCTCCCTCCCTCCCCACCCCCCCACCCTCCCTCCCTCCCACCCTCCCTCCCTGCCCTCCCTCCCCACCCCTGCATCCCGTGAGGGCTCAGTAAGGAGACAGCCGCCTGCTGACGAGAACCCAGCCACTCCGGTGCGCCCTGATCTCAGATTTCCAGCTTCCAGAACCGTGAGAAAGGAGTTCCGGTTGTTTACACCGGCCGGTTTGTGGGATCTTTGTGACAGCAGTCCCCACTGGCCACAACAGCCGTGTGCACAGAAGTGGGCCACGTGTGGTCCTCTGGCCATAGCTCTGTGAACCCCTGACTCAGAAGGTGAGATTCATGTTTGTTGACATGCCCTTGGTGAATTATTCCACGACTCTGGACCCCCGTCTTGCCATCTGTAAAACAGAGACGCTCCTCACCTGTAACGCGGTGGTTGTGAGAACCAAGGCGTAATGTAAACTTCCCCGTCGGGTCCCTGACAGGTGCCCCCTCGGCCCTCATCACGGACCCCTTCCCGATCCCTCCAGGGTAGAAGCCCCGGGAGGTAACCCCGTTCTCCAGCAAGCATTTATTGAGCACCTACTATGTGCGAGGCCCTGGAAAAGAAGTTAGCGGTGGGTTCTCCCTTGCGCGATATACAGAGGCCTGTTAAGGAGGGTGAGCAGGGGCCAGCTGTCGAGCACAGAGACCTCTCCTTCTGGCGCCCTGCTTCCCCCACGAGGCTGTGGATGGCTCCCAGAGACTTGGTGGCTGAAGTCCTCGGAGCCCCTGGGAGGAAACAGATGGTGTAAAGACGACCCACAAGACCTGCAGAAATACCTCCTCTTGCTGTTCAGTGTTTTTAAGCCGGAGATTGCAGAATGGCACCAGGGGCCAGATCCAGCCTCCAGATGTGTTTTGTTTGGCCTGCTTAGCGCTTAACATTTTTTAAAAACATTGTCAACATCCCAAATTGGAAGATTTGGGCCAAAACTTAAGTTTCTGCTTCTAATTAAAAAGAAATGGGAAGATCCGACACACAGGGCCCAAATTCGCACCTGGTTAACAAGTGATGAGAAATAAGTAGATGGGAGCCTTTGAATCAAATTGAATTTGGCTGCCTGTTCTTATTTAAGATTTATTTCTGAAAGAGAGAGAGACTGAGCATGAGCAGGAGGGGGACAGAGAGACAGGGAGACACAGAATCTGAAACAGGCTCCAGGCTCTGAGCTGGCAGTCAGCACAGAGCCCGGCGCGGGGCTCGAACCCACGAACTGCGAGATCATGACCTAAGCGAAAGTTGGACCCTTAACCGACTAAGCCACCCAGGCGCCCCTTAAGATTTATTTCTGAAGGGCGCCTGGGTGGCACTAGTCGATTAGCGATCCGACCTCGTGGGCTTGGCTGACTGCAGCTCAGAGCCTGGAGCCTGTTTCAGTTTGTGACTCCCTCTCTCTCTGACCCTCCCCCTGCTCACGCTGTCTCTCTCTCTCTCTCTCCTAGAAATAAATAAAACATTAAAAAAAAAAATTTAAGATTTATTTCTGAAAGAGAGAGAGAGAGAGAGACCAAGCATGAGCAGTAAGGGGCAGAGAGAGAGGGAGACACAGAATCTGAGGCACGCTTCAGGCTCTGAGCTGTCAGCACAGACCCTGACACGGGGCTCGAACCCACAAACTGCAAGATCATGACCTGAGTCGAAGTCGGACGCTTAACCACTTGACTGGCCGAGCCCACCCCCACCCCCCGCCCCGGGCACCCCGGCTGTCCATTCCTTTTAAAACCTTCTCTTTGTTTAATGACATGCACATTTCTTTTCTTCTCTTGGAAGAATGTATTTATTCCTCCTCCATGTTGTTTCTAAAATAAACCCGTGTATTCTTCTAAAGTTACGCACCAATGATAAAATTCCGTGGCGAGGCATTTTTCTCTGTCAACCCAGATGGGCACAAACGCACCCTGCTCCTATGTGCATGGCGCCTGGCAGCCGCTAGCAGCCGCTCAGTGAACACGATTCCCCGCGGGTGGCAGGGTCCTGTAGCTGCTGTAGCAAAGCCGCGCACGCTTGGTGGCTTAAAATAGCACACCCTTACCTGAGAGATCTGGAGATCAGAATCCCACCTCGGTCTCGCTTGGCTAAAATTGGGTGTTGCCAGAGTTACCTGCCTTCTGGAAGCTTCAGGAGAGGATCCATTTCCTTGCCTTGGCTAGCTGCTAAAAGCCCCCCACATTTCTTGGGTTATGGTCTGTTTCTCCGTCTTCAAAGCCAGCCAGCAGAAGTAGAACTTCCCCTCCCTTTTGCCTCTCTCCTCCCCCGCCCCCCCTTTTCTCTCTCTTTCTCCAGCCTGGCTTTCCAGATAGTTCCTGAGCACCTACTATGGGCCAGGACCCGTGTTAAGTATTAGATATACAGCAGTGACCAAAACAGACTCCTAGCAGGACGCTCCCTTGGAGAGAGACACAGACCCTCAAGTTTACCCCCTCAAGCCCACCCTACAAACCCTACCTGGGAGCTGTGGACTTGACCATCCCTGGCTAAGAGACCCCGGTGCACCTGTCCCCACTCCCTGCCCCGTGCGTGGATGGGGCAGACATCTTGGGACCATTTTCTTCTCCCTGCTGGGTCCCCAGGGTGCCTTCTGCAGGCCCTTGGGGACGGGAAGTCGCCACTTTGAACGCTCCTGGTTTTTGCTCACCCAGGCTAAGAACAGGGAGGTGGAGGTCCCTTGAAAGCCAACCAGAAGGTCGCGCTGCACTTGAGGGTCTGCACTGTGGCAGATCCCAGGGCGAGGAACTGCGGCACAGCCTGGCCCTGAGCGCAGCTCATGCCTCGCGGCTCCGTGTCCCCGGGTAGGGCGAACCCTGGTTGGGGGCCTCTGAGCGGAGCTCTCGGCCGGCGGAGAGAGTAAACGGTACCGTCGCTTTGCAGCTGCAGCTTCTCCGGGCCCTGAGTCTGGATGGGGACCTTGTCTTCAGACGGGGTCCCGGGGGACTGTTTGACTGCAGTGTGGACACCAGGGCTGCTCTCAGCCCCAACGTCACATCCCAGGTCAGTTCTGCCTCTGCTGGGGGAGGAGTGGCGTTCATGTTGGGGTGCAGGTGCTGGTGGGGGCCGGGGGGCCCTGGTAGCATACGTGGGATTAATCGGGGGGCTCGGACTGTTGTAAAAAGTCTGCTTTACCGCGAAGGTTTACTGCCCACTCATGTCATGTACGCGGTGGCTCTGTGGCTCTGCTGTCCCACAGGGAAAGGGACGGTGAGAAGCATGCAGAAGCTTTTCATGGGCCAGTCCCTTAAGCAGGCCTTGCCACTCCTGCCCACATTCCTTGGCCGGAACTTATCACATGACCCCACTCAGCTGCAAGGGACGCTGGGAAATGTAGTTCTGGCTTTGGGTTCTAGAGGGAAAGAAAATGCAGTTTGGTGACTATGTAGCAGCTGCTACAGGTATATTTGTTCATTCATTCACTGTACATGGCTGTGTCTCTGCCACACACCACACTCTGTACTATGTGCTCGGGATGTACAGGTGACTGTTTTCGTCTTCATTTCCAAGGAGCTTTCAAGTTCAACTCTTAGCTCCATTGCTGATGTGCTGTGTGACCTTGGGTAAAGTACTCAACCCCACTGAATATCTTTTTTTTTTCCAGCTATGAAATGGGGTTTGTAATACTAGCTTGTGAGAGCAGGAGTGACGATTAAATGAGGCAACAGTTATAAAGCCAGTAGTCTAATGCCTACTTCATGGTCAGGGTCAAATAGAATGGAGCCTCATGGGAGGCATGAGCAGACACCGTGGCGGGGGACATGGGGGCCCAGGGCCCCAGAGTTAGCTTCCCAGCCCCACGTCTGTGGCCTGCCTTCTGAAGCTTCCAAGTAACCGAGCCTGAGTAAGATTTGGGGGCTAAGAGGCATCACCGAAGGTCGCTTCTGGCATCTGCTCTTGGCTTCGGCTTTGGGCAAACTCTGGGATGCCTGTCTCCCATCGAGTGCCCAGCCAGCTACCTTCTGGGTTCTGTCTCTCCCTCCTCTGCTCTCTCTGACCCTCCTCTTCCCCCTCCCCCTGAACGGATCTGGCTCCCACTTGGAGTTCCTTTTCCAGCTCTGGCATCCCCATAGACCCACGTTTCCTCCAAACTTTCAGGTGCGGACGTGAGTCCTCTGGGATGACCTTGGATTGCTTGCCAAGTGTTGTCTCTGAGCAGCCAGCTTGCTGGGAGGTGGGGCGGAAGGCAGGGAGGATGGAGGCCCCGGTGTGGGGTGAGGGGTGCGTGGGAGGCCACCCCAGGACGTTAAGCTCAGCCAGACTCGGCCAGTCCAGAATCAAGAGCAGATGGCAGGGAGCTTTCCAAATCCATCATTTGGAAGTAATTGTCCGGGCCAGAAGGGGGTTTTGACTCCCTGGAGGGTAGAACGATCACATTTCACATGCAGAGAAGCACAGCTGTCCTCTAAACCCTGTCTTGTATTTGGGAGAAGCCATCTGATCTTTTTTTTTTTGACCCCAGAGTATTTTGTTCGGTGTGGGGTAGAAACACCGAAGGGTTTCACTCGACAAGGAAATAAAGGGCAGAGAAAAGGAGCCGGGCAGGAAGGCTGAGCTCTGTGCACCCAGCACTGGGTGCTCAGAAAGCCCCTGCACGTGGATTGCTTCGTGGAGCACATTGTATGCGCCGCGTACACAGGAATTAGGCAGTGGGCTCGGGGGATGGAGGGGTAGAGAGCTAGTCCCACGGGTGACGAGGCTCAGAACTCGATGGCAAATTTAAATGCCTGCTGTGCACGCTTCCCTGTGCTGGCGGCTCTGGAAGCTCTCAAGGAGCCCGAGTAGAGCTTTCGGTTATGAAAATGGGTCCTTCTCGGAGGCACCTGTTACCCCGTGTCGACAGCTCTGAAGTCAGGATGTGTCTCCAGACCCACACAGCCTCGTTGCTTTGTTACCCGCGGTTTGGCCTCCGCCGGGGCCCATAAGTCCTGGCGCATCTCAGGGCCGCTGGCGTCCCAGATTTGAGGCCGTGCTGTGCCCATAATCCATCCTGACGGGCGCTGCTGTCTGTTGTTTACCACGTGCTGGGCTCCGTTCTCAGCCCCTTTACGTGGCTCTTCTCGCGGATTTGCTGTGACTCTGATGCTGTAGCGTCCTGCGGATGAGAGCCTGAGACAGAGGGAGGTGGCGTGACTCGTACGGGGTCACTGAGCGTGTGAGGGAGGGTCTGGGCTGGGAACCTGGGCGGCCTGGCCGCAGAGCCACGTCCCCAGCTGGGCCATCTCATGGGCCCAGACTTGAGCATCACTTTTAAAATAGCAGGACCTTTTGTTTACGTGATCTCTGGGGAAAGCAGGGCTGGGGAGCTCAGCCTTACCAGCCTCTGCCCCCCTCTCTAAAGCCTCCCCTCCCCCCCCCAAAGCACCTGCTGCTGGAATGTGCACAGAGCAAGCTTCTACAACGTAGCACCTAGCCTGGCCAGTGTCTGTAGCCCTCCCCCTCCCTGCCTGGCCCGCGCTCCAAGGAGATCGAGGCCCGTTCTCTGGACGTTCTTTGTTATCAAGGAGGCGCACCCGGCTGGCCGCCCCCTGAGCCCCTGACCTTGAATATGGAGCATGTTTTTTCCTGCATTTCCTACTTGATGGGAATATAGAGGGAGCGCAGGCTGTGGACATTCTCGAGACCGTGATTGACCGGGGTGTGCAGGGTGTGCCTGCGCAAACCAGCCAGCAGCACGTACCGCACGCTCGGCCCCTGTACGCGCTGGATGCCCCTTGCATTCTTGACACGTTTCTCTGCCGCGGGATTGCAGGGGCCAGGTATGCCGAGGCGTAGTGCAGCCAAGTCCCAGGGCCACAGTACAAGCCACGGCATCCCGGCACTAGGAAAACACCGATGCTTACGAAACCGTGGAAGACCTTTGGTTAGGAAGAAGGCAGGCAATTGAACCCAGCCGGGTCGGTAGGCAGGTATTCAGCAGGTTTCCTATGTGTGCTTAGAGTAGCCATGGCCCGGGAGACAGGAGAACACTCAGGTGTATATGAGCAGCGCTGGTGTTGATGAGCACGCGTGTCCCTTCCTGTGTGGCGGTGAACACATCACGGGCTATTATTGCATTTGGCAGAACTACTCCTCTTTTTCGAGAACTCTCTTCGGTAAGGAGCGGGATTGCCTTACAGGTGGAATTAAAGATGGCAGCCGTGTGTCTGCCCGTCACTCTGTGTCCGTGTGGCTGCAGAGGGGAAGACGCGGGCAGGGGATAGAGCCGCTGAGATGTGCTTTTGGTTCTCTTGTCTGGCCCTGACCGCCTCCCTCCTGATAGGTTTGTCCTGTGAGTGAGCGCGTATGCGGCCCGGCGGGCAGGGGCGCTCATGCCCGTAGCCGTCCCCGCGGGGACGGGACGGCAGCTGTGGGAATGGATGCGTGCGTCTCCAGAGCCAGAAACCAGCAGCGAGGAGTCCAGTGCGAGTGCATCGCTGTGCGTGTGTTCCTCCTGCATCAGGGCCTCTGGCCTGTGTGGTCCCCATGTGCCTCTCTGCGCACGGTGGGGCCACTTCCATCACTTGTGCGTGCGCCATAGCTAATTGCTGCAGCCCATCTCGGACAGCAGAATCTCTTGGCAGAATCTCATTTATACCTTTGAGTTATTCTCGTATCCTCTGGGTAAATACCTGTTAATCCAGTGCCCGCCGCCTCATCGGTGGCGCCCCGTGGCCTCCTGGCTTCGCAGATGCACGCCGAGTTCTCTTAGCCTCCTGCTCTCGCTTCCCTTCCCTGCCCGTGTGCGTGAGACCCGCTGGCGTTTTCAGGGGGTCCGCGTCCTCGCACGGCGCTCCGCCCGTATCTGACACGTGGCCCATCCCCACCCCCCACAGAGCTCACTCGCCAACTTGACGTTCCCCGCACGGATTTTTTCCCCCATCTCCCCTTTCCAGCACCTTAACACTCATGGGGGGGTCTCCAGCCTCCTGGCTGGCTCGCCAGTTACGCAGCTCAGGGCAGGTGATGGCCCAGCGAGATGGAAGACATGACCCGGATACGGCAAACGAAACGGGATTTCTGGGGGGGATCTCACACCGGGAGGCCGGGAACAGCAGACGGGAGCAAACATCTGCCGCTGGGATCTGCGCGCAGCGAGCTTTTATTCGCGGCAACCGGCCCGGCCAGCTGTCGGTAGCCTCTTCCCTGCTTGCGCGGCCAGCTCCAGGGAGCTCAGGGTCTGCCCTACAGACGTTCTTTGTTACAAAGGAGATGCTCCCACTTGGCCACATCTGGAGTCCCTGACCTTGAATGCTGAACATGTTTTTCATGCATATCTTGCTTGACGGGACACGGGGTTCATACCTTCCCCAGGCGGTGATTAACCGGCATTCAAGGTGGGCGTGTACAAACCAGCCGGCGGCGTGTACCATCCGCCCCCCTCACTGCAATTTTAACAACACAGACGTCCGGTATTTCTTTGCACCTGCTGTATGCACATCTGCGATTTACACAGAAGCTTTTTTTTTTTTTTTAAGCCCCCACAAACCACGCTTTGCATTTTGGGGGTGATACTGCCCCTACAGAGAATGCATGCTTTATGGAAGTCCTCGGACCCACAGAAGCCAGTCGGAGAAAACACAGTGGGACTTAAAAGTCCTGCCGGAGCCCTGTCCGTGCCTGCCTCTGATCGGGAGCTGCTCATGCTGAGGCTGACACCAGCCAGGACTCCTGGAGAAGCAGCAGGGCCTGGAGCGCAGTCTCCTCCTCCACCAGGCAGTCCTCCACGTCCCAGGGCTGTTGAGCTGCTACTGTCCAGCAAGGTGGCCCCAGCCAGGTGAGCGCCCCCAGGGGCCCTGCGAGTGGGGAGGGGCCCTATGAGGGCAAAGGGCTGGTGTCCGGGGAGATGAGAAATCATGGCTCAAAGGCGCCCTCTTCCGTCAGTCAGCGACCAGGCCTAAATCCTCTCCACTTAGGCCATTTTTAAAAATTCATTTATTTGTTTTGAGAGAGAGAGAGCGCGCGCGCACACGTGTGAGCGCATGAGTTGGGGAGGGGCAGAGAGAGGGAGAGAGAGACAATCCCAAGCAGGCTTCCCACTGTCTGCATGGGGCCCGATCCCACGAACACGAGATCATGACCTGCACTGCGCGTGTCCATCTGTCCACTGCGCCGTGGCCATCGGCGGCCTGGGGTATGGAGCCAGCTGCCCGGCTTCAGGCCCCGGCTCAGCCTCCGGGACCTGGGCCAGCCGCTGTGCCGTCCTGTGCTCAGGTTCTCAGCCGGCCTCTCTGGGCGGTCCTCAGAACACGCGACAGCCACAGCGGTGCCTGGCCAGCGAGACTCGTCCCTCCCCAGCTGCCATTACCTCTGCTGCCCTGAGGGTGACACGTTTTTGCACAGGCCGGGGCTCCAATAAACGTTCATGCCCTGTTTCCCCTGCGGCTCCCGCGTCAGCAGCGTTTGTGACCTTGAGGACACCCACGACCTCAGGTGACGTCCTGGATGATTTTGTCCCCAGAATTACCATCTGTAGCTGTCCCTCTCTCTATTGATCCCCTGTCCCAGTGACCGTCCTTATCTCCGGTCTGAAAAGGGTTTGAGGCAGATGATAAGAACATATGTTGTTCTACATCAGGAATTGGCAAACTTTCAGCCCAGGGCCAGCTGGTAAGTGCGTTCGCATCTGTGGGCTGTAGGGTCTCGGTGGCAGCCATGTTGTCCTGCAGCACGGAGGTATCCTAGAGGACATGCGCAGGAATGGGTGCGGCTGTGTTCCAATAAACCTTTATTTACAAAGCAGGTGGAGGGCTGGTGTTGGCTCCCAGCCCGCAGTTTGCCAGCTGTTGTCCTGCGTTTGTCAAAACACAGGAAGAAACAGGCACGGAAGGAAAGAAGCATGAGGGACTACGAACATGTCCACGTGGCTTTAGGAAACAAAACGCTGCTCGCAGTCCAGCTTACGATTTGGCTCTGAGCATCCTAGTAGCCAATGCACAAAGAGAAACCGACCTGTGGCACTACTTGCAAAGGCTGTAGGGAAACACACACGCTCGGTGTGTGCTCTGCACCGGGGAGACCAGGCCTGACCCCGTTTCTCGGGTTGACCCCCAAGAGAGGTGCTCACATGGTGTTTTCTAGAGAACATCCTATGTGGACAGTAGGAACCGTGTCCCCTGCCCCAAATCTCTGGGAAGTTTAACACCAGGCTTCTTGGGGCTGTTGATTTTCTCATCGCTCTGTATCACATGATGCACTGAAGCAGCGATATCTCCTCAACGTCGATGGTTCTATTTTATCCTCCACTTTACAGAAGAAGAAACCGGGGCTCAGAGAGGTTACGTGGTTGTCCCGTTCCCGCTTACTGAGCAGCACTGGGGTTCACACGCAGGTCTGGCCGAGCCCAAAGCCTGTCATCTTAGCCGCTATCGCACTGCATCCCCGTGGGCTCAGAGCCCAACAGAGGCAGTCCTGGGGCGGGCGTGGACAGCGGGGTACAAGCACCTGCCGCTCACGGCCCCCCCGCAGTGGGAGCCGCTGCCCTGATTCCCATCACGTTCCTTTCTAGGGTTTGGCTGTTTTACAAGGTGCTGGTGGACCAGAGCACAGCCCAGCTTGTCGTCCGGGCCTCCTCAGAGCAGAGGCGAGGCCAGGTCCTGACCCTGCGGAGCCGAGCCCAGCACACGGTGGCTGGCTGGCCAGCTGTGCCCCACCTCCTGACCGTCAAGGGCATGCTGAAGCAGAAGGAGTCATTCCGAGAGGGTGAGCCTGGGGAATGCCATGGGGCAGGGGCATTGGGGGTCTTGGAGATAAGCACTTTGTATGGAACCCGGTGTAGATGAAACCCTGCATGTTTTCAAGCTCACCGATAGTCTTTTTCAGCATCTCACACACGGATGACACCCCTTTGTCAGAAATTAATACCTCTTCTGACAAAGGGAACCTTCTAACAAAATACCATATAGACTTCCTTATGCAGGACTTGTCAGAGCCTTTAATGTACTTATGGGCGTTAGGAAAACCCAGGAGGTGGGGTTGGGAGCAGTGTTTCCCAAGCATATTTTTTTCTAATGCTTTTAATTTTGACATAATTTCAGACTTACAGAAAAGTGGCAGGAATAGTACAAAGAATCCAGTAGTACAAAGAATTCTGACATTTTGTCATAATTACTTTATCATTCTTCTTTATCTCTTTTTTTCTCTCTATATGTGCACATGCATATATGTATGTGTATATGTGACATTTTTATCTGTGTATAAAAATACTCTTGATTCCTGAGCTGTGATTTGCTAAGTTGCAGACGTGATCATTCTTTACTCCTAAATAGTGCCGTGTGTTTTTCTTACACATATTCTCCTACAGCAGCTATCAAAATCAGAAAACATAGAGTATTTCTTTCCCTTTCATGGTATTTACATTTTTGAAGGGCACAGGGAAGCCACTTTAGGGTTTATTTGATGTTTCCTCCTGACTACTTTCAAGTGAAGCTACAGCAGTAGCTTCATATTTCATCATATTTCAATATATTCCATCATATTTGGAGGTACCTGAGATCAGTACATTCCAGAGTTTTTTAAAGTTTTTTCTTTATTTTGAGAGAGCGAGCGAGCGAGCATGCGAGGCAGGGGGAGAGAGAGAAGGGGAGAGAGAATCCTGGTCAGGTTCCATAATGTCTGCACAGAGCCCAGTGCAGGGCTTGAACTGACAAACTGCAAGACCATGACCTGAGCTGAAATCAAGAGTGGGATGCTTCGCCCACTGAGCCACCCTGGCGCCCCACCGTGACCCGGTGTTGGTGACATTAGCCTCGATCACTTGATCAACACAGGGTCTCCCAAGTTTCTCCACTGTTAAGCTTTTATTCTTTTTCCTTCATGTGCTGACGTCATAAAACAGGTCAAGGAGTATTTATTTCCTCCTTCTGTTTTCCAGAACAGTTTGTATAAGATTGGTATTCATGCTCCTTTGAGTGTCTGATGGACGTTACCCATGGAGCCTTCTGGAGTTTTCTTTGTGGAAGAGGTTTTGGGAAAATGATTAGGTATAAAGCCATTGAGATTATCTATTTCATCGTGTGTCAGTTTGTAAGTTATGCTTTTCAAGGGATTTGTCCGTCTCAGCTACGTTGTCAAATTTATTGGCATAAAGTGGTTCTTTATATCTATTATTACTCTTTTATTGTGTGTGGCATCTATAGCGTGTTTTCTGTTTCGTTCCTGATAGTCGTTCCGTGTCCTTCTCTCTCTTTATTGGTCAAACATTTCGTCCATTTTGTTGATCTTGTCAAGCGAGGTTTGCTTTTGTTTTCTGTCTAGTGGTCTTCTTCCAGTTTCATCAACTCTGGCTCTTCTCTCTGTCCTTTCTTTGCTTACACTGAATTTGGATTTACTCTCCTTTATTAAGGTGGACTTTCAAGCTGTTAATTTTTAGATTGTTTTCTTTTCTAATGGAAGTATATGAAACTATATATTTGCGCCTCAGGATTCTGTGAGCTGCTTCCCACAAATTTACGTGTTGTGTCTTCATTATTATTCCCTTTGAAATACTTTCGCGTTTCTCTCGTGGCTTCTTCTTTTTTTTTTTTTTTAAAGTATTTTTTAAAAAATTTTATTTTTTTTCTGAGAGAGAGAGAGACGAGTGAGTGGGGAGGTCAGAGAGGAGTCCTGGAGCTGAGGCAGGCTCCAGGCTCTGGGCTGGCAGTCAGCCTGGAAACCCGACATGGGGCTCGAACCCACGAACCGCGAGATCATGACCCAAGCGAAAGTCGGACGCTTAACCGACTAAGCCACCCAGGCGCCCCTCATGGCTTCTTCTTTTGACCCGCGAATTATTTAGAAGTATGTTGCTTAATTTCCAAATATTTGAAAAGTTTCTAGGTGGTTTCTTGATATCTGTTTGCATTGGGTGGTCAGAGGATCAGGTTTTTAAAATTTCTTGTGACCTGTTTTACGAGGTAGCATATAATCTATCTTGTGAACATACCTTATGCACCTTAGCCCATTGGATGTAATGTTCTACAACAGTCAGGTCAAGGTGCTTGGTTGTGTGGTCCTGATCGATAGCCTCACTGATTTTCTCGTTGACTTGTTACTGTGTCATTAATGAGAGAAGGGTGTTAAACTCTACACCTGTGATTAGGGGTTTCTCTATTTCTTCCTTTGATTCTGCCCAGTTTTGCCTCATGTATGTTGACCTGCTGGCATTTGGTGCATGAGCATTAATATTTATTTTTTTAATGTTTTCTTTGTTTCTGAGAGAGAGACAGCATGAGAAGGGAAGGGTCAGAGAGAGGAGACACAGAATCGGAAGCAGGCTCCAGGCTCTGAGCTGGCTGTAAGCACAGAGCCCGACACGGGGCCCGAACCCACAAACTGTGAGATCATGACCTGAGCCGAAGTCGGATGCTTAACCGACTGAGCCACTCAGGCGCCCCGGTGCATGAGCATTTATGATCATCATGCTGTCTTGATGAATCAACTCATTTATTGAGAACTGTGCTGTGTCTCTCTCATCTGACGCTCGGAGAGAGCCCAAATGGGAGGGGTGGGGGAGGAAGAATCTTCAGCAGGCATCACAGTCCGTGCAGACTCTGACACGGGGCTCCATCTCCTGACCATGAGATCGTGGCCTGGACTGAAATCAGGAGTTGGAGGCTCACCCATCTGGGCCACCCAGGCGCCCCTGGATTTTGCTTTTATGTCTCGCCTGCTCATCTCTGCCTTTTAATTATACTAGTTAGTCGGTTGATGTTTAATGGAATTACAGACATAATTAAATTCATGGCTACTATCTTGCTCTTTGTTTTCTGCTTTCCCATATTTTTTGTTTCTCTATTCTTTTCCTGCCTTCTTTGGGCTGAATTAAAAAAACCGAACTCAGCTTTAAGTTATCTATTGTTCTTTAAACTTCTCTTTCTGTTAGTTAACATTCTCCATACCGTTTGTATTGAAGCATTTCCCATAAATTGTAAGAACCTAGACTTTCATACCCGACCTTTTCTGCTGTGGTTGCCTCCTCTGTTAGACCTACATAGGGTACACTGACTACGTAGTATTAGAATTTTTGCTTTAGTCACGTTGACTTGAAAGGCATTAAAAGAAATAAAGTAGTCTTTTGTACTTGTGTATTCAGCATTTTTAGTATTCTTCCTTCCTTCCTATAGATCAAAACTTCTTTCTGGTATCATTTCCTGTCATTTTAAAGAACCACCTTTAGGGGCGCCTGGGCGGCTCAGCTGGTTAAGCATCTGACTCTTGATTTAGGCTCAGGTCATGATCTCGCGGTTCCTGGGTTCGAGCCCCACATTGGGCTCTTCATCAACAGCATGGAGCCTGCTTGAGATTCTCTCTCTCTCTTTCCCTGCCCCCTCCCCTGCTCGCGTTCTGCTTCTCTCTCTCAAAATAAATAAAGTTAAAAAAATTGTTTGAAGAACCATCATTAGCATTTCTTGGAAGGCAAGCTAAGTAGCAGTAAATTCCCTTCATTTTGATTTGTCTGAAAATGTTGTTTTCCCTTCCTTTTTGAAGGATATATATATTTTTTTAATTTCTAGGAGAGAGAGAGGGCAGGCGTGAGCAAGAGGCAGACTCTGAAACAGGCTCCAGCTCTGGCTGGCAGAACACAAACCTGGGGCACCTCCTCCTGTTTCAGGAGTGCTCCTAAGCTCTCAAAAATAAATGTTTAAAAAATTTTTTGGGCGCCTGGGTGGCAACCCCAGTGGTTAGCGCGTCCGACTTTAGCTTGGGTCATGATCTCGCGGTTCATGGGTTTGAGCCCCGCATCAGGCTCTGTGCTGACTGCCAGCTCAGAGCCTGGAGCCTGTTTCAGAGTCTGTGTCTCCCTCTCTCTCTGACCCTCCCCTGCTCACGCTGTCTCTCTCTCTCTCTTCTAGAAATAAAAAATTTAAAAAAAAATTTTTTTTTTTTAAGTCAGACCCTTAACCAACTGAGCCACCCAGGTGCCCCATCATGTGTCTTTTTTTTAAACATAATTTTTTAACGTTTATTTTATTTTATTTTATTTAAAAATTTTTTTTAATGTTTTTTATTTTACTACAAGGAAAGTGCATGACAAAGAGAATAGTAAGTGCAAACTCCCAAACCTTTGAGCAGAAACCTGACACAAGGCGCCATGGCTGAATCTGTTTTCAAACGTATGAAAGATGGGTGTTCTGAAAATACCTTCTCCCCATCTGTGGCTTGCCTTTCATTCTTTCTTTCATTCTTTCATTCATTCATTCTTGTCTTTTGAAGAGTGGAGGTTTTGCATTTTGATCAAGTCCAGCTAATTAGCTTTTTCTCTTATGGATAATGCTTTTGGTGTCCTCCAAGAAATCTTTATTTACTAAACCTGAGGCGACATTGTTATTTTTCTTAGAAGCTTTATGGTTTTAGGTTTTAAATTTGGGTTTGTGGTTCATTTTGAATTAATATGTGTATATGATCAGTAAGGGTTGAGGTAGGTTTTTACTTGTGGGTTTTCAGTCATTTCACATTTATTAGAAAGACCCTCCAGGGGCGCCTGGGTGGCTCAGTCAGATGAGCTTCCACCCCTTGGTTTTGGCTCAGGTCAGGATCCTGGGGTCGTGAGGTCGAGCCCCACATTGGGCTCTGTGCTGGGCGTGGAGCCTGCTTGGGATTCTCGCTTTCCCTCTGCCCCTCCTCCACTCATGTGTGCGCTCTCTCTCTCTAAAAAGAATAAATAAAATTTAAAAAGGTCATCCTTTCTCTGCTGAATTAGCTTTATACCTTTGTTGAAAATCAGTCCCCGATGTGTGGGGGTCTCTTCCTGGAACTCTCTGATGTCATCAACAATATTTCATTATATCTTCACCATAATCTAGTGAAGTCTTACTCTCGTTATCCGTGATTAACTGGTTAATATGGTTAATATCCTGTAGAGTATGGTAACATAGGGCTCTACACCGTAAGGAATTTATAAAAGGATAGTTGCAAGACTCTGTGAGAACGTTCTATCTGTATGGACAATGTGGTGGACTCTGTAATCTGACTGAGGTTCGCACGAGCTCTGTGTCTAAAGCCCAGAACAAGGTTGTTGAAACCAGGCCAGGGGTGCACAAGGGCCTCCTTCCTGGACGCGGTAACGTGTGAGTCCAACCTTGAATGACAGGAGCGGAAGCCTAAGGGCATTTGGACCATGGAACCGAGTGGGGGCAGGAGATTTACATGGTTCTGATAGCGGCAAGAATTGCCCTCTTGCGTGAGTTATATGTGGGCATGGACTGGCCCAAAGGTGTGGAATCGTCTTCTCTGGATGGAAGAGATCTTCAAGCGATTTTTCTATGCCTAGAATTCAAGGTTGGATCCCTCAAGCCTTCCTGCATCTCAGTTTTGTTTTCTGTACAATGGGGCTGTTCTTTCACTGGTGTTAGTCACACTTGAGCACTGGTATTAACTGACATCCCTTATTAGGCTTGTTTGTTTGTTTTGGTTTGGCTTGGACCCACTCCCCCGCCCCAAAGCCCTCTTGTTTGTGATTTAGCCTGTAGCTCGCTTGGTCCTCAGAGCATCCCGGGAGGAGGCTGTTGTGATTTGGTCCATTTCCCAGGTGTGCCCCCTCTGGCGAGAGTTAGAATTGCATCATGGATCCAGGAACTTCCTGCCCCAGGGCTCTCTCTTCCCTCCCGCCCAGAGCAGCCCGGTCCCCTGGGCGGACTCCCTGCTCTGTGCACCTGCTGTGGCCTCCTCTGCAGGTACCATCGGGGTCACTGCAGACTCAACCGTGCCAGGCTTCCTCCTGCAGCACAAGCGCGAGAGCGCAGGGAACAGCGCCAGGGTGCACCGCGTCGCCTGCGTCCTCGCCCAGAACAGCAGCCGGGCCCCGCGCAGAGAGCTCGGGCTGAGAGGGCGGCTGCAGGCCCAGGCCGGGAGCCTCCGGGGCCAGGCCACCCTCTGGCCGATGCAGCCAGCCTGCTCTGGGTGGGCTCAGCGCCTGGGGCCCTGGGCGCCGCCACCGCTCGGGCAGCCTGAGTCACGATATCAGCACTCAGAGGGAGGCAGGTAGGAGGGGTGGACAGGGCCAAACGCCTCCCTCCTCAGAGACTCCCAGGTCCCGAAGCCAAGGGGTAGGGGACAGAATGGAGCCTCCTTGCAGCTAGATTTCCTCCCTGCTGGCTGCTCCCAGTGCTGCCGGCTTCCTTGGGCTCTGCTATTCATCCAGAACACACAGTGCGAGAACGTTAGTTGTTACTGAGTAGTGACCTCCCTCCCAACCCAGGGGCTGACAGCCCCTCCCCCAGGCCTCCCCACCCCCCTCCTCCCCTCCAGCTTCTCTGTCTTGGAAGCCGGTCTAGCGGGGCCTCCAGGATGCGCTCGTGTGCCCCAGTTAGGAAATAGGGCACCCCCAGCCCCAGCTTCCTGGGGACACTTCAGGAAGGCCTGGAGGGGCCCGGAGCGGAGCAGCTGGGGAAGAACGCACGATCAGACCCCTCTGTTCTCCTCCTGCTTTCCGAGAGCCTGTCCCTGTCCCTGAGGGGTTAGAAATGGGAAGGGGACCCCAGATCTATCACTTGCTGAGTGTGGTGAAGGTGGTACCTGGTGACATCACCGCCCTGTAGGGATCAGACACGGTTGAATGTTGACACTTTGATACGGGGAAGTGGGACCTGAGAGATCCGTGGTTGCCCCAGGGCCTGGGGACCCTGCAGAGAGAAGATGGGCCGCCGCTGCCCACTCCCTTACCCTTTAGGGCTCCTGCGGAGTGTAGACTCGGCTCAGTCATGTGGGTGGTTCCTTTCGCCCCCCAGGACTCCCCTTGGCGGCAGAGATGCTCCTGTCACACACGCATGCGGCTTCCAGCTTCTCGGCCTGCGTGGCAGTGCGGGGTGCCCGGGCTCAGCTGGACGCCGCCCTCGGCCTGGACAGCCCGGCCCCCGGCGCCTCGGCCGCCTGCTCCGTGCCAGCCTGGCCCACACGCTGCCCGGCCTCAGGCGCTGGGGCCTCCCCTTCTCCGTGGACGGCCACGGACGCTTCCAGGTGGGTGAGGGGCTGGGTGCTGGGGACCCCGGTGTAGCGGGTCCGAGGGACACCCACGGCTTCACTTCTGCACAGAGCGCCCCACAGCACGTGGCAGCCAGGATGACGGCCAGCGTGGATGGTGAGCAGCTCCACGTGGCCCTGGAGGCGAGGTGACACTGAGGTTCCAACGTGTAACGAAGGCGTGGTCTTTCCTGTGGCCGGCCACCGAGAGTCCCCTCCTTAGAGTACAAGGTGCTTCTCTTGCTCAAGAAATTCCAAGGGACCGGGCCTCCTGGGTCGCTCAGCCGGTGAAGCATCCTACTCTTGACTTCGGCTCAGGTCACGATTTCGCAGTTGGTGAGATGGAGCCCTGCGTCAGGCTGCACGCTGACAGTGCAGAACCTGCTTGGGAATCCCTCCCTCTATCTCTGACCCTCCCCTACTCATGCTGTCTCTCTCTCTCTCTCTCTCTCAAACATTTAAAAATATACTTGAAATGGTAAGTATTATGTGTATTTGACCACAGTACAAAAAGTTAAAGAACTATGTGTAACTTGAGGAGATTTCAGGCGGGGCGTGAGCTCTCTGCCCGCGCAGCACCCCTGGCCCATGCAGGGCGGCGGCTCCCCCGCGTGGGTCCGGGCGTCCGTGCGCGCTCCCGGCGGCCTCTGCCCCGCGTGGGTCCGGGCGTCCGTGCGCGCTCCCGGCGGCCTCTGCCCCGCGTGGGTCCGGGCGTCCGTGCGCGCTCCTGGCGGCGGCGCCTGCTCCTGCGCACACTCGGGCCCAGTGGTGGGAGCTGTGGCTGCGCCCAGTCTCTGCTGGTGTCCGGGGGCAGGCCTCGGGGGTGTACCATGGACTGCAGGGTGGGGCCTGGCTCGGGAGGGTCTGCAGGCCTCCGTACTCCCCCTGCCTCATAGCCTGTTGCTTCCTCAGCTCGTGTTCTAGAAGCTCTGGGCAGAGGAGCAGGTGCGCTCCTCCCTCTGCCTGACCTGTGATTCTCAAGCCAGCCTGGTCCTTGATGTGCGTGGCCAGAGCTGGGCGCTCAGGTGAGGAGCTGTCTGCCGCTCTGGGGGCCCCCCGAGAAGAGAGGGGTGGGTGGGAGGGAGAGATGGGCAGAGCCCCACCGGGTGCTGCCCTCTAACCTCCCAGCGCCTCTTTGAACCCTCCCCACAGCCCCACTGCACAAATGTGCAAAGGAAGGATCAGAGAGGCAAAGCAACCCACCTGAGGTCACACAGCTCATAAAAATAACCTTGACCTTTGTGGGGGCAGGACACGGATGAGGAGCTCCTGGTTTCAAACTAAATGTATCCTAGGCCTCGAATTCAAATTAGCAATTATTGTAGCTTCTCAGTCTGGCCACCTGCTGCGTGCCCGGCCCCATGTCTGGTGGCCTCACGCACATGTGTGAAGTCAGGCGACCCCCAGGCTCCAACGCTCGTACCGGGTCGCTGAGGGGGGTGAGCAAGCCAGCTGTGAGCTGTACCGACCAGCGGTTTTCACTGAGGGGTGAGTCTGCCCACCCAGGGGCGTTTGGCCGCATCTGCAGAAATCTGTGGTCGGTGGAGCCGGGAGCTACTGGCCTCTGGCGGGCAGAGGCCAGGGAGGCTGCTCACGGCACAGTTCAGCCCACGGCCATGAGTGACACCACAGTGTGGACAAGCCACCAGAAAGGGTCGGCAGCCCGGGGCTTGCAGCCCTGGTCAGCCGTGAGCACCCCCGCCTGGAGGAGCCTGGGGAAAGCGTGTCGTGTGCACACGGCTGCCAGGGGCGAACCCAGGTTTAGAGTCCTGCCGTCTAGACCCTGCTGAGGCTTCCGCTGGCCAAGCCTCAAGAGCTCCGCATGGGGCGCCTGGGTGACTTTGTCGGCTAAGCGTCCGACTTTTCGCTTAGGTCATGATTTCGCGGTTTGTGGGTTCGGGCCCCGCGTCGGGCTCTGTGCTGACTGCCAGCTCAGAGCCTGGAGCCTGTTTCAGTCTGTGACTCCCTGCTGCTCTCCTGACCCTCCCCTGCTCACGCTGTCTCTCTCTCTCTCCTAGAAATAAATTGAAAAAAAATTAAAAAAAAAAAAAATTAAAAAAAAAAAAAAAAAGAGCTCCTCAGAAGACCCTCAGCCCAGTACCGCTCTAGCTCCTTATGCGGAGGGGAAATGGAGGCTCAGGGCGACTGAGGAACTTTCCCAGCCTGCCAGCGCCAGGCAAAGGCTGGGCCAGGATTGAAATGCGTGTCAGCTGGCCCCGGACAGAGGCCCTGACCACTGCACCACGTGGGCTTGGGGCCTGTGATCGCCCCTCCCCAGGCCCTGGCCGGGGTGGTGGACCCCCCACCCTCTGCTGGGGGGTTGGCCTGGGGTCTGGCCCCGCCGGGGCTGCCCTGGTGCCAGGGCTCAGCCCTGCTCTTCCCTTCCTTCCAGCAAAGAGCTGCACCTCTCGGGCCAGCACTGCCTCCCTGGCCTCCTGGGCCGCTGCCCCAGACGAGCCTCAGCCTCTGCCAAGGTAACTGTGCCCAGCCGCCCCCGAGCCCGGACTGGTTCCAGAAGCCCTGTGGGGGCCGGAGTTGGGGGGCCCGCAGGGGCATGTACCCCACCCACGTCTGTCCGGTGGGCTGCCCTCGGACACCCTGGGCCCAGCGTTCTCAGACGCCCCCAGGCCTACATTCCTGGGCCAGGCCCGCAGCCCCAGCGGGGGAGGCCTGGGCACCAAGCGCCGTGTCAGCCGGCCTGCCGCGCTCCCGGCGGCTGGATCGGCCTCCCGCGTGCCCCCTGGTCTTCCCACGGCCCAGGCTCTCTGTGTGCCCTCCAGCCCTTGTCCACAAAGCCCCCTCTCCCCTGGGACCCCCGGCGCAGCCCCTGGTCACGCATCTGGCCTGTGCGTGGCATTGAGGGTCCTGGGGGTAGATGGCGGACCCAGGCTGGTGTGCCCCCCCTCCCTCCATGACCTGTGTCCCTGTCTGCAACTCGGGCCAGATCAGGAGCTTCTGGGGGGCCTCCCCGGCCCTAGGCCCAGCACATAGTAGGTGCTCCGAGCAAGATGCTGACTGACGGAATGAGTGACCTGTGGTTACGTTTGCCAGCGGGTCACCATCCTCCTGGGCACCCAGTTTTCTTAACTGTCCTCCCTGCCCGGGGCTCGCTCGCCTCTGTTTGTGTGTTTGCAGAGCCCCTGCTGTGTGCCAGGCCCTGTCCTGGCCAAGCTTCTTTGCAGCTGCACCATCGCTCAGGGAACCTCCTAGCTCCCCCCCCGCCCCCCCCATATTGTGTGTACTTCCCACCCTGCAGGGAAGTTATTGTGGGATGGAACATTCCCCAGTTGTTAACATCCTGCTACAACTTTCTGTTTATACTTGTTAGGTATATTTGTATATTCACACACACAGACACGCACACACACACACACACACACACACACACGTACATTTTTTTCTGTGCTATTGAGACATGATCCAAACATGTTTCTGGACACATCACACCACTTTACTTATAAATACTCAGTGAGTGTTCCTATTACAAGTCTGTTTTCTTATATAACAAAGTGTGAGCACAGCACTCAGGAAATGTAACGTGATGTAGTAATACTATTATTAATATAGAGTCCATAATAAGATTTTCTAGTTGCCCCAATAATGTCCTTTCAAGCTGGGTTTTTTCAATTTGTTTTTAATTCGTTTTAAATCTAGTACACTCTGCAGGATCACCCGGGGTACTTAGTTGTTCTTTTTCAATTTCTTAATCTAGAACAGAGGTCTGCAGATCTTAAGAGCCAGATAGTAAATATTTTAGCCCTTAAACCCAGTATGGGCTCCGTTGCAATGCACAGCACTGAGAGTGTAATAAAAAAGCAGCCATGAACTATATGTAAATAAGTGGGCGTGGCTGTGTTATAATAAAACTTTATTTACAAAATCAAGCAGTGAGCCAAGTTTGCCCCAAAGGGGACCCCTGATTTAGAAATTCGTCTCCCACCCAGTACCTATTCCCCCCCCCCAATATTTTTACTATTAAACTTTTCAGACACTGGAAAATTAGAACAATTTTATAGTGAGTCGAGCCCCACATCGGGCTCTGCACTGAGTGTGGAGCCTGCTTAAGATTCTCTCTCCCTTTGCCCTATACCCCTGCTTGCATGCAGGCTCTTTCTAAGAAAAAATGTAAAAATACCCATTTCTCCACCCTGTTCCCAGAGGTTCTGTTTTGACAAGCTGTAGGTAGGAACCTAGAATCTATATCTGTGCCTAGTGCCCTAAGTGATTCTGTTACGTAGCCAGTCTGGAAGATAGCACATTATTTCATACGCTTTGCACATCAACACATTAATAAAATGTGTCATTATCCCGATTTATCAGGTTAGAAAGCAGAGACTCAGGCGGTTAAGGAACTAGCCAGAGGTCATCCACCCCCTGTGACAGCCGGGCACCTGTCTGCAGGCCCTGCCTGTGTGTTGATCCCTGCGCTAGACTGCCCCCTGCTGTCCACGACAGTAACGCGACCAGAATTCTTGCCTGACGGCCCAGTAGCTGCCTTCAAGTCCGTGTTACAGCTTGAAGGGCTTGGAGAGGTTGTTGGCATGGGCACACCCACTAGCCTAACCCGAGGCTCGGGACCCTCATTTCATCAGACTTCACCCAGTCCAGGAAGCTGTGGGTGTCTCGGGCCAGAGCCTCCAGCCCGGAGCCCGCATCGATGTGAGCGTCCCATCAGAAACCAATGACGCAGTCTCTCCCTGCGCTTCCTCCGACCCGGCTGCGCTACTCCGAGCAGGAGGCCCAGAGCGCGGGTTTCGTGGCGGTGGAAGAGCGTCATGTCCACGTGGGCACCCGACTGGTGACGGCGAACGCCAGTCTCACCAGGATCATCAGGCTGGAGCAGACCTTCCCCCAGGTGCTTGAAGGGCAGCCAGGCTGGGGGGCTCCTGGGGCTCTCCCGAGGCTGGGGGGCTCCTGGGGCAGTGCTTCGAGAGAAGAGAAATTGTCATGGGCTGTGGAGTCGGCGAGAGTCGCCGGAATGGATTGTCAGCTGGTCCCTATATCTGTCCCTTCCTCCCTCCCTCCTTCCCTTGCACATTATTTATCGAGCCCTTTCTAGGGTCCAGGCCAGACACTCCTCTAGAAGCAGAGGGTTTCGCCTGGAGTGGGATTGGCGGATCCTTCCTCTCACCCAGTGTACATCCAGTAGGGAGACTGACCCCCCCACACACAATTAGCTAAATCAGTAAGATAATATTCCAGATGGTGATACATACTGTAGAGAAAATAAAGTGGGGTGAGAGAGAGCGGGGGAGCTCGTTAGGTGGCCAGGAAACCCTCACAAAGAAGGTGGCAGTTGAGCTAGCCCCAGCCGACAAGCAGGTGTTGGCCATTTGAAAATCTGGTGGAAGGGCCTTCCAGGCAGAGGGAGTAACACACACAAAGGGCCTGGGGCAGGAATGAGTTGGGATGTTTGAGGAATGGCCACGGGGCTGGAACAAAGTGCGGGATTATGGATGTGGTAGGAGGTCGTGGGGGGCCGGTCACGTGGGCTCGTGGCAAGCTGCAGGGAGGCGTTTGGATTTAGTTCTCTCTGAAATCGGAAGCTTTTTGAGGACGTGACCCAAGTGATGAGGTCAGATGCTTCCGGCCGCTGCATGGACCAGGGAGGGAGCCGCCGTCTGCAGGACGGGGAATACGGGTGTCTTGCGTCAAGCGGGGCAGTGGGCTGTCTTTGCACCCCGTGCCTGCTCGCGAAGCATTTGAGGAGCGCCTCCCGCGTGGCACTGCACGGTCAGCCCCGGGCCCGCACACCCTGCTAGTGACCCACGAACGTCCCTTGTCTTTCTTCTGGAAGCGCCTCTTCTTTTCTACCCCGAGCAGCAGCGGGGACCAGGCTGCCCGGTGACCCAGGGCCGTCCTTCTCTTCCAGCTCGGCGCCGTCCCCGGGGACCTGGCCCTGCAGACCTCGTAGGAGAGAGCCCGCGGGACCGCACCCTGCGCCGGATGGTTCTCTGGGACGAGCAGGTGGTGACCATCAACGGGAGCCTCCAGGGGCCCTTCCCCAGACCCTCTGGGGACCTCAGCCTCCGGGGTGAGTGTCTGAGGGGCCCTGGCAGGGGCGGCCGGTTCACTCACTTCCCAAACCATCATTGAGTGTTTGCTGAGCCCAGGTGCTGTTCTGGGCACTGGAGACCCACCCGGAAATAAGACGGCCCAGGTCCCTGCCCGCAGGGAGGAGGCCAGTGCGCAGGGCTGCGAAGATGGGAAAAGCACAGCAGAGTGTTTCCGAGAGTGAGAAGGGTTGATTTGGGGGTGCAGGGCTCCTGTAGGTGGGGCAGCCTGGGGAGGCCTGTGTGAGGAGGGAACGTCCAAGCTAAGCCCTGAACAGAGAAGGAGCCGGCTGTGAAGATCTGAGGAGGGGCCTCATGGGGAAACGGAAAAGCAGGTGCAAAGGTCCTGAGGTGGGAATAAGCCTGGGCCGGCTGGAGCAACAGCAGCGAGGCCAGAGTGGCCTGAGGGCACTGAAGGGGAGCAAGGGGTGGAGACAGGCGGGAGGGCTGAGGGACCCCGGCCGTGCAGGGTCCCAGCCCCAAGCCTGGAGTTACGGTCCCCTGAGTGATGAGACAAGATGTATTAAAGGAGGGGCATCCCTGAGCATTGCTGGGGGGCGGTTGACATGGGGGGGGTAAGTTCTGTCCCACAGCAGCCCCACTGATGGCCCCTGGGTCCCCCGAGGTCCTCCAGGAAACAGCCCCCCCGGAAGGGGCTGTGGGGCCACACAGACCGTCCATTTACATAGAGCAGAGCCCGACCTGCCCACCAGCCGAGCGGGAGACGGAGTGCAGACCCCAGTCCCGGGGGCACAGCTTGCTGGGTGGTCTGATGGCATCCCCCCGGGTCACAGCCGCCCCACGTGTGCCCTGCCAGGCAGAAGAAATGCGTAGACCCTCAGTACGCTGAGGCAGCGTGCATGTGTGCACATGAGGGTGCAGGGGTGCGTGCAGGGGTGAGCCGGGCAGCCTGAGGACCTGCTCTGTGGGTCGGAGAGGAAGGAGGGCCGGGGCTCTGAGCGCAGGGCGCATGAATGTGGTCAGGGTTAAGCAGCTAGCGGCACCGTCTCCGAGCACAGCTCCCAGGAGCCCGTATGGGAACAGGGGGCACCCTTCCAGAGAGTTCAGAGGTCCCCAAGGTGGCCAGCCCCTACCGCGGAGTCTCAGATGGTCCCTCCCATGGACCTCAGAAGGCGGGACCCACCCATGGTCTCACAAGCAGAGGTCAAGGGCTGCAAGAGGTCATGACAGATAGATCCGGCGTAGAGGGTGAGGGAGGACCGTCTTGGGCAAGGAGGCTGCCCGGTGTGCAGCCGCAGCTATGGGGACAGCCCCGTGTCCCACCCCAGGACGGAATGACCCAGGATGGGTAACCCAGGAGTGTCAGGATGTGGGGTGGGAGGTGGACCAGGCAGCTTTTGCTGAGTGACAGCTGTCCCCCCACACAGTGGCTTGCACCAGTAAGCATCAGGTTGAGGACGGGCTGCTGGCTGACCTTGGGTGGGCTCTCCGACTCTTTGGGGGGGCGGGCTGGCTGCCGTGGCGCCGGGGAGGGGCTCCCAGGGGGCCAGACGGAGCCGAGGCCTCTCAGAGCCTGGGCTGGGATGTGACAGCATCACCTTCCCCAAATCGTATTAATAAGTCGCAAGGTTCAAGGGCAGGGGGAACAGATTCCATCACTCGATGCACGAGGGCAGAGTCTCGAGAGATTTGGGGCTCTCCCAGGGATGGCGAAGGGGTGGCTTGAGGGGCCTGGTGACCCAGTTAGGTGCAGCTTCTGAACGTTGTGTGGACTACCCGGGCACGTGGCCTTCCTGGAGGCAACCTTGCTCGAGGTGGTCGCCGTGTCTGCTAAGGTCCCCTGGGCCCTCTCCACCACCACCCCCGCACCCCTGCCCAGGGGAGCTCACGCACCTGCTGCGCCTCCCTGTGCCGCGACACTGCCGCCTCAGCCTGTCCTCCGAGCATTCACGACGTGCACGCCAGGACCGCCTGGCCATGGGGTGGGACGGCAAGGACCAGGTGGGTGTCCGGGCTGGACGGAGACCCCGGGAAGTCTACTCTGCCTGTAGCCCGAGCAGGGACTCGGGGCCCAGGCCTGCCCATGGTTGCAGGCCCCACGGGACTGTGGGGAAGGCACGGGGCAGGGAGTGGCCTCTGGGTTCCAGCACAGCCTGAGCAACACCAGGAACACCAGTGGGCAGCGCCTGGTGAAGACTTATCATGTGCCGGTACGGCAGCCCCGCTTTCAGAGATGCCAGAGAGGTACAGTGACTTGCCTGGAGTCACACAGCTCGTGGAAGGCAGGACTGCCGTTCTAACCCCTTGATGCCTGTGTCCTCATCACCACCCTCAGCTCCATCTCCATCCTACACTGTCCCTGCCTCCTCCTCTGCAAGCCTCAACTTTGTTCTCCACAGAATGGGCTGAATCTCTCCGGGGCTCCCCCGCAGGCCTGGGAGTTTGGTGCTCAGAACCAGCTGCTCTCATGCTCTTGGACTTGGAGAAGGCGGTCTGTACGAGGTAGGGAGGGGAATGCCCTTCTGGGCGAGGCCTCCGGCTCAGCCTGTCCCCCTCCCCAGGTGCTGGTCTCCTCCTCCTCCCTGCAGTTGGGGAAGGACAGGCTGGCCACCCGCCTGGCCCTGGCTCACCCCTTCAACCTCTCCTGGTCCCGCCTGGAGGCCAGTGGCCTTGCTGAGGGCAGGGATAGCACACAGAGCCGCCAGGTGAGCGGGGAGCATCTGCGGTGCCTGCGGTGCCTGCAGTGAGGGTGTTAGGGGTTGGTGAGGTTGGTGAGCTGCAGGGCAGAGCCCCAGGCGCGGGGTGGGGGGGAGGGGGAGAAGGTTCTGCTTGTCTGTCATTGTGATGGAGTCCTCTAGAATCATGGATTCCAGAAATTTGGGACCCCAGGCGGTCCTTTGTTCATTCATTCCTTTGTCAGTACCTTATTAAGCACCTACTGCATATCAGGAAGTGAAGTGTGAGGTGCACAGTCGTGCATTTTGAAGAGCTTACAAGCAGGTCTAAGTCATCATTTATACACCCCTTTGGTCAGAAACTTCAGGGGGTATGGGCAAGGGCAGATGGACTCCTCAACCCAATGGGTGGCCTTGGGCAGCTCGTGGACCCTCTCTGAGCCTCAGTTTCTTCAGCTGTGAAATGGAAGACTGTAGACCAGTATGTGCAGACAGTAGCCATTGTGTGCCAGGCCAAAGATGCTGTTTAAAATTCAAGCAAATGACTGAGGAAAAATAAAAAGAGTTGTCATAAGCACCGTGAAGAAAGCAGGGAGGTGACTGATATAGAGAGTAATTAGATGGAGTGGTCAGTGAGGGGGTCCTGGAGGAAGCGGCTTGTCAGCTAAGGACTCACAAGTGAGAGGGAGCCACCTTGTGGCATTCTGGAGGAATAGCATTCTGGGAGGTTGAAGGGTGGGATCAGCGCGTGAAAAGGCCCTGGGGTGGGAACAGGCTGAGGTGCTTTGGGAAGAGACCGAGGCAATTAGGCTGGGACAGAGTAAGTGACGGGACAGGTGGCAGGGAGGTAACAGCTGAGGACCCCTGCTGGGGACCCCTGCCAATACAAAACACTGCAGGCTAGGTGGCTTCTGTTGCTTAAAACAGAAAATTTTATTCCTCCCACTTCCAGAGGCCGGAAGTCCGAGATCAAGGCGCCAGCTTGGTCAGGATCTGGCGGGAGCTCTCTTGCGGGCTTGCAGCCTTCCGTGTCCTCATGTGCCAGGGGGAGAGCTCTCTGGAGCCTCTTGTTAAGGGAGCACTAATCCCACCGTGTGGCCCATCTCACGACCTCCCACCGGCCCTGCCTCCTGATGCCATCGCAATGGGCATGGGGGCTTCAGTGGGAAGATCAGGGGAGCGGGGCACACAGTGAGCCCGGAGCAGCCCCAGAGGCCGAGTGGGGGCGCTCCGATTTCCTTCTGGAAAGGACAAGTCTGGGTGTTGGGAATGAGGTGTCCTCCATGTAAATATTCCCAGCCTCGGGGCGTGGCTTGGAGCGTGGGGAGTGGCTCGGAGCATAGGGCGTGGCTCAGAGCGCGGGGCGTGGCTCGGAGTGTAGGGCGTGGCTTGGAGCGCAGGGCGTGTCTCAGGGCGCAGGGCGTGGCTCGGGGCGTGGGGCGTGGCTTGGAGCATAGGGCGTGGCTTGGAGCATAGGACGTGGCTTGGAGCATAGGGCGTGGCTCGGAGTGGAGCGCTTGCCGACTGGGCAGGGACAGGGACTTTGCCTCCAGTGGTGGGCAGGGGGCCACCTTCCCCACTCTACCCTCCCCACTCCACCCTCCCCGTCAGTCCGCCCTGACCCGCAGGGCACACACAGGCAGGGACCATCAGCCTCTTCTCCGCCCCACCCACCCCCTCACCAGCCTCCATCTCCACGCAGGTGCAGCCGGCCCCGGACAGAGGGCAGCCCGTGACCTTGCACCTGGCCTGGACCGGCAGGTCTTCGGGGTACGATTCCATCGGGGACGGCTGCCTGGCCGCCTCGCTCGGGCAGGCAGGCACTGGCGGGACTGCGTTTCCTAACTCGGGGTCCCTGTGCTGGCCCTGGGTCCCACACTCCATCTCTAGTCAGTTCCGGGACTCCTGGGGCCTGGGCGCCCTCGGGGCCTGTGGGGCCTTAACACAGACCCTGGCCGCGTTCAGTGAGCGGCTCCATCAGTCCTGGGCCGGCCGCTGGGTGCGGCAGAACCTGACCTCCGAGGAGAGGCCAGGAAAGCCGGGTCCCAGGCAGGTAACCCCCAGGGCGGCCCCATGTGCTGTAGAAGGCGCCGGTCTCTGAAGCCACGCGGTCCTGGGTGCAAGTGCTAGCCGTGCTGCGGGACCATGAGTAGCCCATGTCTGCACGGTGAGCCCTGATGTGCTCGTCTGTGAAATGGGTGCAGTGATCCTTCCTTGACTGGGGCGTAGTGACATCTCTGGTAGGTGAGGAAAGCAAGGCACCCAGTGTGAGGCGAGCCCTCGGAGCAGACAAGGGGAGGAGCTGGTGACCCCAGTGGGCTTTTGGGGGGACAGCGGAGTAGTTCAGGTTCCTGGAGGCATCTGGGTCAGGGTCTTCTTGGCATCACTGTGCAGCTGAGGTGGGGACTGGGCTGTGGAGAAATGGGGACACCTAGCCCTGAAAGCCAACCATGATCCTTGCAGGGTCTTGCCCCCGGGTTCTGGGACCCCCAGGCCCGGCTCCGTTGACATCCTGCCCAGAGTACGAGTGTCTGCAGTGGCCGGCCCGGGCGCTAAGAGGGGACATCCACACCCGCTCCCCCTGTGAGGTCTCCCGTCTGCAGCTGGCCGTGGCCGTTCCCTCCTCTCACGGATGAGCCCCTGCCTCACGTGCCCTCTCGTCGCAGAGACACCGGCCGTCCCAGCCGGACAGGATGCTCGCAGAGGCCAGGCTAGAGCGCATCCTCCCTGCCCCCCGCCCCACCCAGAGCTTCCGGGGGGAGCTGGAGACCGACCACCCGCACCGGCTGCACCGTTCCCTGCGCCTGGGGCTCTGGCCTGCCCAGGGTGAGTCTGGCCCAGGGAGGGGGCCCAGGGGCCCGTGGAGGGGGGGTGAGCAGAGATGACTGCATCCGCAGAGCGCGGGGGTGGGGGGGACGTGTGAGGGAGCTGGGTGCCAGCGTCAGCTGCTTGTCGGCGGGCTGACCGTAGGCAGGGCCATGCTTTCAGTGTCCGGTGTTTCATCTAAGGAGCAGACGCAGCAATAGGTTCCAGTGTGTAGGGTGACTGAGGCTTAAGAGACGCGACACAGGAAGATGATTGACACGTAAATGGGAGCTGCTCTTAGCCTCATCGCTGTTAGAGGTAAGGCGTTGGGACCCCTTTCCCCCGCCCTTCTTCCTGGGCTGATCAGTCCTTCCTCCCATCCATCCATCCATCCATCCATCCACCTACTCACCTACCTGTCTGTCCGTCCACCCACTCACCCACCTACTCATCCATCCATCCATCCATCCATCCATCCATCCATCCATCCATCCATCCTCCCCATCCATGCATCCACCCATCCATCTACCCACACAATCAGCCACCTACCCAGCAACCCATCCACCCCCACCGGCCTATCCTCCTGTCCGTCTATCCATCCATCCATATTCCCATCCATCCCAGGGTCAGACTTTTCATAAAGGGCCAGATAGCAAACATTTTTGCTTTTTAAGCCATGTGGTCTCTGGTATAATTACTCAACTGTGTTGTCATAAAATATATGTAAACAAAAGGGTGTGGCCATGTTCTGGGACAAATTTATTTAGAAGAACAAGCGAAGTCAACTTTGGCCTTGAGCCAGTTTGCCAACCCCATTCATCCATTTAGTCAGAGAGCATATTTGTGGGTTTTACTCAAGGCCCCATTCTAGGCGAAGGGACAGGATGGTGAAAGGGACAGAGTGGGTGCCCTACCCCCTGGAACTCACATGCCAATGGATGGAAAAGTTAAACAAGAGGCATGATAAGTACTCAGGCGTGGTGAATGCTTTGAAGGAAGGAAGCAGGGAGAGAGGACACAGGATTGTACTGTCACTGATACTGTGCAAACTCTGCACAGGGAACAGCCAGTGCAAAGGCCCTGTGGCCGGATAAGCTTAGGTTATTTGAGGCACATAGGGCAGCCCTTAGAGAGCAAGGAGGCAAGGTCAAGAAGATAATGGTGACCCATGGGCCAGGCCAAGGAGACCAGCTTCTCTTCTCAGTACAGTGGGGGAGGCAGATAATTTTGAGCAAGGGGCTAATGACTGATTTGCATATTTAAAGTAGGTCTGGCAACCAAGTGGGGGAGGGACTGTGGGCTGGGGCTGAACTGGAGGAAGGGAGACCCAGAAGGCTACTGCGACAGCCCGAGTGGTCGGGACCAGGCATGGCGGGGAGAGGAAGCTCCTGCCCCTCTGCCCCCCTGCCCGCTAACACCCACCCTCCTATCCCAGGCTCTCTCCGTCTCTGGGGAGCCCACCCTGGGCTATGGAGAGGCCCTGATGCGTGCCCGCCGTCAGCTGGGCTTTGCCCCGGACCCAGACCACGGCCTGACCCTCCGCCACCACAGCAGGCCTCGGGCACCAGACTTCTCGGGGGAGCTGGAGGTGGGTGGCCAGGTCAGGGCTGCCCAGCCCCAGGGGAGGGTGCGCTTTCTCTGGCGAGGCCACCACTGCCCAGACAGCCCTGCCACCTAGTGGCTGATACCAGAACTGCAGACTGGCACCACCATGGGGACCAGAGAGTCCCTGGGGGTGGGACCCTCCAGCCTGTCCCTAACCCTGAGACAAAGCGGTTCCTCCCCTGCCCCAGCATCTGGCCCTCGCTCTAACTGGGTGCCTCCAAGGGTCGGGATCGACTGCTCGCTGACCACATTTTTGGCCACGGACTCCCCATGGTGTCTCCTTGATCCTGGGGAGACATTTGGTGTGGTTCTCAGGCAATTACGGGAAACACGGCCTGCAGGTGGAAACACCTGGACCCTGGATGTGCCCAGAATGCCAAGGCCCTGGGGCCACCTGGGTCAGTTAGGTCTCCGGGTGTGAGGCCTGGCACTGGGACTTTTTAAGCCATGGGGATGGCAGGTGCCACTGGCCTCTGAGGCCCCCAGATGTGGATTTAAGACGTACCTTGTGCACTCGGTAGGGATTGTGAACCACGCGGGGGTCCCGGTGCCCCTGGAGCTGTGGGGCAGGGGTGGGCATGGCCTTTTCCCTCCCTGGGCCCGGGGCTGCCAGGGCCCGGCTCTGCCCTGAGCTCTGCCTTCCTGCTCCTGAGTCCTCAGCCCCGAGGCTCCGCGGCTCGCCCTGCGGGGCCGGGTGTCTGCCACGGCTTCTCAGGATGTGTCCGGCTGGAGGGAAACGTGGACAGTGGCCACCAGGCATCCATCCGTCCGTCCCTGCCTTCCTGCCCGAGGTGGGACACTGGGCTCAAACACCCTGGGCTCGTTTCAGCCACCCCCGAGATAGATTTGCAGTGTTCATTTTACAGACGGGGAGACGGGCTACTACTTCATTCCACAGATGTTTTAGGATCCCTTTGAGCAGGAGCTGTTTCAGGTTCTGTAGATAAAACACGGGACTCAACCGATCCCTCCACAGTCCACCCCCTGGGATCGTCCCTGAGCAGATGACTAGATTTTCTACACCAGGGGTCAGCAGACCTTTCCTATAAAGGGCCCCAGAGTAAAAGGTTCAGGCCTGTGGGCCAGATGCGCTCTCCCTTAGTCTTTGTTTTTCAAGAATCCTGTAAAACCATAAAAGCCCTTCTTAGCTTGCAGGCTGTTTGAAAACCGGACCCAGGTTGCATCTGGCCCCTGACCCCTGGTTTCCGAGCCTCTGATTGGGTGTGTGAGGTGGTAAATGCTTGAGGAAAAAAAGGGCGGGATGAGCGGGTTGGGGTGCGTTTGAGACGGTGCCGCCACGGTCTGCTTTGAGGACAAGGTAGCATTTGGACACGGGCTGGAAGTGAGCCTTGTGGACACCATGGGAAGAGTTCCGGGCAGAGGGCATGGTTGGTGCAAAGGCCCGGGGGTGGGAATGTGCCTCCGCTGTGCTGGAGGAATTGGAGGAAGCCAGAGGGGCTGGTGCAGAGGGTGTAAGAGCCCACGAGGTGACAGGGATCCACATGGCCTGGGGCCTTTGTGAGGACTTGGGCTTCTCCTCTGAGACGGGAGTGCACACAAGATTTTGAGCTGAGGAAAGACATGGTCTGTGTCCCCTTCATAAGATCCCTCCGGCCCTGGTTGTGAGACTGAAGAGGAGGGCAGGGGGGGTGGCGTGGATAGAGGTGTGCAGCCCAGTAAAGGGCGGTGGTCTAGGGGCACCCGGGTGGCTTCGTCGGTTGAGCATCCGACTCTTGGTCTCAGCTCAGGTCTTCATCTCGGGGTCATGAGTTCAAGCCCCGCCTTGGGCTCCCTGCTTCACGCGAGGTCCCACTTACAAAAATAAAAATAAAGTGCTTGTCTCTTGGGGCTGCCCAGGCCGGATGGGACCGTGGCTCTGCTGGGCCATGGAGGCCGTGGAGGGGCCGCGAGGTGGTCAGAGTCTGGATGTGGTTTTAGGGTCAAGGCTGTAGGTTTGCTAACGAGGCTGCAGCCGGGGGTGAAACGGCCGGTGCCCGTGGAAAGAGCCAGAGCCCACGGGTGGAGCGCTGGGGAAGGACCGGTGGAGGCGGACTGCGGCTTTATTAGTGACCTGCGGCTGCTCTAGCAAACCATGCGCCAGTTGGATGGCTTAAAACGACACAGATTCGGGAGGCCTGGGTGGCTCAGTTGGTTGAACATCCAACTTGTGCTGTGGTCATGATCTTGCAGTTTTTGAGGTTGAGCCCCGCGTTGGGCTCTGTGTTGACAGGCTGAGCTCAGGGACGGTTTTGGATCCTCGGTCCCCCTTCGAGCTGCAAAATTAACACATATTTAAAGAGAGAGAGAGCAAACAACACGGATATATCCTCCTATAGTTGGGAGGTCCAAAGCCTGGAATCACTTTTTAGCGGGGCCCCAGGCAGGATGCTGACCCTGCTGCAGAGCCCGAGGGGAGCACCCCTGTCCTTCACCTCCCCCCGCAGCTGGCCCCCAACTCTGAAGCCAGCACTGCCTCCTCTCCAACCTGTGTCCTCCCCTCTCGTCCTTCTGAGCCCCCTGCCTGCCTTTTTGGGATTATTCCCTGGATAATCTGTCTCAAAAATTCTTAACCCTGTCATACCTGCTAAGTGTGTCTGGCCACGTAAGTTACGTAGTCCTAGGTCTCGGGCACTGGGATGGCTTTGGGGGCCTCTATTCAGTCTAGTCACCGAGAGTGGAGACGGGGCCGTTGAGGGCGTGTTGACCTTGAGATGCCGTGGGGACTCCCGCCGGAAATGCCCACTGCAGCTGATGCCCGAGGCCTGGGCTGGACGTAGTGCAGTTTGGGAATCATCAGAGAGGTGACTAGCCCTGGAGCAGCAGAAACCGCCCCGGCGCAGGGTCCGGGGCGCTTGCATCCCCTCCCCTCGTGGGCCAGGGGTGGGGTGCTATCTGTCGGGGGCTTAGAATGGCAGTGACTCCCTTCTCCCAGGGCCACAGGGCCTGAATGCAGCTCTAAGTCGGGCAGTCCTGGTCAGTCAGTGCTTTGTGCCTCAGTTTCCCCTCCTAGGAACCCGTGATGCTCCCACCGCCCTGGCTGAGGGGAAATTGCAAAGCAGGCGGGGTGTCCGCTCTCGTGAAGAACGGTGTAGCGAGTCGGGGCTCTCTGGGGCGGTCTCGGCCGAGGGTCCCCACTGGGCGCTTGTGCTGTAAGGACGCAGGTGGTAGGGAGGCCTTTGAGGCTACCTCTGGCCGCACACCTCAGGTCCCCAGGGTCTCGGGGGGCTTGGGGGGGCGGGCAAAGTCCTCTGGCCCAAGTGGAGGATGTGAAATAGTTCTCGTCCACCTCTCACTCCAGCGTGTGCTGAGCCCTCTCTGCTCCCACAGTCCCCATGAGGTCGACCTGACCCCATTTGCCGTCCTGAGTTTCGGGGTCCACCCGTGACTGTGCAATCCCCAGGGTCCCCTTTGGCCCTAATCCCCCATTTCTCCCGTGTTTCTGGTGCCCCCTGTGCACCTCTCTTGAGGAGCCCCAGAGGCGGGCCCCCTCGTCCCTCGGGGTTCACACACAGGTGCCCCCAGCTGACCCAAGGCCCTGGGTGGCCTGGCAGTGGGGCCGCCATGTCCACCCCAGCCTCTCCTGCCCCCTTCCCTGTTTCTGGACGCAGAGACCCCTTCCTCTGGCAGGGGTCTCCCCCCTCCTCCATGCTCTTTCCAGGAACTGTTCATTGCTGGTGATGCTGCCGCCTGTGGGGGACGAGCCCCTGGCTGTGGCCCGGGTGACGTGTCACCTCGTGGAGAAGCTGGCGCTGCCCTTCCGTGCCATGAACGGGACCAGCGTGCTGGCCGAGTACTACTGGCTCAAGCAGCGCCTGCTGGGGAGCCCCCTTGAGTGAGTCCCGGGAAGCCCCCCTGGTTCATGGGATGTGGCCGCAGGCCCCTGCAGGGGTGGACAGAGCAGGACTGTGGGGCCCGGAGGGTACAGGGCTTCCCTTGGTCGTCTGGCCTCATGCTGGGCACCAGGGCCAGGCTTCTGTCCCAAGCATGAGCGCCCGAGCCTGGGGCCCGACGCACAAGTGGGCCCAGCAGCGTGGGGCGCGGGCCAGCTCCCCCCGTGCTCCGGGCTGGAGGGCAGACCTCCAGCTGGGACCGGAAAGCGGTAACTGAGCCCAGACTCTAGGTCAGGCAGGGCCTGCAGCCGGGCTGTGCCAGCACCGGATGCGGTTGTGAGGGCTTCGGGCCCCTGGGGGGCGTTTGTGTCCGGCTCCTGCCCCAGGGTGGCCATGGCCTGGTGGCCTGCAGCTCTGGGACTTGGTTTCCCCCTCCCCTGAGGGATGGTGGCAACGTGGCTCCCTGCTGTGGGTCACAGGCATGTGTGCAGTTTGGGAGCACAGTTCCTTGGGGACAGGGCTGATCTGAAGTCCATGGGCAGGCGTGGCAGCCGTGGCCTGGGGGTGCGGGGGATCTCGGTACGGGGTGATTGCCATCGCATGGTGGGATGGTGGGGAGGCTGAGGCTCAGGCACGAGCAGGGGCCAGCCTTCCTGGACGCGTGGGCACTTTCTGTGCCTGGCAGCAGCTGGGTCTCAGAGGTCCCCATGTGTGTGACCTTGGGCAGGCCTGTGACCTTCAGCTCAGAGCTGACTAAGGGGCTTTCGTACTGCCCTGTGAGGCTGGGTGAGCCAGCAGCTGCCAGGCCTGGGGTGTGCTGCCCACTGCCCCGCGGCAGCTGTGGCCCGATGGGGCAGACCGTCCCCCTCTCTGGGCTGTCTTGGAAGAGGGTTTGGCCGTAGGTTTGTGTGTGTTTTATAATGATGATACTTTACATTAGCTTCTTTGAGACACAATTCACTCAGGTAAAGTAGAGATTTCAGTGGCTTTGAGTAGATTCACAGGGATACACACCTGTCAGCACAGTGAATTTTAGAACATTTTCATTTCCTGAAAAGACACCCAGTATCTCTTAGCCATCCCTCTCCACCCCCCTCCCCCCACCAGGTTTGTGCACATAGGAGTCCTTTGTTGCTTTTTATTGCTCACCTGGCTGCAGGTGGCTGACTTCAGGGGGCAGGGGTGGGGGGGGAAGAGGATGTGGGGACAGACCCCCTCCCCATGTGGGCTGCCCCTCACTTTCCTTGGGACCCTTTCTTCCCAGACCACGTGGAGGTGGCCGGGGCCAGGCACGTGGTGACCTTCGCCGGCCAGGGGTGGAGCCTCGAGGTCCGCTGCTGGCCCAGGACTCTGCCCACACCACGTTCTCGCCAGTTCGGGGCTCGTGGCTGCGGCGCTCAACCACATCTCCCTGGTGTTCTTCCGAGCTTACAGGTGAGCATGCAGCTGGGGGGGCGGGCAGGGGGCCCAGAGGGAGGACACTCTCCCGCCTCC
This sequence comes from Proteles cristata cristata, assembly GCA_017311185.1. Lineage (NCBI taxonomy): Eukaryota > Metazoa > Chordata > Mammalia > Carnivora > Hyaenidae > Proteles > Proteles cristata. The sequence continues at coordinate 486,000 of JAESUZ010004752.1, forward strand.
TGTCCCATCTACACCCCTGGGTCCCAGCCCCGTCTGCCCTCTGTCCCCCTCAGCCCGTGTCTGGCCCCAGGCTGTAGGAGTCCTCCCTGTCGACGGAGAGCTGTCTGCATGTCGATCTGCCACCTGCCACGATGAGGAGGGACATCCCCAGGGTCCAGATGGCCAGTGAGGATGGCGTCTCCATCACCTGTGATGTGCGAGCTGGCCTCTGTAGCCTCACTCTGGGCCCCTGGCTTCACGGTGGGTCCGGGCCCGCCGCAGTGGCCTCCGGGCTGGTGGGGAGGGCCTCACAGAGCCCACAGTCCATGTCCAAGGCTGAGGGCAGTGGATCCCTGCTTGGGGGGGTGCACTCGGGGTCTGCGCGAGGCTGGGGGCCCGGGGACTCCATCATGCTGCTCCCTGGGGCTCAGAACCTCAGCAGGCCAAGGTCAGAGGCCATCTCTCCCTGCTTGGTCACACCCATCACGGGGGTCACACCCATCACGGGGGCCACGCTGCTCCGTGCCGCCCACTGGCCTGTTTCTGGTGCCGTAATCCCCACTGCTGTCTGTGGTACAGAAGACCTGACCGAGGTTGAGGAACTTGGTCTCCGTTCTGTCCGCCGGGAGCCACAGAACCAGGATGTGAGCTCCGGCCTCTCTGACCGCATATTCTGTCCCTTCTCTAGGACGGGCGGACCTCACACGCTCCCCTTGATCTGGTCAGGCAGCCCCAGGGCCGCTCAGGATGGCGATGCAGGGCAGGGGGAGGGGCCCAAGTGCTTCCCTCCCTCCTCTCCCTCTGATGGAGGATTAGAGCCAGGGTGGGGGTGTGGGAGTCACGTGTGGAGGGTCTGGCCAGGCTCTCACCCGTCCCCCTTTCCCCACAGGCGTGTCTGCTGGCCTCCTGGGTACCAATGACAATGAGGCAGCCAAAGAGCCGATGCTCCCGGACAGCACCGTGGCCCACAGCCTGGAGGAGTTCGCCCGCGCCTGGCAGGTGAGCTGCCGGGCCAGCCCCTCTTCCCCTGGGGGGCTGACCATCACCAGGCTTGTGGCTGCGGGCAGAGACTGCCCACTTGCATGCCCACTCTCCACCCAGCTGCTCAGACTCGGGGGTGGCCCCCCACTCTGGAACCCCATGCCCCTGTTCTACATGCCCCGGAGAAGACAGGCCCAGGTGGGAAGCGACTGTAAGACCAGGGAGAAAGCCCCAGCGTGCCCAGAACAGAGCCCCACCTGCCGCGCCTTCTTCTAGGACCCCCGTTGGTGCCTGGGACCCTGCTTCAGGGTGGTGAGTGTGAGGCTGGGTGCGGACCCCAGCGGAAGCCATGCAGCAGGTAGACCAGAGGCAAACGGCGGCCTGTGCCCCTCCTCAGTGCGGTGGGCAAGGACCCTGACTCTGGGCGCTGATTGCAGGTGGAGCCCACCCTGTTCCTCAGCCGGTGCATGCAGGACACCTGTGTTGCAGGCACCCGGGAGCTGTACCCTGCCTGCAACCTGGCTGCAACCTCCATCCGCCTGTGTGCCCGGGGCGTCGTGCCCCTGGACCCTCCTCCCCTGTGTGGTAAGTTGCCCACTTGACCTGTGCCTTCCCTCCCTTCCCTTCCTTCCTTTCTCTTAGCTCTCGTGAGGGAGAAAGGCACTCAGTCGTCCTACCATGAGCTCAGAGTAAAAACCGAGTTATGGGCCAAGGGTTACTTACTGAGAAAAAGAAGCCCAAAGACACCCTGTGTGTGAGCCAGGTCATCTTGGAGGCCTTGGGCCCTGTGGGAGGTCAGACAAGCACAGATCGGAGGGTCAGGGATTGTAATGCACACGCTCTCCCATGTCTGCAAAGCCCTGGGTCAATCGATGTTCCGCCTGAGGCTGATTCCCGTGGCTGAAGCGCACTGCGGGGGGCTGGAGTCAACCGCTGCACCAAGCACGGCGAGTAGAATCCCTGTTCAAGGGGAAATCATTCCTGCCACTGGTACCAGGGCTGTAAGGTGGGCTGGACTCATGGACTGGCACCATGGTGCAGGGATCACCGCCTTGGGGTTTGGCTGTAGGGGCGAGAGATCAGGCTCAGCTCAACACAGCAGGGAGCAGTGGGGACTGAGCTGAGCAGGGGTGGGGTCTGCGGATGGAAAATTACCAAGATGAGCCATCAGGGATGGGGGAGTACTCAGCCAAGCTGGCAAGATTCCTGTTGGAGGCAGAGGAGAGGAGCATGGTAGTTATCAGGGTGACCCACCAGGGGGGCTAAACCCACTAATCGAGAGTCCCCCAGAGCCCCGCGTAGAATCCGATCAAAACAAAGACTCCTTCCCACTCCCTACGACCTTCATTCAGATGCTAGAATTTTAGAGGATGGACTACATGGAAGAAACTGAAAATGGTAAGTGTGATTCCAAAAGTAATTTCCAGAAATGAGAAATATTCCCTGAAATTTAAAACGTAAATCTGACACCTCAGGTTCAGAAAGCACAAGGCATCCCACATCCTGTCCATAAACCTCTATTAAGACCCATCAGCGTGGCCAAGAGATGGTCTTTTGGGGAACAGGCAGACAACCAATCTCCCACGAGCAAAGGCGGCAGATGATAGACTCCACCCTTAAAGCATTTAACAGAGTTAGATTTTATACCCGGCTCACAAAAAATGCAACAGATTGTTAGCACTGAACTCTCTGCAAATGTTTTTCCCACGAGAGGACATTCACTTAAGGGCCAGAGCAAGTCACACACATTAATCCACACACCATCTGTGGCTACTTTGGGGCTGCAGTTAGCTAGCAGAGTATTGGCAACACAGACTGCAGATCTGGCCACAAAATCCAAAATATTCGCTGTTCGATTCTTTGCAGCAAGTGTTGGCTGACCCTGTGTGTGAACTAGGGAAAGCAGAGGGGAGAAATTCAAGAGAAATGAATCAAGCAGGAAGAAATGACTAGAAGGGATCCAGAGGAGGAAAACCGTAACTAAGTATGAACAAGAAGCCAAAACTGGCAGATCCAGTAGAGGCTGAGAGGTCACGCAACAGCTTGGGGCAGGTTGCTGATAACTTTCAAGACCTAGGTTGAATACAAGTCAACTTGAATCTATAGACTAAAATGTTGTCTAAAAGATAACAGGCAAAGCTTAGTGAAGTCATTAGGACACCAAAAGAAAAAAAATAGATTTCATCAAGATTAATTTTTGTTGTTGTTCTTTGAAAGACCTTGTTAATAGAAAGACAGAACATATTTACCAATGACCTATCTGATAAAGGACGCCTGTCTAGAATATATAACTCAAATCTAACAGTAAGAAAAGAAATCTAAGTAGAAAATGAGAAAAACACATGGAGACATTTCACCTAAGATGACATATGCATGGAAAATAGACACAAGTAAGAAATATTCAGCAGTACTAGCCAGTAGGGAAATGAGAACACTACGTATCTATTAAAACAGTTAAAAAAAAAAAAAAAAAGTGAAACCAAAGGCTGGCAAAAATGTAGAGAAACTACTTAGCTCATACAGTGCTGGTGGGAAATATAAAATGGTACGGCGACTCTGGGAAAAAAGCTAAAAACACACTCAAAATATGATCCAGCAGTTGCATCCCTGAATATGTATCCCAGAGAAATTAAAACCTACGTTTCACACAAAAGCCTGTACATGATTATTCATAGCACTATGATTTGTAATAGCCCCAACCTAGAAACAGCCCAAAGTGCCGACCTTTGGTGCACAGTATATTCCCTACCATGGAATATACTCAGAAATAAAAAGGAGCACACTACTGGTACAGGCAGCAGCTTGGATGAATCTCAAAAGCCCTATGCTGCGTGGGGGGAAATGATGGAGAACAAGTTAGCTGCCGCCGGGGTCGGGCCCAATGGAGGAAGATGAGGTGCCCGAGGGAGATGTTTGCGTGGTGGAACAATCGTGTAATTTGATGATGGTGGTAGTAACACAAATCTACACATGCAAGGAGAGCTCAAAACTAGGTACACACCTTGTACCAATGTCAGTGTCTGGATATTGTACTCTCATTACTGAGGCTGTAATCATTGGAAGACACTCTTCTACAAGTCTCTAGTTAACAGTTAAAACTTCTTATTTCTAAATAAATACCAGGCCCACATCACATTAGAGGCAGGTTGAGAGAATTTACCCTAACTGTTCCAGAACAGGAAGACGAAACCCTTCTCTTCCCAACTCCTGTGAACGAAGAAGAAAGACAGGAACACGCCCCAAGGCCAGTGCCCGGAGAGGAGGGAGCCCAGCTTCACACTGGAAACAGACGCTACTCATGTATTCATAAACCAAACTCCACAGTCTCTGGGATCCAAGGATGGCATTTAAAACATTGTACTAACGACATCGAGGTAATTCAGAACCCTTCTGGTGACATATCTAATAATGTATTGGAAACAACTCTTTTTAATTTTTGGGGGAGAGAGAATCCCAAGCAGACGCCACACTCGGCATGTAGGGCTCGATTCCGCGCCTCTGGGATCATGACCTGAGCCAAAATCAAGAGTCAGACGGTCAACTGACAGGGCCACCCAGGCGCCCCTGGAAACATCCTGATGACAATGCAGACAACAGAAGGGACCCCGGCGAGGCGCAAGCACAGGAAGTCACGACCCTCGGACCTCCGAGGACACACCAAACGCATAACAAAATGGCCCCAAGTAGCTTCGTGGGAGCTCCAGCAGCAGCCGCCTGACCCAGAACATGCTGAAGGCAGAGCCATGGGGCCCCCTCGTGTCGTCGCCTCCCTGTTACAGGACGGTTTCAAGGAAGCCAACCGAGTCCTCCCTTAGGAGGGAAGAGCAAGTGTAGAACGTGCTTCCCGTGTCCTGTCTGTCCGGGGAGCTGCCGGAGGGACAGGCTTCGTCTCTCCTGGCTCAGGGTGCTGAGGGCGGGAACGGCAGCGTGCAGGGATCGGGGGAGGCTGCTGAGAGCAGTTATGGGTGCGCGTCCAAGAGAGGGCTGCAGGGAGTCCGCAGAGCGGCTGGGGGTGGGGGCAGATCTGGGCAGAGGAATTCAATCCTGTATCTAGACCCCTCAGAAGCAGCAGGGGTGAGGCTCCTGGGGAAATGAAGACCTTTAAAGACACTGGGAATATTGGGGATGTGAAATTAAAACCTACACACAGGCCCAGGGAAGATACAACCCCCCTCCCACAAAAGGTTGAGAGAACCCGGAGCCTTTACAGCGGCTGATTGGTGAGGGTCCTCCCCCGCGCAGGGACCGTCTGCAAACACTGGGGGAGGTGGACGCCTTTGCAGATGCCCAGTTTCAACGAAAGGTGACAAAACATAACAAAGAAACAGGGAGGCAGGGCCCATTCAAGGGAACACAGTAAACCTCCAGAAAGCTCTCAAGAAAAACTGGCCTCGGGCTTGGACGTGCTCGGTCAGCTGCAGGAGAAGGCAGGCAAACAACCACAGGAAATTAGGAAAACGACGTCTAAGCAAAATGAGAATATCGGCAAAGAGAGAGAAATCGTAATAAGGAACCAAACACATTCTGGAGCTGAAGAATCCGGTAATTGACTTGATGCCGTCTGAGACACACTTTAGACCTAAGGACGCTTCGAGGTTGAAAGCCGAAGGATAGAAAAAGATGCTCTATACAGATAACGACCAAAAGAGCAGGGTGGCTAGGTGCCTATCAGACACATACAATTAAACAGAGAAAAGAAACTTGTTACAAGGGAGAGGAAAGGATATTTAACAATGAAAGGATTAACTCACCAAGAAGATCTAATGATTTTAAGAATATGCACCGGACAGGGGCGCCTGGGTGGCTTAGTCGGTTAAGCGTCCGACTTTCGCTTACGTCATGATCTCGCAGTTCGTGGGTTCAGGCCCCGCGTCGGGCTCTGTGCTGACTGCCAGCTCAGAGCCTGGAGCCTGTTTCAGTCTGTGACTCCCTCTCTCTCTGACCCTCCCCTGCTCACGCTATCTCCTAGAAATAAAAAATAAAAAAAAAGAATATGCACCAGACATCAGAGGTTCTAACTATCTGAAGCAAACATGGTCAGAATGGAAGGGAGAAAAGGCTCTACACTGAGAGAGCCTCCACCCCACCCCCCACCATCCAGCCTTTTTCTACCATGGGTGGAACCAGAGATTAGGAAGGGAGTCGAGGATCTGAACACCATAAGAGAACTGGATCAAACAGACCCATACACAACACTCCACCAAACAATAGCAGGATATAGATTTTTCTCAAGTGCACAGAGAACATTCTCCAGGATAGACCATCTATTAAGCCACAAAATACATGGAGTCTTAACGCATTTTTGATGACTAAAATCATAAAGCATTTTTGATGACTGAAATCACACCAACTATGTTTTACCAGTCAAGGTGAAAAGAAATTCCTAAGAAACCGACAACTAAAGATAGGTGGAAAATAGGAAAAAATCTAAAGTTGTGCAAAATGAAACAACACCCTCTTAACCAATGAATGGGTCAAGGAAACTACAAGGTAAATTAGCCAATAGATCTATTTTTTAAAGTTTATTTTGAGAGAGAGAATCCCGAGCAGGCTTTGCACTGTATGTGAGCCTTGAACCCACAAACTGAGAGATCAGAACATGAGCCAAAGTCAGATGGTTAACCGACTTAGCCCCCCCAGGTGCCCCAAATTAGCAAATATCTTGAGACTCATGAAAATAAAAATGCAACATACCAAAACGATCCGATTTAGAGAAAGCAGTGCCAAAAAGGAAATTTACATTCTTTTCCTATAAATGCTTAAATGAAAAAAGATGTCAAATCAATAACTAACTTTATACCTTAAGGAACCAAAAGAAAAAAAAATGAAACTGAACCCGAAACTGAACCCAGAACTAACAGGAGGAAATCACAAACATTAGCGCAGAGGTAAATTAAATAAAAAATAGAAAATCAATGTGACGTTTTTTAAAGAGCAATAAAACTGACAAAACTTTAGCTAGATTGGCTAACTTTAAAAATAGAAAAGCACTCAACTAAAATCACAAGTGAAATACAAGACATTGTGACCAATTTTAACAAAAATCAGAAGGACTTTAGGAGCATGAACAACTGTATGACAAACTGTTCAACACAGATGAAATGAATAAATTCCTAGAAGCATATAATTTGCCGAGATGGAATCATGAAGGAACAGAAATGTGAACAGATCTATAACTAGCGAGAATATTGAAATATTCTTGGTATTCAAAAACCTCCTCACAAAGAAGAAGAAAAAAATGCCCAGGACCAGATGACTTCACTGGTGACTTCTACCACGCATTTAAAGAATTAAAAGTAGTCCTCCTCAAATTCTCCAAAAATTGCAAAAGGAACATCTCCACATCCATTTTATGAGGTCAGCATTACTTTTATACCAAAGCCAGATAAAGATACTTCAAGAAACAGGGGCGCCTGGGTGGCTTAGTCGGTTAAGCGTCTGACTTTCGCTTAGGTCATGGTCTCGCAGTTTGTGGGTTCGAGCCCCGCGTCGGGCTCTGTGCTGACTGCCAGCTCAGAGCCTGCAGCCGGTTTCAGTCTGTGACTCCCTCTCTCTGACCCTTCCCTGCTCATGCTGTCTCTCTCTCTTTCTCTCCTAGAAATAAATAAAACATTAAAAAAAATTAAAAAAGATACTTCAAGAAACAGAAACTACAGGGACGCATGGGTAGCTCAGTTGACTAAGTGTCCAGCCTCAGCTCAGGTCATGATTTCAAGGTTCGTGAATTTGAGCCCCACATTAGGTTCTGTGCTGACAGCTCAGAGCCTGGAGTCTGCTTTGGATTCTGTGTGTGTGTCTCTCTCTCTGTCCCTCTCCCGCTCTCTCTCTCTCTCAAAAATAAACATAAAAAACAACAACAACAACTACAGACCAATATCCTCGATGAATATAAGTACAAAATCCTCAAAAATAAATAAAAATACTAGCAAACAGAATTCAAGTGGGATTTATTTCTGAAATGAAAGGATGGGTCAACATGGGAAACTATTCAGTACACCACAGTAAGAGAACAAAGGACAAAATCCACATGATCACCTCAGTTGATGCAGAAAAAACCCTTGAACAAAAATTTAATACCCTTTCATGACAGAAACACTCAACAAACTGAGGCAGGAATGTAACTAGTTCAGCTAATAAAGGGTATACAGGAAAAGGCCATAGATTACATATTCATTTTTTAAAAATGTTTATATTTGAGAGAGGGAGACAGAGGATCCGAAGCAGGCTCCATGCCAACAGCAAAGAGCCCAATGTGGGGTTCAAACCCACAAACTGCAAGATCACAACCTGAGCCGAAATCAGATGCCCAACCAGCTGAGCCAGCCCGGTGTCCCCATAGATGACGTATTCAATAGGGCAAGAGTGAAAGCTTTTCCTCAGAGATCAGTAATGAGACAGGGATGTCTATATTGGCTTCTATTTGACAGAATAATAGAAATGCCAGCCTGAGCAATTACACAAGGAAAAGAAATAAAAGACATCCAACTTGGAAAGGAAGAAACGATCACTGTCCTCTATATATATGTGTGTATACACATACACACCTATCTATATATATCCTATGTACCTGTAGAAAACCCTGTAGATTACACACACACACACACACACACATAATCCTATTAGAACTAATAAATTTGGCAAAGTGGCAGAATACAAAATCAACCCAAAAATCAGTTATGTGTCTATGCATCAAAGGAAAGTAAGAAAAGGCAATTTAAAAAAATTCCATTTACGATAGTATTAAAAGAAATAAAATACTTAGGAATAAACTCAGCCAAGGAGCTAAAAGACCTGTACGCTGAAAACTATGAACCGCCACTGAAAGAAATTAAAGAAGATACAAATGTACAAATAACCCGTGTTAATGGATTGGAATACTTAATACCATTGAGATGTCAATACTACTCAATGATCTACAGATTTAAAGGAACCCCCATCAAAATCACAATGCTCTTTTTACAGAAAAAAAACCCTACACCATAAAATTCGTATAGCATCTCAAGGGTCCCCAAATAGCCAAAGCGATCTTGAACTAGAACAATGGGAGTGGTCTTTCACTTCCTGGCTTCAAGACAAAACTACAGTAATCAGAACAGTATGGTACAAATCGGTTGAGTGTCCATTTCAGCTCAGACCATGATCTCACTTACATGTGAGTTTAAGCCCCACGTCGGGTTTGAGGCTGTCAGCACAGAACCTGCTTCAGGTCCTCCGTCCCCTTTCTCTCCCTCTCCCCTGCTCATGCTCTTTCTCTGAAACAAACAAACAAACAAACAAAACCCAAAACAAAAAAACCAGTATGGTGTTAACACAAAGACAGATGTACAGACCGATGGAATCTAATAAAGTAGCCCAGAAGCAAACCCTCGTCTATGTGGTCAAATGGTTTTTGACAAAAGTGTCAAGACCATTCAGTGGACAAAGTGCCGTCTTTACATCAGACTGTGGGAGGGGAATGGCTGTCTACATCCCGAAGGATGACACTGGACCCTTATCTCACACCATATGCAAACGTTAGCTCAAGATGGATCAAAGGCCTAAATACCAGAAGTAAAGCTAGGAAACCCTCAGAAAACGGGGAAGGCTTCACGACCTTGGATCTGCCAGGTTATTCGAGAGGGCACCAAAGGCATATGCAATTAAAGACAGGGAAATCGGACTGCATCAAAATTAAAAACTACTGTGCACAAAATGATACCATCAACAGAATATAAAAGCAACACATAGAATGGGCGAAAATATTTGCCAGTTATACCTGATAAGGGGTAAATATCCCGCATGTGGAAGGAACTCCTGCAAAGTCACCAACAACATAACAACTTGATTTAAAAATGATCAAGGGGTGGCTTGGAGGCTCAGTCAGTTAAGGGTCCGACTTCAGCTCAGGTTGTGATCTCAGGACTGGTGGGTTCGAGCCCCCGCGTCGGGCTCTGTGCTGACAGCTCGGAGCCTGGAGCCTGTTTCAGATTCTGTGTCTCCCTCTCTCTCTGCCCCTCCCCTGCTTGCACCCTCTCTTTCTGTCAAAGATAAAGACAATTTTTAAAAATTTAAAAATGGTTGGGGCACCTGAGTGGCTTGGTTGGTTGAGCGTCCGACTTTCGCTTGGGTCAGAATCTTGGGTTCATGGGCTCGAGCCCCGCGTCGGGCTCTGTGCTGACTGCCAGCTCAGAGCCTGGAGCCTGTTTCAGTCTGTGACTCCCTCTCTCTCCGACCCTCCCCTGCTCATGCTGTCTCTCTCTCTGTGTCTCCTAGAAATAAATAAAACATTTTAAAAAAAATTTTAAAATGGTCAAAGGACGGGCACCTCTTCGGCTCAGTCAGTAGTGCAGGCCACTCTTGACCTTGGGGTTGTGAGTTCAAGCCCCACCTGGGTATAGAGATCACTAACAATAAATGACAAAAAGTTAAAAAACATGGTCAAAAGACCTAAACAGACATTTCTCCAAAGAATACACCCAGGCGGCCGACAAGCATGTGAGAAGATACACGGTATTACTCATCGTCAGGGCAATGTCAATCAAAGGCACAAAGACCTATGGCTTCACACGCTTTGGATGGCTACTCTAAAAAAAAACAGTAAGTAAGTGTCTGCGAGGATATGGACACATTGGAACCCTTGTGCACTGTTGGGAGACATGCAGAAATGATAGAGCCACCATGGAGAACACTCTGATGGTTCCTCAGAAAATTAACCAGAGAATCACCATGTGATCCCACCCCTGAGGTACAAACCCAGAATAACTCAAAGTAGCGACTCCCACAGAGAGCGGTACATCTGCTGTTTGTAGCAGCATCACTCGCAGTCGCTGAAAGGTAGAAACAACCCAGATGTCTGTGGATGGATGAAAGGATGAGCAAACGGGTGAGACGCTCTCCTTAAAAGGGAAGGAAATCCTGACATTTGCTGCACTTGAACGCCGAGGACACGATGCGGGCACAAGAAGCCAGTTACAGAGACCAAGACCGTAGGATCCCACTTCGAGGAAGCACCTAAGTCAGAAGCATCGAGACAAAGCTGAATCGTGGTTGCCACGGGCTGCTGGAAGGTGGAATGGGGGGCTGTCATTTAATGGGGACAGAGTTTCAGTTTCGCAGGTAGAAAAAAAAATGCTGGAGGTGGAGGTGGTGATGGCCACACAGCAACGTGGATGTACTTAACAGGGCTTTGCTTTGCACTGGTATGTGGTGATTATAAATTTCTTCAGGAACATTTACGGAGTATGTACTCCATGCTAGACGTGGGGACACAACAGTAAACACTGTACTTACAAGCACTGCAGTTAGAAAGAAGGAAAGAACGCACGAACACACTTGGGGCACAGGGTTGCTCAGTCGGTTAAATGTCCCACTTGATTTTGGCTCAGGTCACGATCTCCATGGGCTCTGTGCTGACAGTGCAGAGCCTGCGTGGGATGCTCTTGCTCTCTGCCCCTCCCACACGTGTGTGAGCACTCGCTTTTTCTCAAAATAAACACTAAACAAAAATGAAGACACTTAAGGAGACAAACTCCTACAAGCAAGCGACACGCACATACAGGAATTCCCAAGTGGGTTTGTGTGACACATTGTGGCAGGAAAGTACAAAGTATTAGAAGTATATCCTATCTGGAACAGAACCAAAAATAAAATCTCAAGAGGACTGAAAAGGCGTTTAGTAGAATTCTTTAATGTTGATACTCGGTTTTTAAAAACTTCAACAATTGACGGAGAGGCGGGGCCCTCCCTTAAGTGGACACTCTGAGGTGTTGCCATCCAGCCTGTAAACATCACAGTGGCTGACACATCCGAAGCCCTTTGAAGTTAGCAGCCGGGGAAAGCCACACGGTCCCTGCCTCTACTGCATCCCGTATCCACAACCCCACCCTGCTCAGACCAGAAAAAGAAAGTATGAGAGATCTACAAGAAAAACTTGTAAAACCCACTGGCTGATGGCAACTTGCGCAGAGAGTCTGTCCCTCCTCAGCTGAAGGGACCCACACTTTGGTGTGAGCCAGAGATTCAACAGGTGAGGCTCTGAAAGCAGAGCGAAGTCACCCAGAGGTCATGGAATATTCTAGAACCATCCAAATGTCCCTGCTGTTTTCGTGACCCAGAAACCTCTCTACCCATCAGTCAGCTCAGGCTTCACCCCTTGAACTTCCCCTCACCCCCGCTTCATGTTAGGTGAGTCCCCCGTGCTCCCAAAGTCTAGGGTGCTGGGGTTCACCCCTCCCCACCAGGCTGGGAACCCTGGGGTGGGGGCTGGGGGCCAGGCCTTGGTTGTCTGTCTCACAGGTGCAAGGAGCCACCTACCCACACCTGTTGCTCTTCTCCAAAGGGGAGAACTGTCCTTTCAAAGAGGGCCACCCAGGGCCTCACAGCGCTGGGGCTGTGAAGGGACTCCACAGGATTCCAGACCAGCAGGGGACCCTGTCCTCTGGGCCCACAACACAGCCTTCTCTTCTCTTTACACTGGGAGCATGTGCCTGAGCCAGCACCAGGCTGCCAAAGATTTCAGACTCCTTCTGTTGCTCGGCTGGGCCGAGATTCTTGGCTGGGACAGAGCCATGGCCACGAGGGGCCAGGAGGCTCACAGATCCCACTTGCTCCAGATCCGGTGGGGTGGGGCTCATGGTCCATCATATCAGAATATTCCCGGGGACAATAAAGTTCACAGCTGGTCTGGATAATTCTCTACCTTGCTCAACACCTGCATGGTCTTCCAGGGGACAGCCTGGCCCCCTGGGCCCCCTCCGCACGGGGAGCTCCAGCAGCTATTCTTGCCCAAGATACTGTTTTCATTTGCTTGGCTGCCAGGTGCAGGGCCTCCTCTGTGCCAGCCCTAGTTGGGGACACGTGCGAGGCTCCTGGAGGTGGATGGATGGTCTCGAGTCCCTTCGTCATAAGCCTGGTGGCAGAGCCCCGCTTTGGGGTAGATCCCGAATCTGGAACTGAGTGTTTCAGGGGGCACTAGAGAAGGCCTCCCATCCCCCGACCCGTGCGAGGGGCACCCAGGCACCAAGGATCCGGCTTTCAAAGCTGTTGGCTTTCTTTGGGAAGGCAAACCTGGCCCTTGAATTTTTAGCTGAAAAGTAAACGTGGCACGATCCCAGAACACCTCCATCGCATTGACGGCGCTGATGGTCCCCTGGAATGACAGGGGAGCTGGGGTGGCTGTGAAATCTGCCCACCACCAGGAGGCCCCCTCAAGCCTTCTACCCACAGAGCCCTGAGGTCCAGATTCCAAAGCAAGGGGAGGCATCAGACGCGAGGAGGGGGCCGACCAGGTCAGTAGCCAGATTCCGTTGCCCCGGCCTCCCCACCCATCAATCCCCAGCACACAGCAGGCGCTCAGTAAAGTTCAGAAGAAGAAACACTAGAGGGTTTGAGAGTTTCCCGAAGAAGGCGTGCGTGGGGCCAGGCCTGCACATTCCCACACGCTGGACGGAAAAGGGGAGGCTGCTCTGACGTGTTGAGCAGGAGGCAGGCTGTCACGGGTCATGACGGGAAGACCCCAGCGTCCAGGCACTGCTCTTTGATGCTTGACCTTTTCTCAAACTCAGTGAGGAAGGCATAAGCCCACGTAATAGAAGGAAGAGGCTCAGAGAGCCCAGGGGACTTACATGAGGGCATCCGACCAGCAGCCGGCCAGGCTGGCACTGGGCTGGGCCCGCTGGACCCTCAAGGCTGCCCAGCTTCACTCATCACCTCCTAGGTTTGCAAGGACACCATATTGTCTACTTCGAGAGTCCAGTGAACACGAGCCCTGTCCCAAACCAGATATGCGTGCGTACTTGTGGTTTCCTAGTCCCCATTCCAGTGCCCAGGAGGCCGTGTCACACACAATCAGAAATGCACCACGGCAGTGAGAAGCGCTATGCTGGGCCCTGTTGCAGGGAATCTCGGCCCAGGAGGAGGAGGAAGGAAGGAAGGATACAGTTCACGATGGAAAGCAAATTCTGGAATGGGCGGGGGTGGCAGGCAGGGCTGAGCAGGTCGGTTTGTAACCGCACAAGCTCTTGGTTTCTAGATCTGCTCAAGAGATCAGTTATTTCCGGTCCAGACAGGAAAGTGCAGAAGGTTCCCAACCTGCCTCCCACGCTCTGTCTGCCAAGAACTTACAGGAAAACAGAGCGATAGGCTGGGCCCCAGCCTTGACCCCAAAAGGGAACCCCAATTCTCCTTCTCATGATGGAATTGACAACACCGACACTTTGCAATTTGGCGTGTTTGGTGGGGTGTGGACGCACAGGTACAGAATTGAAAGAAGAAATGGATGAGACAGGGAATGACTCCATTAAAAATACCGATAAATAGGGGCACCTGGGTGGCTCAGTCGGTTGAGCGTCCAACTTTGGCTCAAGTCACGATCTCACGGTTCGTGGGTTCAAGCCCCACCTCAGGCTCTGTGCTGACAGCTCAGAGCCTACAGCCTGCTTCAGACTGTGTCTCTTTCTCTCTCTGCCCCTCCCCCTGCTTTCACTCTGTGTCTAAAAAAAAAAAAAAAAAAAACACCAATAAATATTTGTGCCTCAAACACATAAAGGGCAAGTCCAGATAAATCTTTAAAAAGCCCAGTCTCAGTGAAGTGATCTGGTAAAGGACAGAGCAGACAAAAGAGGAGAAACATAGCTGAGGAGTAAACAGTAAGGAGAAAAGTTATTTTTACTGGTAACCAAAATCAAATGAAAATAACGATTATAACGTCTTAAAAAATTTCTTAAAATTTATTTTGGGAGAGAGCTGGGGAGGGTCAGCAAGGGGGAAAGAGAGAATACCAAGGAGGCTCATACTGTTGGCACAGAGCCCAACATGGGGCTTGAACTCACAAACCTCGAGATCATGACGTGGGGCCAAAATCAAAAGGCAGGCACTCAACCCACTGAACCACCCAGGTGCTCCACAATTCAAACTTTATTACACTGCAGAGTAGGTATTTAAGTAATAATATCCAGAAGTAGTGATGCTGTGGGCAAAACCGAAGTCCTCAAATTCAGTATATGGCAGTTTCAATTAGTACCTGTTTCTAAAACCATTCATTCCTGGGGCCCTTGGGTGGCTCAGTAAGTAAGCATATGGCTCTTGACTTTAGCTCAGCAAATGATCTCACAGTGTGTGGGATCGAGCCCCATGTCAGGCTCCACACTAACAGCATGGAGCCTGCTTGGTATTCTCTTTCCCTCTCTCTCCTCTCTCTCTGCCTCTCCCCTAACTTGTTCTCTCTCAAAATAAATAAATAAAACCACTCTTTCCTTTGACCTGATAAGCGCCACTCCTGGGACTTTATCCAGAACCAGTGAGGGAAGGGAAAGAGGAATGATTCCCAAGCTTTCAAAATAACTTTGTTATTCGAAATGATGAAAATGATAGGCCCCCTAACAGGGAAACAATTTTTTTTAAGTTGTAGCATATTACTCTGATACACTATCTTGAACTCATGTGTCACGAAGTCCAACATGAGGCAATATATTAACGTGAAAAAAAGATGAGCTTCCAAGTAAAGCAGAAGACCGCATGAAAATTTGCATCAAGATTGACTGCATATGGACAAGAACTGGTAAGGGATGTAGGAGAATGCAGACAGTTCATATAGCGACAGTGATAAACACTGTAGGTGATTATTATTTTTTTAAAATATTTTTTATTTATTTCTAGGAGAGAGAGAGAGACAGCATGAGCAAGGGAGGGTCAGAGAGAGAGGGAGACACAGACTCTGAAACAGGTTCCAGGCTGAGCTGGCAGTCAGCACAGAGCCCAACGCGGGGCCCGAACCCACGAACCGCGAGTTCATGACCCAAGCGAAAGTCGGACGCTTAACCAACTAAGCCACCCAGGCGCCCCATGTGATTTTTTTTTTTTTAAATGCCTTGTGAGGCGCCTGGCTGGCTTGGTTGGAAGAGCGTGTAACTCTGGATCTCAGGGTCTTGAGTTCGAGCCCCACACTTGGGGGGGGTGGGGAACGTTACTAAAGAATAATAGACTTAAAAAAAATTCCTTTTATATTTGGTATAATGCTGTTCATCCCAGGGATTTTTAAAAATTAAAAGGAAGGGAGAGGAGAGTGGAGAGATAATGTTTCATGAGTATAGAGTCTTGGCAAGTATGGAAACATTCTCGAAGTACCTGATGCCACTGAATTATGCACTTAAAGATGGTAAAAATGGTAACTTTTAGGATATGTGTATTTTATGCTAGAAAAATGGTAGGAAGGGGGCGCCTGGGTGGCTTGGTCGGTTAAGCGTCCGACTTTCACTTGGGTCATGATTTCGCGGTTCGTGGGTTCGAGCCCTGCGTCGGGCTCTGTGCTGACTGCCAGCTCGGAGCCTGGAGCCTGTTTTGGAGTCTGTGTCTCCCTCTCTCTGACCCTCCCCTGCTCACGCTATCTGTCTCTCTTTCCTAGAATTAAATAAAAATATTAAAAAAAAAAAAAAAAAAGAAAGAAAAATGGTAGGAAGGAAGTGAGATGGTTGAAGGAATTTTTTGTTTCTCAGATCAGACAGACTGGGGGTAGCCACGAGTGGTACGTGTTTATAGGAACAGAAGCCTCGTGGGAGACGGGGAAGGTCCAGACAGTGGGGTGAGGAAGAGGAGGGAGGGGGAGCCACGTGACCCCTTACTACTTGAAGCCTGTCTGTCCTCAGGGAAAATAACACATAGTCATTTCTTAGAAGAGACTTCTATATGGGAGGAAAAACACAATCTTTTCGCTCTATCCATCTTGGGTTCTGTGGCTGAGGCCCTATACATTACGTGGACAACAGAGTCAAGACGAAAAGGAACACGAGTTCATGACCACGTACAGCAAACATGCACAGTGGGAGCAGTTGCGTCAGTAACAACATATGTACGCGTAGATGTAACATACATGCGTGTAGGTGTACACATTTATAAAAACTATTAACAAAAGAACCCGTTTTTAGAGAAATGAGAAGTCAAAGAAGGAGGACTTTGAGCTTCTAGACACAGGAAATTGAGGGAAGGTAAATAGACATGGAAACTTAGGGTAGCTAAAGGCCTTCGTCCTATCCTTGCCGTCTGCAGAGGTTACGACCAAATGGAAGCATAGAAAGAGCAAGTACCAATGCGTTTTTATTTTAGAAATCAAGTCTCCACAAGATGATCTCAGTGAAGCCTGAGTTTTGTAACCAAAGGGGGCGAGGAAATGTTGCTTATATTCTAGCACTGTGTATCCAGGTTAGGAGGAAAGTCCCAGTCAACACACATCTTGGGAAAAGCCGAGTGAGCTTTTATTATACCCAACCTCCCTTCTGGATTATTCTTTAAAGACAGGGAAGGGGGTAGAAGTGAGGTCACACTGAAATACTCTGGCCAGTGCTTCCTCCCTGGGGAGAAGAACCGAGCTGATCCTTGGCTGTTGAAAGCAAAGGATGCTTTCCAGTGACTTCTGCTGCCCTGGGGGCTTTGGGAGATGACGTCTATCTTAGCCTGTTTCTCTAAGAATAACTTGGAAGAATGTAGCAGTTTCTGAATGTAAAAATTTTCAAAAATTAATTAAGAGAAACATGGTAACCTGAAGTCAATCTAAAACTTATTTTATTTGGTGGTGGGGATGAGGGTTTTAAGCTAATTGAGACAAGAAGGGAGGGGCTGTCGAGGCCATGGTCTCCATATAAGCGGACTTGAAAGCCTAGAGGAAACATTGTCTGAGAGAGGAAAAAGTACCAAGAGCCTGAAAGAGGTTCAGAACAAGTCTTCCCAAAATGTGCAACTTGGCACATGGACTATTTTGAGTCTAAGGCAATGGAGACCTTGTAGACTCAAGAGAATTGTGCCCCTCCCTTAAAGACCTAGAAGAATCTATTCTGAGGGGTCTTTCCCAGAATAAGAGTTATTGCCAGAGATAAAGTTTATCTGAGGGACCCATTTGTAGGGCAGGGCAAACATCTAATTATGCAACATCTGCTGTTCATATGGTCTTCTGAAAGCCCTCCTCCCCCTTAGAAGCCCCAGACCCTATTCCTTAGCTCAGGAAAGCATATATACCTCATTTTCCCTTAAAAAAAAAAATGTTTGTTTATTTGGGTGAGAAGGAGAGAGGGGAGGGGCGGAGAGAAAGAATCCCAAGCAGGCTCCACACTGTCAGCACAGAGCCTGATAGATCCCATGGGAAGCTCGATCCCATGTACCATGAAATCCTGACCTGGGCCAAAATCAAGAGTCAGATGCTCAACTGAACCATCCAGATGCCCCTCATGTTCTGTTTCTGTCTTTGAACCTCTCCTGTGGGTGGGATTCCCATGTACACAAAGGTAAATTTGGGTTTCTCATGTCAACCTAATTCTTAGACCAGTCAGAAGAACCTTTGAAAGGCGGAGGAAAACTTTTCCTCCCCAAAATACCAGAAGGAATGGAGAAGGTTTTGCAGAGATACCACCAGCTCCCAAGCCCCATGGAGGGAGGAGAAGAAGAAAGCTCAGGCTTGGATTGTTGGGGGGGAGCGGGGGGGCGGAGTCAACAATGCCTTTAGGAATGCTAATTCCAATGCAATTTACATTGACCTACAACCTACCAGGGGAAGAAACACCTCTAGATTCTTTATCAGAAACATTCCTATCAAAAGCCAGCAATTCCAGCACAGTGAGGGAAATCCACAGACGGACTTTGCTTCTATAAAAATCAACGCAAAAACCCCAAATAACATATTAGCAAATAAAATCCACCATGATCATTAAAGGGGTTCACCAGACCCCTTTAAAGTGACAAGGCCACCTTTTAATTTCTATTAACGTATGAAAGGGGAAAAACCATGATCCTCTAGATGCTGAAAGGCATTTGACAAAATTGACCATTTCTAACACAATCGCTTATCAGATAAGAAAGAGGGTTGCTTTCTTAACATGATAAAATTAGACACACAGACACACACATCCACCAAGCCAAAAATCAGCATCATTTGTGATGGTTGGAAGCAACAGAAGTTTCCACGAGACTCTGGAATGACAAAATGCCCCCTATCGCTACTATTTTCTTTGGCAGGTTCTAGCTGATGAAAGTGGCTAAGAGGGAAAAGGAAATTTGAGGAGAAAGAAGTGACATAACTGTGTTTACTCTGGAAAGTCCTTCAGAAGTGATGGAAAAATGCGGCCGACAGGAAGAGATTTCACTAAGGAATGGGGTGCCAATGTAACATACCAGAACACCTAGCCTTTGTAGGCACAAACAGCGAGCAGTTAGAAAAGTTAACAAAAGAAAATATTCTATTTGCAACAGCACCCCCACCCCCCATGCACACACACAAAAACTCCCAGAAATAAATGCACTAAAATGTGTACAATCCAGACGGAGGAATACGGAGGATACAAAAATGCTTCAAATGTAAAGAAGGCTGTACTGCCTAAGATCTTATCTAGAAGAACTCAACACTGGAAAGATGTGGCCATCTTTTGTGTTGGGGAGGGTGTGGAACCGGAGCCCTCCCCCGTGCTGGCTGCTGGCGGGAGTGTGAGATGACGCAACTAGATAGGTCAGCAATTTCTTAAAAAGTTAGAAATCCACTTACCATATGGCTCAGCAGTTCGACTCCTAGGTTGCTACCTAAGGGAAAGGAAGATGTGTGCTTTCACAGCAGGACTTGTACACAAATACCCACTAGGTGGTAAAGTAATAGACAAACTGGCTTGGCGATGCAAAGGAGGTACTGGAACCTGATATAAGAGGGGCGCATCTAAGAAACATATGCTGAAAGAAGCCAGCTGCTGAAGACTGCATGTTGTGTTGGCAGCTACGTGCAATTTCCAGAAGAGGAAAATTGGTAGAGACAGAAAGCGGTAGGAACACGCACATCATTTTTCAGCTAGACGAGCTGATTCTAAAGTTCATGAATATTTTTAATGTTTCATTATTTTTGAGAGTGAGAGAGGGAGCATGGGCAAGGGAGGGGCAGAAAGAGAGAGGGAGACACAGAATCTGAAGCAGCTCCAGGCTCTGAGCTGTCAGCACAGAGCCTGACGTGGGGCTCGAACCCATGAACTGCGAGGTCATGACCTGAGCTGAAGTGAGATGCTTAACCGACAGAGCCACCCAGGCGCCCCTGAAGTTCATGAGATTTTTAAACCACAACAATAACCAGGACATTTCTGAAAGTGAGAATGAACAACTCACGCTACAGAGACTACATCAGATCATCCTACAAGTAATGACAACAATGTCACATAGCACCTGGTGGGCCCAGTCGGTTGAGCGTCCAACTGTTGGCTTTGGCTCAGGTCATGATCTCATGGTTCCTGGGTTAAGGCCCCCATGGCGGGTTTCATGCTGATGGCACATAGCCTGCTTGGGATTCTCTCCCTCTCTCTCTGCGCTTCCCCTGCTCGCTCTCTCAAAATAAATAAACTTAAAAAAAAAAACCAATTTCATACCAACAAATGTGTGTATGAAAATGTACATAAAACCTATCAGTGGAACATCTGTCAAGAATACCCACAATCCATTCAAGACTGTAACATACAATGAAAGACCTCATTTCAGATCAGTGGAAGAGGGAAGTACTCTCTAGTTATTGGTATTAAAACAACTTGGTAGCATCTGGGAAAAACACGGGTAGACCCCTCTACCTTCTTCTTCCATGCAAATGAAGTATGGATGAGTCAGAGATTTAAAAGAAAACTGTAAAAGTAGTAGAAGAAAGCCCAAAGAAACTTTTAACCATCTCTTGGTAGGACAATCCTTTCTAAGCAGGATTCAAAACCCAGAAATCCAGAATATATATTTCATCATCTAATACAAAGTTTTAGGGGCACTTGGGTTGCTCAGTTGGTTAGGTGTCCGACTTTGGCTCAAGGTCATGATCTCTCAGTTGGAGACTTCCAGCCCCACATCAGGATCTGTGCTGACAGCTCAGAGCCCGGAGCCTGCTTCAGATTCTGGGTCTCCCTCTCTCTCTGCCCCTCCCCTGCTTGTACGCTCAGTCTCTCAAAAATAAGTAAATGTTTAAAAAAAACTTAGAAATTTTAAAAAGTCTGGTCACCAGCCTCAATGGATTACTCCTACTCCAGCCACAAATGACTCTAACACGTAGCAGGATACATAAAATAATCATTTGCAGGAACTGGGCAGTGCATCACCAAGCTGCAGTTCTTGAGAAAAGAGTACTTGAGATGAAGTCCACGTTCACCACGGCCTTCTTTGGAAAGGAGAAAGAGACAGAACTGACACTGAGCAGGGGTGTATAGCCCAAACAGAGAGCGTTGGTCTTGTTAACCAGAAGTAATGGCGATCAGAGGTCAAGGAAGCTAGGGCCCTTGAGACTTGCAGGGCAAACACAGGAGGGAAGGTGCCACACAGACAGGGCCCCAGAAATCTGCACAGAGGTTCACCTAGAGCTTTGGCCAAATCCTAAACTGTGCACGTGAGGAGAAGACTCTAGGGGGCCTAGTGGAAAATAGCTCAGGGGTGGGGGAGGGTAGGTAGATTGAACAGAAATATCAGAAGTCACATAGTTCCAACCCTCAGAGGAAAGATTCTGAATAAGTGTCCTAAGCATTCAGTTGACCGCCCCGGAAAAGCCAGGCCTCAAGAGTGTGGACCATACCCTAAGAGTAGGGGCCATACACTTGAGTGTGAGGGGTGGGGGTGCGACCTGAAATATACTCATTCTACCAAAGCTAAAACCAAGCCTTGATATGCTCAAGGGCAATTTAGCTGTCCGCAAAAACAAAGCTCAACATGGTTTAGAGGAAGATCATATATAACCCAGACCCTTCACAACATGTCACCCGCAGTGTTCAATATACAATCCAAAATTACCAGCAGTGTGAAACAGGAAAACACAGTTAATAAAAGCACATTCACACATGACCCAGAGGCTAGAAGAGGCAAAGATTTGAAAATATGTTAAAGAATTTAGGAATAAAACAAGACAATGGATGAAGAGAGGGGAAATTAAGAGAAAAAACTGGACACTCTATGAAAGAACCAAACAGAAATTTTAGAAGTGAAAAATACAAATATTGGAAATGAAAAATCTACCAGAGGAATTGAACCGCAGACTGGACATAGCCCAAGAAAAAAATGAGTGAATATGAACACAGGTCAATAGTAGTTATCCAGACTGAGGCACAGAAACAAACAGAATTAAAAATGAAATGTGGGTGCAGGGCGGGGTGGGAGGGAGCTGGGTGGCCTTAGCTGGTTGAGCGTCTGACATTGGCTCAAGTCAGGATCTCATGGTTTGTGAATTTGAGCCCCGCACGGGGCTTGCCGCTGTCAGCGCAGAGCCCTCTTCAGATCTTCTGTTCCCTTCTCTCTCTGTCCCTCCCCTGCTCACTCAAAAAGAAATAAAACGTTTAAAAAATGAAATAGAAAGAGAGGGGCGAGGGGAAAAGAAGAAACAAAATACACCTGCAAGGAAACTGTCAAGTCTAATATTCATGTAACTGGAATCCGGCAAGGAGAAGAGAGAACAGGGAAGAAGCATATATGGGCTAATAGCCAGTAATTAATCAAAATTGATGGAAGATATCACTCCACAGATCCAAGAAGCCCAGCAAATCCCAAATAGGATTAACACAAAAAGACTACCCCTAAGCACATCGTAAACTAATGGAAACCAAAGAAGAGGAAAAAATCTTAAAAGCGGCTTGCAGAGAACGAGACATTACATTCACAGGAACAGCAGAAAGAATGACAGCCGAATTCATTAGAAACCATGGAAGCCAGAAGGAAATGGAGTAACTGGCGGGAAATGCAACAGAAATGTGTCAAAAATGAAGGTAAAACAAAATTTCAGGCAAAAAAGAATTTGTCACTACCAGGCCCTCGGCACGAGAGATACTAATAGAAATTGTTAATCTCTCTCTTGCTCGAGAGAGGGGAAGCCCAAATCTGCAGAAAGGGATGAGAAATGATCCCAGGAACGCATTTTTACAAGTCTTTCTCTGCCGTGAATCTGAACTTGGGAAGCCAAGAGCGAGAAATTCTTACCTTCCTTTGTCAACGAGGCGTTCCAGACAGAGATGTGGCAGAGCGGACTTCGGTAAGATTTCTTCCCCTCCCCCAGCTTCTGTAGGTTTTCCCATGATCCCACCTGCGGGCTACAGGGTAAGGAGGGTGTCCCAGCGGGTGGCGTCTAGATGACCAGAAGCCATAGGGGAGGAGACATAATTTTCCCTCTACCCTTCTGAGGTCCTGGCTGAGAGAGCCTCCACCTGTAATAAAAGACAGATCAACAAAAGTGAACTTGCTAACACGTGTTTCTCATGTAAATATGGGATATGCCCAGCAAGACAGGTGTTCACTTTCTGAGGTAGCCTATGCTACAAGCTTAAATACGGTCTTCAGCTAAAGACCCGAGAACGGTGTCGGGAAGCCAGTTTCGGGGAGGTTACCAGGAAAGGCGCGGTGCGCAGGGTAAGGTTTCTTACGCAGATTCAAGCACCGTGTCCACTCATAGGCTTTTCTAGAGACTTCAATTTCAGGTACGGAGAGGGAGACACCTTTACAACTGGAGATTTTTGTTATCAATGTAAATTTCCCGGGGTGCCTGGGTGGCTCCGTTGGTTAAGCGTCCGACTTGGGCTCGGTCATGATCTCCCTGTTTGTGGGCTCAAGACCCACGTCGGGCTCTGTGCTGACAGCTCTGAGCCTGGAGCCTGTTTCAGATTCTGTGTCTCCCTCTCTCTCTCTGCCCCTCCCTTGCTCTTGCTCTCTCTCAAAAATAAATATTACAATTTAAAATCATGTAAATTTCCCTCCTGCTCTGTTTTCAGAGCTTCTCCTCTGTTTCTCAATAACCCTGATGCCAACGAAACCTATTTTGGGGTGGCACATCTGGTCCGGTCAGAGACTTTTGGAGAGAACACTTAAAAATTGAGGAAAGGGTTTTTTTTGTTTTGTTTTTCATGAGGAATACCACCTACTGTACCCTTTTTCCTAACTTCCAGTTAAGGGCATCCTAGGACCCAGACCCAGCGCCGGGACTCCTGTGGTTTTATAGGCATCAGGAAGTCCCGCTGGCCAAAAAGTAGAAACAACCCAAGGCCCATCGCCTGAGGAATGAACAAGCAAAACGCGGTCCATCCTAGGGTGGAAATCTGTGCCGTCGCAGAAGGGTGTGGGGCTGTCACCTGCCACAATACAGATGGACCTTGAAAACATGACGCTCTGTGTCAGAAGCCAGACACAGAAAGCCACATATTATATGGCTCATATGCAGGAAATGCCCAGAATAGATACGTCCATAGGGAGAGAAAGTAGATTCCTGCGTTTCCAGGGGCTGGGGTGGTGGGGGAGGGGGAGGGAGCGTGACGGCTAATGAGGTTTCTTTGGGGGATGATGAAAATGTTCTGGAATGAATGGGGATGGTCATACGAGCTTGTGAATACACTAAAAGCCCCTGAATTGTATGCTTTAAAGGGGGTGGATTTTATGGTATGCGAATTCTAGCTCGCATCTTTGAGAAAGACTTGGAGAAGGAAAGCATGGGCATTTTGTTTTGTAATACAAGAGACTCTCTCCGAGCAAGATGAAAGAAACTCGTGAAATTTCTGCAGACTTCTTCAGCCTCTGTTCCTCCCCCACCCCGCCTAGAGAGCATCTCTGGTCTGGTCCCACCCAATCCCATCAGTGGCCTCTGTAATGGGAACGAGGGAGGTACGTTAGAAAAGATCCCCTGTCAGGAGAGGGAGGAGTCCCACAGCACCACCCCCCAGCCTCCCACACTCCAGGACTCACTTTACCTAGCGACAGCCTTCTCTTCCTGTTGACCGTGTCGAAGAAAGAATAAAACGGCACTTTTGTTTTTCTTGTTTGCCAGTGATATGTAGAAGCCAAAGTCTGGCTCATGCCTTCCTTAGCAGCCTCTGACCCATTCTCCTCCAATACAAGTTATTCTCCGGTAATGGGACTACGTTTGTTTCTCTGTTTTTTTATAAAGTTTATTTATTCATTCACTTTGAGAGAGAAGAGAAACAGCAAGGGGCAGAGAGAGAATCCCAAGCAGGCTCCATGCTGTCTGCACAAAGCCCGCTTTCGGGCTCAATCTCATGAACCGGGAGATCCTGACCTGAGCCGAAATCAAGAGCCAGACCCTTAACCAATTGAGCCACACAGGCACCCTTGGGACCATCCTTTTTTATGCACCCTAAGTCCATTGAGAAATCTCACTTAAAACAGAGGGGCGCCCGGGTGGCTCAGTCAGTTAAGGGTCTGACTTCTGGTTTCAGCTCACGATCTCCCAGTTTGTAGAGATCAAGCCCCACCTTGGGCTCTGTGCTGAGAGTGTAGAGCCCCCTTGGGCTTCTCACTCTCCCTCTCTCTTCCCTCCCCCCAAATAAATAAATAAACCTTCAAAAATACAAATAAAGTGGGGCGCCTGGGTGGCTCAGTCGGTTAAGCGTCCGACTTTCGCTTAGGTCATGATCTCGCGGTTCATGGGTTCGAGCCCCGCGTCGGGCTCTGTGCTGACTGCCAGCTCAGAGCCTGGAGCCTGTTTCAGTCTGTGACTCCCTCTCTCTCTGACCCTCCCCTGCTCACGCTGTCTCTCTCTCTCCTAGAAATAAATAAAACATTTAAAAAAATTAAAAAAAATACAAATAAAGTTTAAAAACCAGTAAAGTTTAGTTTTTCACAAAACTTGGCCAGGGCAATGAGTCTGCCGGAATGCCCGGGGCCACAGGCCAAAAGGCAAAGGAAACAGGGAGCCAACAGCACATCCTGGGCTTCCCTTCCACGCTCGCCTGTAGCGAGGTCTCCTGGCAGGGCTGGGTTTGCTCTTGAAGTCTACCAACTTGGTCAGTTTCCTCTGAGAGAACAGAAGATGTATAACCCGAATGCACAGATCGGACAAATGAGGGAAAAAATGGTTTTAGATAATGTTGACTTGGGGAGTGGCCATTTTAATGCATCGTTGTCTGGTCTTTTGTGTTTGGCTTTAAGCCCCGTGACAGATGAGGAGGTCAGGTGTCCATGCTCAGGGACCTCCCATTCCAGAGAGAAGATGCTGCTGGGAAACCTGCCCCAACCTTTCAGCCACCGCAGGTCACACTCAGCCAGCCTCCCAGCCTAGACTCCCTTCACCAGGCCCAGGCAGCTGGTGGCCCAGGGGGGACGGCAGGGTGACCAAATCCATCCGCGTGCCCAGGCCAGCTGTCCACCCTGCACTCGCTCTCCGGACCAGGGCCAGCTTCACAGCAGGTGCACTGCACAATCAGGGCCCTGCCCTCAGAAGTGACCCCACGCTTGCCTGAGTGCCTGGCTGTCACCATCTTGACTCTTAAGAGTGTGTGATCCTGGAGCCCTGCGTTTTCATTTTACGGGGAACCCTGCAAGTTATGTAGCCTGTGGTGCTCAGAACCACTAAGCCTAGGTTCTCAGGCGCCTGGAACAGACCAGAGTTTCCATAAAACAAGGGGCTGGCCAGCCACGGAGCCGCTCCAAATGGGGAACCCCATCCCTGGCTCTAGAGTAACCATCCTGGACCACTTCCTAACGGAGCCTTAAACAGCTTGGCCACCGTAAGGCCTAGCGGCCTACCTCCACAAGAGCTGGTCCGGTTCACCTAACTGTGGAAACGTCAGGAATGAGAGGGGCCTATGCTCAAGGTCCGGGGCCCTTTACAAACACACACATTCCACGCTAACTTTCCCGGGAGGAACAGGACCCAGCCTGGCCTTACGGGGTCACTGGAAGTGGCCTGTCCTGAGCAGGACAAGACTCAACAACTGTTTTTCTCAATGTCCCAGCAGCTCCCAGGGTTGAGCAAAGGTAGTGTTTGCAGGATGGCGGGCCCAACTTAGCCGTTAAGTATACCAACTGTGCCTCAGTGGCCCCTGTGGGTCCAACCCATATCCCCGCCTCCAGCGGCCAGCCTGCCTGGGAAGAGCCATTCCCGGCCATGCTCCTGCATCTGAAAGGCCCTTCCTTTCCCGAGAAGTCTCTTTTGGGGTTTCAGGAAGGAAGTGGAGACAGAGAGAGGAAACCACAAACCCTTATAACTCTAATAACAGTATCACCTCTTGGTCTACACCCCTCACCTCTCCACCTTGGACAGCAGTGTGGCGGCGGGTGGGGTGGGGTGGGGAAAGCTATGTTTCATCTTGAAACCACCCAGCAGCTCTGAAAGAGGCAGCCCCGGGGACTGAGACCAGCTGGCAAAGCCGGGTCATGGATGCACTGGGTCCTGCTGGCCTGGCGGAGGGTGGGGGGAAGGGCTGAGTCAGCCACATGTTTGCTTCTACAACACCGAGCCCAGAAGAGCGGGGATGTTGGCCATGGCCGATTTTCACACTGCTGGTGGAGGTTTCTCCTGAAGGACACTGGTGAGGCCAGGGCTCAGCCAGCTCATCTGTCCCTGGGAACAGAGAACCCCAAATAGGAAGGGAAAGTAGAGCTGTCAGCTTCTGTATTTCCGAAGAGAACCTTACAGAAGGAGGCAAGGACCCAACACTGTGCTTCTGAGCAAAGGGCAAGGGGTTCCTGGGCCCCGCAAGGGCTTAAGTGTCACCAGTTTTTCCTTTTCCTGCCTGGGCCCCCAACTCTGCCTCCACAACCTTTTCATCCTGAGGGCTAAATTTAAAGCCAGAGGAGGAATCCCTTTTCTCTGCCATTCTGGACACCTACCCCCAGGCCATAGCCGAGGAGGCTGGTGACAGACGGGGTCCTCGCTCCCCCAGACCGAGCCAGCAATGCCCAACTCTTGGACACAGGCACGGGCTCTTTGCCCTTTTTGTAACTTAGGTGACCACCCTGGGAGCCAATTACGCCCCCTTAAGCCTTCTGGGAACACTTAAGGGCCGTGCAACTGCAAAGAGGATTAGGTCAACAGAGAAGAGACATGTTTTTCCAATTAGCTGTAAACCACCCATGTTGGAACTTGCGCAAAACTGGCCCCTCGCTTTCACATTACCCAAGATGCCTTGTTTGTTCTGTCTCCGTTGCTAAGTTCACAAGGCTTCCCGGCAAATTTGGTCCTGAAGGCCCATGACTGTGGGATAAACCGGATGCTCACAGAGAAATGCCTCCACAAGGCTAAGGCCAGAACTCTCCCCAGCCACGGGCCCCACGGTGAGGGAGCAGATGGAAATTCACTTCGACCTGCCGGACACTTCCTACCTCGGGCTCATTAACACACCAACGTGTGCAGCTCTGTGTTGGAACTGGATACACGTTTTATTACATGCATACATTTTTAAACAGATCCTCCCCGCCCCCCCCCCCCACTGGCATTTCTCTCCCATGCCAAGTCTGGTCCAGCCCTGCCAAACTGGGGAGCTGAAGGGCCCAAGCCAGTGAGCTCATTCTTCAAGAGCCTTGTCACAAGCCAGAAAAGCGAAGAATGTGGGGAAAGCAGCGAATACTCCATTCTCACGCCTACAAACACAAGGCAGGTCTTGCTAGAGTTAGGAAAGCTCTAGCAGTGGAGAGGGTTAGCATGGGGAGGCACTGAACAGCCAGCACGGCCGTCCATCAAATAGAGTCCCCCTGCAGAGTGTGATAAGGTCACCCAAGCTCGCATTTGGCCGACGAGGAAACGGAGGCTCACAGAGGCTGTGTGTCCCAGGTGCCTCACGGCCTCATGGGGGTTGGGGAGCTGGGATTCGAAACATTTGTCTGGCTTAGAACCCACTTTATCCCTGACGTGCATGAGCAGGGGAGGCGGGGAGAGGGAGAGAGTCCCAAGCAGGGCCCACAGAGACAGTGCAGAGCCCGACATGGGGCTGGAACTCACGGAACCGTGCGATCATGACCTGAGCTGCTGAAACAGAGTCGGATGCTCAACCGACTGAGCCAGCCAGGTGCCCCTCATATGTGCCCTGTAAATTGCAGCCTAGAGGCACCTGGCTGGAGGTCAAGCATCTGACCTCGTCTCTGGTCATGATCTCAGGGTTCATTAGTTTGAGCCCCGTGTCAGGCCCTGTGCCGACAGTGTGGAGCCTGCTTCAGATCCTCTGCCCCTCCTCCACCTGTTCCCTGGGTCTCAAAACTACTCAATGAACATTTCTAAAAATTAAAAAATTAAAGAAGAAATTGCAGCCTAGAGGGCAGAGGAGGAAGTCAGGGATGGGAAGCTCAGGACTTGGACGCTGTTCTGGGCTTGAAGATGGAGGGGATACATGGCAAGGGACGGGGTGGGGGGTGCTCTCCAGGAGCTTAGAGCAGCCCCCAACTTGCAGCTGAGGGAAAGGGGGCCACAGTCCTGCAACCCCGGGGGCCGGGACTCTGCCAGCCACCTGAACGAGCTGGAAAGCAGATTCTCCCCAGAGCCTCCCGCAAATACCTCGGCCTGGTGAGGTCTTCGACAGAAAGCCCCACCATGCCGGCCCAGGTGAGCTGCTGAGTCTATTAGCAGTTTGTTACGTGCCGTGATGGTCCCTAACTTAGGGTCTCGGGTACCCACCCCAGGGTCACACCGAAGAGAGACCTGGAGGTCTCCAGGGCTCCTGGGGGCCTGCGCTGCCCCACCGGGCACCCAGCAGACCCTTCCCAACACCGTTCCTTCTCTACGGGAACCAGGCGCGCACGGCGGGACGACGGCCAGCCTTGGACTTAGAAGATGCATCCACGGCCTCACCTGCCTCCTTACTGCCCACCTCTGGGCAGGCCACGGGACCCACACCTGCACTGCCCAGTGCCTCCCACAGCCACTGGCCACGCAGGCCTGCTTACATCCAAATCCATGCAGAATTAAGAATTCACTTAGGGAAGATTGCCAGGGGAAACGCAGGACACTCCATTAACTGTGAATGCAGAGAAACGACGGGTAGTTTTTTTAGTATAACTAAATCCCAAATATTGCATGGGAAATACTTATACCTAAAAAGTATTAGTTTATCTGACATTCAAATTTAACTAGGCAGCCTGTATTTTTTAAGATAAAAATATGGGGGGGGGTACAGTTTTAGATCTATAGAAAAATTGTGACAGAAGTACAGAGTTCCCAGCTACCTCATACCCAGATCCCCTGATTAGGAACATCTTACGTTAGGATGTTGTGTGGGTTTTTTTTTTTTTTTTTTTGTATTTTTTTAAGTTGGCTCCATGGCCAACACATGGCTTGAATTCACGACACTGAGATCAAGACCTGAGCTGAGCCGAATGCTCAGGGCGCCTGGTTGGCTCCACCAGTTAAATGTAGAACTTTGACTCAGGGCACGATCTCCCGGCTCATGAGTTCAAGCCTGCCATCGGGGTCTGTGCTGACAATTCGGAGCCTGGAACCTGCTTCGGATTCGAGGTCTCCTGCCCTCTCTGCCCCTCCCCCACTCATGCTCCATGTCTTTCTGTGTGTGTCTCAAATAAACATTAAAAGAGGTTTAAAAAAAAAAAAAAGCAACCCAGCTCTGAGCCCGGGACCTGCTTCAGATTCTGTGTCTCCCTCTCTCTGTCTCTGCCCGTCTCCAGCTGAAGCGGTTTCTCTCTCAAAAATAAATAGACTTAAAAAAAGAAAATTAACTCAAAAAAAGAAAGTTATTAACTCAAGTGCCTGCTCCACTCGGGACTTCTCTGGCCCTGCATCCTTTCTCTGTCACGGGACCCCGCAGTACCATGAGCTGTCCTGTCTCCTTAGGCTCCCCGATTTCCAGAGTCACATGTGGCGATGGTCTGGGTCAACACAGGTACAGGGCAGTCCAGCTCACCCCGGCTGTGACAGTTTCTTAAGCATTCCTTGTTTTTGGTGACCTCGACAGTTCTGAGGAGTACTGGCCAAGGACTTTGTCGAATGTCCATCAAGTAGGACTTCTCTCATGTTTTTCTCATGGTGGAGGGTAGGTCTGGGGGAGCGAGATGTCGGAGGGAAGGTACCTCGCTCATCACGTCCTGCGCAGGGCAGACCACACTATTGACGGGCGTTACCATGCCGATGTTCACCTCGGCCACTTGTCTGGGTCAGGCTTCTCTGCGGTAAAGCTCCCTTCCCTCTACACCTTCCCAACAGGGTCCTCTTTGGAAAGGAAGTTGCCACGCGCAGCCCACCCTTAAGGAATGGGAAGTGCCCGTATTTCTGTTTAGGAGATTTGGCAACCCCCTCAGCGGCAGGAGGTGCCTAGCAAGGGCTCGACAGCCTCACGACGTGAGCAGCTACCAGACCGGACTGTGCGGCTCTATTCTAGGTCAAGTCAAAGCAAACAAACCCAGGTCATTCACATGCTGCCAGTACTGCTGCTCACTAAACAATTTCCTTCAAAAGGACTCACTTTTTAAAAAGGAGACCCGAGGGGTGCCTGGGTGGCTCGGTCGAGTAAGCATCTGACTTCAGCTCAGGTCACACTCTCACCTCTCGAGGGTTCGAGCCCCACGTCGGGCTCTGTGCTGACAGCTTGGAGCCTGGAGACCGCTTCCAATTCTGCGTGTGTGTCTCTCTCTCTCTTAAAAATAAACATTTAAAAAATAAAAAGGAGACCCGAGGCCACTACCTTACAACAGACACCCTAACAGCAGTCCGGCACCTAAGATGGTCCAGGACGCCGGGGAGGGAGGGGTGGGTGGTCCAGCCCAGTTCCTCCGTGGGAGCTTTTCCCACCCTCTGTTCCTCCCCCACCTTCTCCTCTCTGGGAAAGCTGTGGGATGAGGGGTCCCCTCGCTCCTGGTCCCGGGAGTTCTGGAGTTTTTTCTTTGCCCTTCCTCTGGACTCCAAGGTGCCCGTCCGAGGAAGCAAAGGGCTCAGCAGTCAACCAGGGCGAGAGCAGCTCTGATGCCCACCGGGGACGGCGGGCCAGGAAGCTATGGATCTGCGGCTGCTACACCTGGCTGGTTACAAGCCTTCCCCAGAGGCCTTTCTAAATGCTTACATTCTCCTAAGCCCGGCCCACACGAGTCCTAATTAGCCGTGCGGGTAGAGATGAGGCTAAACGTAGCCCACGTGGGGCTGATCACCAGCCCCTGCCACAGTCCTGAGGCCTATATGGAGATTGCCCAGGCCAGGGTGGGGGCCCTGGGAAGGGCTCTGCACCTGAAGGCAGCACGGCCCGGGCACTGGAAGCCCCCAGGGCAGGGCCTGGGGCTGAGGCTTTCCAAAACAGGAACCACCTATTTGATGAAAACTCCTGGTTCTGCTTTTTCCTCCATGGACGCAGAGTTAGGTGCACACGGAGCCTTCTGAGAAGCTCCTTTCCTCTTCCTATTTGCCCAGCAAGGAGGGAAGCCTAGTGGTTTGGTATTTCCACGTGCCTGTGCCTGTTTCTCCTTTCGGTCTTCTTCATCTTTCTGGCCTGGATCACGTCTCTGGTCCCTGGGATGAGGGGCAGAACCAGAATGCATCCCCTCTGGGCTGCCCCTCACTGTGTTTTGGGGGATGGATTACGCCCAAGGACCACCCACACCACACTCAGAAGCTTTAGATGATGAGATTGAGAGGGGCAGGGCCCCAGGACCAGGCGAATGCATCTTTGCCTTGGGGCCAGACGAGCACCTTCCGGGGACAGAGGGCTGGGCCAGCAGGCAGAAGGCCTCCCCAGATGTCCGTGTCCTGATTCCTGAAACCTGTGAATGCTGCCTTTGCAGACTTTGTAGCTATGATTTGATTAAGGGCCTTGTGATGGGGTTATCCTGCTGAGCCTGATCTAATCACAGGCGTTTCCTGAGCTGTAAGCAGAGGGGAGGCTGAGTGTGTGTGGAGGGGTGTGTCACAGATTTAAAGCATAAGAAGATAATCATGCTTCTCAGCGAGCAGCCACGTGTCTTTCACTGTGTGTGTGTCCGCAGAACCTGGAAACCAGTAGGTGCCCAGTAAGTGCTTAGCGATAGACCAAAGAGGTGACCATTTTTTGAGCATCTGCTAAGACTGCCTGGACTCCAGTTAACAGCCCCCTGTGGACAAGCACCTTCACCACTCTGATCCCAAGGCATCCCTTATGTGCCTATGACAGAAACAGGGCTCAGAGAAGTGCAGCCACTTGCCCAAGGTCACCCAGTTAATGGGAAGTAGGACAGGCCTTCAAAAGCAGGACCATCGGAGCCCATCCAACACCGTACTCCATCTCCCAGCCCCAAAATGGCTTGGCCGTAATGGGTGAAACTCCCAGGGCGGGACAGCTGTGGAGCGTCTCATGGCCCCGGTCTGTTCCTTTGCTTCCTTCTGTGGCTTTTCAATCCGGTGTCTGGCGGTCATCCCATTTCTGGAGGCACAGGGCAGCAGTGTCCGTGGCCGGCCAGCAGGGGGAGCTAGCACCTAAGTGGAAACAGCAGAAGCTCCCACTCTCGGGAAAGAGTGGTCTCTCAGTGAAGGCCCAGGCCACCTCCCCTACAGCGTGGGACATCAGCCACCTCCCCTACAGCGTGGGACACCAGCTGGCCTGATACCTGTCTCTGCCACAGCCTGCTGGCCAGATGCCCTTGGCCAAGGACTGATTCCCTTTGAGTGGGGTGGGGGGGGAAGGAGTGGAGGGAGATGGACGTCCCAGAGGCATTGATTGACACGATAAAATGAAGTAACGGGAAATGTTCTCGCACAGTCCCTGGCATGTAACTCTTGGTTGAACTTGCATTTTTTATCAAGAGATGCTTACTGATTCTCCTAGGACTATCATTTCAGACTCAGCCCAGACTGCATACATTTCGGTGGGGCAGGCGGTGCGGGTGGGGTAGGGGGCTCTGCCGTCTTGTCTTTTCCTCCAGCCTTTTCTTTATCAGCTTGCCCCTGTTTGCACTTAGAACGCTCTCAAACATTCCAGCAAGCACCCTCAGGCTGGTTACACATTATCGAGGGTGCTTGATTCAAAGGCTGCTTTGGGTTAGACACAGCCGTGGGGGCGCCTTTCATTTGAAAAGGGTTGTGCGCCGAGTGGAGACGCCAGAGCGCCGCTCCCTGTGGATCGCCTCGGTCTTCCCACGAGAAAACCAGCCACTTCCCCAACATTTACTGACAGCCCGTGTGGGTTGTGCGAGGCCCTGCACGGGGTGCAGATAACTAAGCCGCGATCGCATCGCTGGAGGCTCCTCAGACGGGAAGAGAGATACTGACAGATGATTTCAGAACACTGCCTGAGGTCCCCACTGAGAAGGGGCATTGAGCCCGGTTCCCACGAATGTACATCCAAGGTAGCATCCTGGGAGAGCAGACCTATTCTATCTGCACTTGGGAGACTGACCTCCAAGCTCAAGGTCAGACAGGAAAGGGCAGAACTGGGGCGGGGACCCGAGTGTAGCTACGCCACTCTCTCCCTAAGTGGGCAGAGACTCCTGGAAGACAACTTCTTGAACGGGCTCCAAAACGCCGGCTAAATGTAGGTCATTGTGCTTGAAAGTGCATTTTTTTTCTCCTTATCCTCACAAACGGGCAGCTGCAGGGTGAGCCTGGACTGTGGCGTGAGGCTTAGCAGCTCGAGCCCTAGCCCGGGCGGTGGCCTGACACGGAGTCATGCCTGGGAGCCTTGGGATCTGAATGTGACCCGTCGGCGTGTCTTCCCAGCTCTTCCTCTCCGCCGGCGCTGAACCACACGCGAGCGGGCCAGGACGCGGAACACCTGACCACTCCATGGGGGTCGCTGCTTTCCTTTCCTGCTTCATCTGATGCAGAATTTTGTGGTAAGACTTCACTTTACAAGAATATACAGCAGAAATGACTAGGGAACTCGGAGATGCAAAACTAGCCAGATGAGGGTTGGTGTTTCTTTTTTTTGTTTTGTTTTGTTTTTTGTTGTTTTTTTTTTCTTCTTCTAATGTAAAGCAGTTCCAAGAAAAGTGAAGTCACGGCCTAGGGTGCTTATTTTCAGTTCTTAGAAAAGAGCCAATTTCAAAAGGGAAGCTGGGCGGCCCGGAGCACACAGCGTGCCCTTGTCTGGCGGGGAAGTGGGGCGGGGGGCAGGGGGGAGGTGCTTGCTGTTAAACCAACTGTGATTTCGCACCAGAAAACTAAAACCCCCAACTGAGATGCGTTCTAATTTAGTGATGTCAAGGCGGAAACACTCACCGAAACAGTGAGAGCTATTAATATGCAGGGCGACCACAAGAGCCCGGCTACCCCGCCGGGGCGGCATACTCCCAGCACCGCGAGCCTCTGGAAGCCTCCGGCAGTGTGCGGGGACCGTCAGAAAACACCAGGTGCCTCCTGGTGCCGCCTCCCACACTCCTGACATAGGTCATCGCCCAGGCGACACTGTCAGGCCCATCGGCGTTTGTCAATAGGGCATTATTTACCAAAAAGTCAGGGGTGGGCAAGCCGGGCCGGATATGGGGGACACGGTTCTCGGCAGGCGGGGTCAGTTCTCTAGCAGCAAAGCAGACTTCGGCAAGGGGCAAGCGTGGCGTGCGGACGCCTGTGTAGTGCGGCCTAGCTCGAGGGCTGCTGCTGGGAACCCCGTGACAACTGTGAACTAATGCTTTAGGCTGGGCATCCTACAACAGGGGTCCCATGGCCACTGTCAGGAGGGAACGTCCATTGCGTCAGAGCTGGTCAACCGTGCCGGCCAAGAGGGGCCCTAAGGACACAGGACAGCTCAAGAGAATGAGGTGTCCCAGGTGGGATCCGGGACAGAAAAAGGCCGTTAGGGGGGAAAAAAACAAAGGAATTCTGAATAAAGTACAGACTTTAGTTAATAATAGCATCTCGGCGTACCCGGGTGGCTCAGGCGGTTGAGTGTCCGACTTCAGTTCAGGTCATGATCTCATGGTTCGTGAGTTCGAGACCCGCATCGGGCCTCGTACTGATAGCTCAGAGCCTGGAGCCTGCTTCAGATTCTGTGTCTCCCTCTCTCTCTGCCCCTCTACTGCTTGTACTCTGTCCCTCTCAAATAAATAAACATTAAAAAAAAGTTTTTTTAATAGTTTTTTAAAGGCAGTTGGTGGGTGTAAGTTAAGAACTCACACGTTCCTCCCAGAAACGACCACTGGGTGCCTGCCGTGTGCCAGGGGCATGTACATCTGATTTATTTATGTATTTCTTCATTCATTCCTCTTAGCAGTGCCAGGGGCTGGGTAAAATCTGCATCTTATAGATGAGGAAACTAAAGCACAGAGACGTCAGATAACTTGCTCACAGTCACACAGCAAGTGTAATGACACACGAACGGCTCACATTCGGGTCTATCTGCTGCAAAGTTCCGGACAGAGCTCAAATCCCCAAACTCTGAACGGAAGCTGGCTTGAAACAAGCTTCAAGCAGTCCGTCACTGATCAGTGAGGAAAACAATGTGCACTTTCCAATCTGCTCTACCTTTAGAAGTTTAAAAAAACAACAAAACATAAAATAAAATATCAGGAAAAAACCCAGAGTTCAAACACATAGGAAATCCAAATCACGGACACGCCTGAACGCCGGTGTGGATGGAGGATAAGGAGCTCTCTCCGACGCGGCCGACGGAAAGGCAACGTGGCACAGTGGCTTCCGAAGACAGTGTGAGAGACTGAATATGTGTCCCTTCTACCAAATTTGTGTGTTAAAACCTAACCCCCAGCGTGAAGGTATGTTCAGGTGGGGTCTTGGGGAGGTGACCAGGCACAAAAGGGGAGCCCTCATGAAGGTATTATGCCTTGAGAAAAGAGGCCCAGGACAGCTCCCTCACCCCTTCCACCGTGTGAGGACAGCCATCTAGGCACGGGAAGCAGGACCCTGAATCTGCTGGCACCTTGATCTTGGACTTCCCAGCTTCCAGAATTGTGCACAATACATTTCCGTTGTTTTTCAGCCCCTGTCCCCCTAGTCGATGACATTTGTTATAGCAGCCAGATAGGACTGAGACAGTCTGGTGGTTCTCACAAGGCTAACACGGGCTTACATAGGATCCCGGGCATTCACCCTGTAGAACTGAAAACTTGTGTCCATACAATAACTGCACATGAATGTTTATAGCGGCTCCATTCATAACCAGCAAAAACTGGAACCACACAAACGTCTTTCAAGAAACAGACACACAAACCAGGCAACATCTATACAAGGGAGCGTTACTCGACGATAAAAAGCAATGAGCAAGCAAGTTATAAAAACACATGGAGGAACCTCAGATATCTTTGCTAAGGGGAAGAAGCCAGTCTGAAAATACTACATACTGTATGATTCCAACTGACTGGGACTTCATGGAGAAGGCAACCCATGGACATAGGAGAAAGATGAGGTTGGCAGGTGTTGAGGGAAAGGGAAGGGTCAAGGTGGCGCAGAGGGTTTCAGGGTGCTGAAACTATTCTGTGGTAGACAAATGACATTATGCCTTTGTAACATCTGCAGAGCTGCGTGTCACAAAGAGAGACCCCCAGGGGCGCCTGGGCGGCTCAGTCGATTAAGTGTCCGACTTCAGGTCATGATCTCACGGTTTGTGGGTTGGAGCCCTGCTTCAGGCTCTGTGCTGACTGTGAGCTCAGAGCCTGGAACCTGCTTCGGATTCTGTGTCTCCCTCTCTTTCTGACCCTCCTCTGCTCACTCTGTGTGTGTGTGTCTCTCTCAGAAATAAATAAAAAACATTTAAAAATTTAAAAAAATAAAAAAACAAAGAGAGACCCCCTAATGCAACTATGGACGTTAGTTAGTAATATCAATGTGGGTCATTAATTCTAACAAATGCACCACACTGATGCAAGACATTAATAATAGAACCTCAGGGATGGGTTCTATGGGAAGTCTGTACTTCCTGCTTTTTTTTCTATAAATCTAAAGCTACTCCAAGAAAGTCTTTTTTTTTTTTTTTTAAGTAGGCTCCATGCCCACCATGGGGCTCGAACTCAATAACCCCCAGATCAAGAGTCGCATGCTCTACTAACTGATCCAGCCAGGAGCTGCCAAAATCATCCATTTTTAAAAAGATACAACATATAATTTATTAGTGGCAGAAGATCTGTAACCCAACAAAACTCTACAGCAATGTAGGAATGTAATCGGACTCCCCTGATATTTACATTCCCAGGAAAACGAAGGCAGGAGTAAGTCGCAGAGAGCAGAAATCCACATTGATTATGATCACGAAAAAGTCATTCCTTCCAGAAAACGTAATAACTTTAACATCATTACGCCACACAACTTACATGTCTATAGTGCCCTGTGCTGATAAAACTGAGAACGGGAAACAAAAGAAAAAGCCTCTACACTGGAAGGTTGCTCCCTTACAGGGTCTCACCAAAAGTTATGACACACAAGTTTATTAATGTTTACAAGTCATTCTCAATCCTGACGTTCGTCTCAATGAGAAACTTTCAAACCATTTCCACATCTCCAGGTGAGGAAGAATGGCAGGTGGTATCATCCGTGTCTCCAGCAAATGTACCTTAAATGGTTCAGAGGCGAGAACCTTCTCCAAGAGGCTGCTGGTGTTCACAGCAGGAAAACACTGACTGGCATGCAGCCTGGATATGGAAGCTGTGCACGGGAGAAGAGGCGGGCCACAAGGTCATTCCCATTTCCGGACGTCGGCTGCCCTGCCCACAACCACGATTCAATCACCGCCAGCAAGGAGTGACGTTCAGATTCTGCCTGATAAAAACAGGTTCACGGCAGCCACAAAGTTCTCGGCACTCATAAAACTGGGAAGATGCAACATGGGATTTCTGCGTGCTTTAAAGGGAATGAACACACATCAACCAAAGGGAAAAAAAGCCCAAGGAAACCAAAAACAGAGCTCACATCTGCTTTTCATCAGCAAACAGTTGTCAGAGCAAGGGGTGTGGGAGCTGAGTTAAAGGGAGTGTCCCAGCGTTTGCAAATCCAACCTCTGGGGTCCTTGGGCAGCCAGAGCGAGGCTCTTCGAGAAGTTTCTGAGGAACATACACGGAATGGTACCTGTGAAATCCACATGGACTGGAACCTAAACTGTTTCAGGATTTCTGTTGTTTTTAGCAACGGTTCCAATGCCGTCTAAGGAATAGTCCTGTGTAAATCTTCCACCTCTAGTTCCCACATGCGTTCGTGGACGGGGTTGTCGGAAAGATCTGTCATCTTCACAGCCTGAAGGCAGGGCTCAGGGCCACACGCCTGGACCACTCCCATGACCATCACATACTTTCCTAGAAGAAGAAGAGCCCATGGTGATGTTCACGTTGATGCAGAAAACAGACACAACACAGAGACCCTGTCCTTCAGAGAGCTTCACTTTGTCCGAGAGGCGAATTAGAGACATAAAAAGGAGCGGGGGAGGGAGTAGATACCAAAATGCCAAGGCCGTCCGTGACCGGATCTGCTATATACACAGACGATACATACTATCTATTTATACATATATACATAGACAGGGAGTTCAACATTTAACCTGGAGGGGGACATCAGGTTACCTTTGGCTCCTGGGTTAAAAACGTTGTAACAAAATTGCAGCAAGCTCTCATCGTGCAAGAACTATGACACCCATGGAATGGAAGAGACTCACATCAGAGTAGGTTCTGAAGCAGGGGCACCCCACCCCCACCCCGTGCCAGGTTTTCTCCTTGATCCGTTTCTTGCCCAAATGTTACAGGGTGTGTGGCCAGTGTCCGTGCCCAGGACCAGTCCTGTTTCTGCAAAGACACCCCCCTGACAGCCGCAAAGGAAACCCAACTGTCCCTTGATGCCAGAAGAGCTCGGCTGGCTGTGGCACCCTGCCACCCCACCCTGGCATCCCAGCTGCCCGGGCCACTGCCCGCCACCAGCCAGGCACGTCCTACCCAGTCGACAAGAGAGCGGGCTGCCGTCTGGACGGTCTAATGACATACTAACCACGACGCTCTTCCCATTCCCTTGGGGAAGTGGCTCTCCTTGAAAGCAAAACTTGGCCAGTCTTAACCACACAAAACTCAATTGTGGAAAAAACCCCAAACACAGCGGGGAGGGCGAGCTCTCAGCGGCCCCCACTGCATGCCCCCGCGAGGCCGCGTGGGTCACCAGGGCTTCTGAGTCTGCAGGCGGGCCCCAGGGCTCTGGCAGCAGGAAGCCTGGCAAGCCGACGCTGTCCCTCTCGATCTCTGCCCCTTGCCCGAGGGGTTTAGGTTTCTCTGAACCCACCTCCAGATTTTAGGGGAGCGAGCAGCGTGGGGCTTCTTGGTGACAGGGGCCGGCGCTAAAATCGTGCTCTGCCGATACCGTCTGAATAATTCTAACGCTCTGGGAGACGCAGAACCCTCAGAAGGAGAATGACTGGTGACCCGAGGAAAGAACACGCCCATGGAGATCCCGACCAGGGGAGGATGACAGGAAATCTACATGAAGGAACCCACAACTGAGTGGGTTACCTCACTGGCGCGAGCCCTCCCTTCCGAGATGAGACAACCTGAGCGGTGTTCATTTTACCCACACCCTCTCCTCTCCCGTCTACCAGCGTCTCTCCCCGTCTCTCTGCTCCTGTGCCCCCCAGCCCGCCCCC
Source organism: Proteles cristata cristata (assembly GCA_017311185.1). NCBI lineage: Eukaryota > Metazoa > Chordata > Mammalia > Carnivora > Hyaenidae > Proteles > Proteles cristata. Next base: position 526,145 of record JAESUZ010004752.1, read on the forward strand.
TCCTTTCCATCCAGAGGCCTGCATCCTCTGCCCCGGACCTCCTCAATGGCTTCTAGTCGGCTCTCTCTCTAGCTGTTGCTTCTTCACAGCCACCCCCACTCTGCTGGTGCCATGATTTTTTTTTCCTTGAACTTAACTCCCGCCTCCACGCATTTCAATTTCTTATCCTTTTCACATGTTGTGAAATCTTCTGATTTTTTTCCCCATTTGAAAATGTAAAAAAACAAAAACCAAAAACATTTTCAGCTCCTGGCCATCTGAAGAGGCGGCAACCTGTAGTCTGCTGACCCCGTGATGCTACAGGGGTGAGGGCAGAGAGATGAGGCTGAAGGAGGGGGCAAAGGGGTGAGGGGAGAAGGGAGCACGAGCACTTCATAGTAATAATAATCACAGTTTTTCAGAACCTCACTGTGAGCCAGGCACTGCGGTAATGCTTTTTTTATTTTTTATTTTTTACTGAATCCACAAACAGGCCCCTTTTTGACAAAGGCAAGACAGATCCAGAAAGGTAAAGTGCTCTAGGCAGCTCACTTGGAAAAGGGCTGAGGCAGGAATGCAACCTAAGGATGAAGATACCGGTTTCGGGAAGATCCATCCAGCCCGCCAGTGTGGACCCAAGGCCACCCATTTAGGCAACACCTGGCAGCTGGTTAGAAATGCATTCTTGAGAGGCCTGGGTAGCTCGTCAGTTAAGGTTAAGCATCTGAGTATCCGACTTCGGCTCAGGTCCTGACCTGTTCACGAGTTCAAGCTCTGCCTCGGGGTCTGTGCTGACAGCTCAGAGTCTGGAGCCTGCTTCTGATTCTGTCTCCCTGTCTCTCTGCCCCTCCCCTGATCGCATTCTGTCTCTCAAAAATTAACTTGAGAGCCGCCTGGGTGGCTCAGTCGGTTGACCGTCTGACTTCAGCTCAGGTCACGATCTCCCGGTGGTGAGTTCGGGCCCCACCTCGGGCTCTGTGCTCACAGCTCAGAGCCTGGAGGCTGTTTCTTCAGATTCTGTGTCTCCCTCTCTCTGCCCCGCCCCTGGTCGCTCGCTCACGCGCTCTCTCTCTCTCTCTCTCTCTCTCTCAAAAACAAATAAACATTTAAAAAAGTAAAAAGAAATAATGAAATTTAAAAAAAAAAAAAAAAAAAAA